>JADHKP010000040.1:0-61043 GCA_019925385.1 Raffaelea deltoideospora | reverse complement strand
GGGGAAGAATAAAGATGAGATCGACAAACCTTCGTCAATCAACACAAGACTCAAGTAGTAACGGGTTGAAAACTTCTTATTGACATCGCGAAAGGTGGGCGTAAGGTCGAAACCGCCGAGGAAAAGTCTGATGGGGATGGTCTCACCACGCGATGGGGACCCATCCATGATCTACCTTGTCAGATGTGCACGGCCAACAGAGCAGCATGAGGCCACTATTTCGCCTTTTTTCTCCGCCCCCCGCCCCAAACTTACCTCAAAGCGGACGAGAGTTTCGCTCTCGTTGTACTGGTTCGGCGCGGCACCTGTCGTTTCGCGCCGGATGATGGACAGCTCCATGTGCTTGATCTTGAGGCGGACCAGCAGGAAGTAGATGCGGCCGACAATGACATCTTTAAGGTGGTACTTGCTCTTGCTGTACTCAAACTCAATGTGCAGACAGTCTTCGATACCGACGTCCATCTTGATGGGCGAGTTCATCTCGGGCGGGATGCGGTAGCTGTACACCCAAATGTCCTTTTCGCGAATGACATCGGCCATGCGCCGCGACACGGTAACACGCACAAAGTAGCGCAGCTTGACGTTGATGCCGTTGTACGATTCGTACTGTTTTTCGACGTTCTTGAAGTTGAAGTCAAAGTTCTGCGGGTGCTGCAGCTCGCCCGGCGCCGCCAGCTCCTGAACAAGCGACAGAAACTCGTAGTGGTTTCCACGGTCGAAGAACATCTCTGCAAAACACGGCACATGTGCACTGGTCAGTCATAAGAATGGGAGAGAAACCGAGAGCAACGACAAGGCAGCCCAAGGCAAGCAAAAAAAAAACAACAACCCACCGATAGTGCCGATGAACTGAACTTTGATGCCAGTGTGTTCGAGGCGCTTGCCGTCCTTTGGCCGCACAGTCACAACGCCTTTGACAGACTCTCCGTCCATGTACAGCGGCGCCTTTTCGCGCCGGTTTTTGTCTAGCCGGATATCCACCATGGATCGTTGATCGCTGTTCTCCAGGACGATGTCAATGTCCACAGGCGTGGAAAAGAAGTACGACATGACGGGCAGGATGATGAGGAGCACTGGCGGCCCCGAAGACAAAAAATAGCAAAAATTGACAAGCAGTGAATAAAACAGAAAAAGTAAAAATATCGATGTGCCAGAGTTGTCGTGTTGATGGTGCTCTGCTTTGGTGTTGTTCTTTGCGCGTGCAACGTTGATTCAACAGAAATGCCAAAGTCCAGCAAGAAGATGCGATAAAGCTGCAGACTATACAGCTTTCTTTAGCTTCGATTCGGTGACTAGACAGCACAGCCACTGTCCTTTGCGATTGGAGACGGACGGCCTTTTGCTGGACGAGGGTAATAGCTATAGCTAGGTAGGAAGCTTTCTCTCTTCAGTATTCGCATACTGGTGTGGGGAGGTTGGTTTGTGATTGCTGGTGTTGTAATATCCGTCACCGTTGTCAACCGATTAGCGGCAGCCTGGACAGCGGGTGGAGCAGCATGTAAGGCGTACACATGACGCATCATGTGACACGGCAGAAAAGCCGGCTTACGCTCTCACCGCTGTTTGTCTGGATTTTGACCCGTCACGTGCGAACAGAGCCCTAGCGGGTTTTTCTTTGGTGGGCCCGCTTTTCGCGAGGACTTTTTTTGCACACCAAAAAATACTGCCAAAATTCCGAATTCCGCCAGAGAGCGAAAAGAGAGAGCCAAAAAATTAAAAGGACGAGATTGCTTTCTGTCACTTGTTTTCGCTTCGTCGCAATCCTCCGCCCACCCATCCCGTTCTTCACCCACAAGCGAAGATTCAAAGATGAAGTACATTCACTCAGAAGAGGTTCTGGAGGTTCCAGAAGGAGGTACGACTGTTTCCACAATCCCATGCTGCTACCTCTCCGCCGCAGCTGCAGCCTGCGGATGATTGAAGTCGAGATCTCTGTTTTGCGCCCTGCGATGGCGATTTCGATGGTCAATCTGAGGGGCCGCAGAGTTTTATGATTGCTTTCGATTAGGAGCAATGCGCATTAACAGCATTTACTGACATGCCAACAGTCAAGGTCCACATCAAGTCCAGACTCGTCACCGTTGAGGGCCCCAGAGGTACGAAATTTTCTCCTTCCCTCCTCTTCCCCCCTCGAAAGGCGTAAACGCGATGCGTGCGAAGACGCAGCAAAGAGGGGAAAAAAAAAAAAAAACTTTTGGAGACACAGGGAGGGTGGCCGAGAACGAAAATGAGCATGCGGACAAGCCCAGGAAGGAGAGTCGGAGAAGGCCAGGGCCCGCTAACAAGGGACTTTGTTTAGGAACTCTGACCAAGAACCTCAACCACCTGGCGGTCAACTTCTCGCAGCCAAAGAAGAACGTTATCAACATCGAGATCCACCACGGCTCGCGCAAGAATGTGGCAACCCTGCGGACGGTGCGGACGCTGATCAACAACCTGATCATTGGCGTGACCAAGGGCTTCAAGTACAAGATTCGCTACGTGTACGCCCATTTCCCCATCAATGTCAACGTCGACAAGAACTCGGAGACGGGCCTGTACGAGGTTGAGATCCGCAACTTCATCGGCGAGAAGATTGTCCGGAGAGTCGTGATGCGGCCGGGCGTTGATGTTGAGATCTCCAAGGCGCAGAAGGACGAGCTTGTGCTGTCGGGCAACTCCCTGGAGGCTGTGTCGCAGTGTGCAGCAGACATCCAGCAGATCTGCAGAGTGCGGAACAAGGATATCCGGAAGGTAAGATTTGGATCTTAAGCCGCTCCCCCATTCAAGTTTTTTCTTCTGGGTTTCGGACGGAAGTCACGTACGTACGTACGTGCGTTCCTGTTGATTGTGCTCGCTAACACACCTTTAGTTCTTGGACGGCATGTATGTCTCGGAGAAGGGCAACATTGTTGAGGAATAAATGGGTTTTTCAAGGTAGTTTGTGTATTAGATGCGGGAAAGGCAAAGGTTTCGAGAAAAAAAAATAATAAAACCCTAAATCAACACAAATGATCGAAGAGACCTAAAAGAAAGGGGAGCGGATCTCCCCGGGAAAGCCTTTCTCACCATGGTGGGAGAGGACCTATTGGGTGCATTCACGAGGGTTTTTGATTTACAGAAGAAGTCGCCATGTTCGTGTTTTTGGTATTTTTTACATCTCGTTTTCGTCGTGTTCTGCTTCTCTTCACATGGGCGGTCTAGGCGAATTGCGCTGTAAGGTACATATGCAACCAGAGAAGAATTTGAACAAAAAGTCGAACACAGAACGGTATTTGTTTTTCTTTTTGGAAAGTGAAACCCCCCCCCCTCCCGACTTTAAAAGACGCGAGCTCATTTTTACAAAGATGCCCACAGCTGTTTCCCGTGCGTCCCTATCGCATGTTTATATGTTCATGGATTTAGATAGTGTGAAAGCTAAACAGAAGAGCAGCATACCCAGCCAACCATGCCAAGGGTATTGGTGGGTGAGAAATGTCATTTAATCATATCATTAGACCGGCCCAGCCCTTTTTTTTTTACTTCAAAAGGCCGCAAGACAACGAAAACACAAAGAGAAGAAAAAAAGCCCCCAACGCCGCTGCGATGATATATGCAATCAAAAATATAAACCACAGAGCTTCACCGACGAAGATGAAGCGAGTCCACCTAACGGTGGGATGGAGCGCGAGACTGCCTTGACGGCCGCGAAGCACGCGAAGCGCGTGTCATCTCAGTGCGATGGCTGACCCGAGTTGCGCGAGTCCCACGCGATGCATGCGATCCACGCGATCGCCTTGTATCTCGACTGCCTAGATTCCGACAGGTTAGCGACAAATAGCAGAAGAGGAGGAGAGAAAGAGCAAGATAGGGGGAGACATCGACTGGGAGAGATTTGTGGACTTACTGCTGCCGGAGAGGAAGGACGAGCTGTACATCGTGCCGCTGACGTCGCTGCGCGCCCTGAACGCTTTCTTCTTTTCATGACGGCGCAAGCCCAGCAGCACGAGAAGGCCAGTGGCGGCAGCACCCATGCCCAGCCAGCCAAAGCCACCGCCGCTCTTGCGCTTCTCCGTGATGACGGAGCCAGAAGCGGCACTGGCCGGCCGTGGTCGTTGACCGAACCAGCCGCTGTGCTCGTGGCGGCCACCGGAGCGCCGGTAGCGCTCTTCAACCAGGATCTCCTCGCGTTCGCGGCGTCGGCCATTGCCCAGACCCAGCATTGCCATGACGCCGCCCATCACAGTGTGCCACAAGCCGCGCACGAGCATGCAGAAGCAGACCGCAATGAGCAGGCCTACGCCCGCTATGGTGCCGATCACAATGCCGGCAATGGCGCCGCCAGACAGCTTGTCGGAGCCGCTGCCGGCGCCGATGGTTACGTTGCCGGTCGCCGAGGCCCCCACCGCCGTGCCGGTATTGGTCACAGTGGACCCTCCGGCCACAATGGTGACCCGGTCCGGCGGGTTGTAGGGAGTGGTGACAACCACGCCGCTGCTGGTGTATGTCGTGTAGAAGGTGGTCGCTGCCGCCGTGGTGGTGGCCCCGTTACCGCCGCCGCCGCCGCCGCCAGCGCCAACATTCGGCATGCACTGGCCCTTGTAGGCACAGTACTGCCAATTCGCACAGCAGATGCTTCCGCAGGCGATCTGGCCCGTGCCGGGCTGCGGTATGCAGTCCGCCGTGGCCAAGGTGGTGGCTGCCGGGAAATATGAGCTGTAGGTGCTGGTAAAGGTCTCGGTCAACGTCCAGGTTGTGGTGTAGAAATTAAAGCCACCGCCGGCAGCCGTGTTTTCGCAGCCAGCTATGCCGTTGGACGTGTAACACCTCTGGTCGGCGAGGCAGCAGTACATGTTGTTGTAGCCGCAGTATTGTGCACAGCCGCGAGGCATCAAAAAACCCATGCCCCTGTCGTGGAGATCGTCTTTGGGGTAGGGAACAGCAGCGACTTGGCGAGCCATCTGCGACAGCACAAGGAAAACAGCCAATGCCTGGCTGCCACCACTCCGGCTTCGCCGGCAGAAAGCCAGCTCTTGCAGCATGACTTTAGAATTTGCCAGAAATAGCCAACAGGCCGCAGGCTCCAAGAGAATTCCGAGAACGTTCCTCAACCAGGCCAAACCTTGTTGGCGCGGCGCTTCTCAGGCCCGGAGCTGGGGTTGCTCAGGCTCTGGAATGCTGAGGGAGTTCCCGCTCCCGTGGTGGGGCAGTCAGATCAGACAAGAGTTGGCAGCAAAAAAATTGAGGCCCTGGAGCTGACGTCGCCAAAAGGAAAAAAAAAAGGAAAAAAAAAGAAATATAATATTAAGTAGTCAGAAGAGTTGTCGGTGGTAGTATGCTTTGTTTGGGCTTTTTCGACGTCTTGGTTTGCCAACTGCGAAACAGGTCCCCGCGTCCTGCTTTTGCAGGAGAGCTATGGGCGAATTTGGTGCCACTGATCTGTTCCACTGACCCGAGGCTCGTGGAATGTATTGTGATATCGGGGTAGCTCAAACCAAAGTGAGATGAGAGGTGCAGTATGACAAGAATTTGACAGGAAACACAAGATAGAACCCTGGATGATATCGGAATGCGCAGATTTTAAGAAAGAATGCAAGACCGAACGAAAAAAGAAGAAAAGAAAAAGGGAGAGAAGATCCTGATCTTGGGAATGGGTGACCACCTGCATGCCGCCATTGCAACCTATAAGAGGGCGGATTGGGCCGGGCGTACAACAAGCAAAATAAGGTGGCTGGAAAAAAACAGCGATTTTGAGGTTGGTTGGCGCTCTAAAGGAGTCCCGTATTATGGGCCGTTTGTGGAAAATTACAGGGGTGTTAAAGAGCTCAAGGCCACGATACCCCCCCAATATGGCGCCAAAAGCTCTTCTTCGGCCCCCCGTAATGCCACTATACGAGGAATAGAGTAATAATACTCCGTACTCACCAACAAACCTCCCAGCCTCTTTATCTGTGAATATCCATATCCCAACCTCACCATTTTCGTTTGCTCCAAGGCTGGCCGTGCCTCGGCGCCTGAAGTTTGATTAATATGCCATACCCCAATAAAACAAAAGTATGCGAGAAATGCCTAGTTGAGAAAATTCATCAACTGGCCTTCTTCTGTTTTGTTAATTTGGCCGTGCTCGCTATGCGGACCGTTCCAAAAAACGTAGAAGAAAGAAAACCATCGTAGCATTGTGTCCCAAAGTTGAAAGCGGAACGCTGGATGTGCGAGAGGCGTGGCAATCCAGTTGCGCTCGCCATACGACGTAGGTGGCACCCCACCCTTGTCCCCCAGAACAAAAGATGCCAGAACCGGGAGCTCGCATGCATGACGCAGCCCAATGTGCCAATGTTTACTTCGTATCCATATTATTCGTTGTTGCTCTGCGGTTTGCTGACTGGGACAAACAGCCCCGTCCGTGCAGAAAAAATTAAGCTGCGCCACATGTGGCGGTGCTTCAACGCGGCATTTTTATTTCATGGGGCCCAGCGTCCAAGCTTCGAGCTTTGCGGGGCCACTTTTAATGGTGAAAGCTTTCACATAATTGCCTCTCCTTTGAACAATCCCATCATACTTGTCATCCCATGCGTTCTTGCACGTACGCTTCCCCCCTCACACTTCCCACGCTTGACCGGTCGCTATTCAATCTTCTGGTCCACCGACCGTCATCCAGTTGACGACGTTTTTGTTTTGTTCTTGGGCTTTGCTGGCACTGCAGATTTCTTGCCCTTCGATCCTTTCAGGGCTCTCCTCTGCCGAATATCTCGACACCCTCCCTTTCCTCCCACCGAGCCAGATTTCGCCATCCTGCGGCTTCCATACGCTCTATAGCTCACAATGTCCCTTGATTCACCAACATACTTGACATCCCTACAAAACAACATCCGCGCACGGCCAATCCCGTGGGACGGCGCGGTTCGTGCTGGGACCGTGCTGGACTGGCAACTAGCCAAGATTCGCGCAGTCGACAAGGTCAAGAAAGACAGTCGGAAGCAGGCAATCCTGTCGGATCTAGAGGGCTACCGGGTCCTGTTTGCCGGGGGGAGCAGCGGCGGGTCGTCTCCACAGCCAAGTGTGCTGGAGTCGGCCGCAAAGCGCACCGATGTTGTGCAGTACATTTTGGTTTTGCTGAGCGATTTGCTCGAAGGTACGAGACAAGCCTTGCATGTGGCCTTTCCTGGTTTTCCTGTGCTTTTTTTTTGGACTGTATGCTGACGTAGCCATAGCCATCCCAGCCCTGGCGAAAGCCATTCTCACTCGCAACACTGATCCGTACAAGAACCTTTTGCCGTTGCTGGCGCACCCGAGCGATCCCATCCCGCTGCTTGCGTCGACCGTGCTGACGACGCTGTTGTCCGTGGCCAAGGACGAGTCTCCGCTTACGCTGCAGCGGGCGTTGCCAGCTCTCTTCAGCTACCTCTCGTCGCTGACCCAAGACAGCGATGCCGGTCTCCAGGATATCGGCGTGCTGGAGCTGTCGCTGTTGCTGTACAGCCGGGCCACGCGCAAGCAGTTTTGGGCACAGCGCAGCGAGACAGTGAGTCCGCTGGTTGCAATTCTACGGACTGCGGCCGGTGTGAGCGGCAGCGGCGCTGCGGCATCGGCAAATCTGTGGAACGGCGCCACGGGCGCCGCCAACGGCACCAATCGCGGCGGGCCTCTGCTTGAGGGTGCCATTGGCGGCGGAGTTGGGCTGCAGCTTCTGTATCATGTGCTTCTGGTGATGTGGCAGTTGTCGTTTGACGCCGCCGACGTGGGCGAGGACTTGAATGAGTAAGGAGATCACTTTTTGCTTAACCTCGCCGTCCTCCCCCCTTCCTCTTCCCCTCTCCTTCCTCACCATCTCCCCCTCCCTGGGGGTCTTCTCTCTCTCGGCCTGCTGACAGAACATAAACACAGCGAACACGAGATCATCCTACTCTATATGCAGCTACTGCGGCTGTCGCCAAAAGAAAAAACGACGCGTCTTCTAGTGTCAACCCTGTTCAACCTGCTGTCGGCCAACCAGGCGACGTTGCTGCCGACTGCGGTGGTGGCACGGCTGCCGGCGCTGCTTCGGAATGTGTCGTCTCGGCAGGTGGCGGACCCGGACCTGCAAGACGACCTGCAGAATTTGCAGCAGATACTGGACGACTACACGGCCACAAAGACAACATTCGACGAGTACGTTGCGGAGGTCAACTCGGGCCACCTGCGCTGGTCGCCGCCGCACCGCAGCGTGGTGTTTTGGGCAGAGAACGCACGGCGGATACTGGAAACGGACAACGGCGCCATCCCGCGCAAGCTGGCCGAGATTATGAGCAAGCCCTGGGACGGAGACAAGGCTGTGCTGGCGATTGCGTGCAACGACATTGGTGCGCTGGTGCGCGAAGTGCCGGAGAAACGCAAGCTGCTGGAGCAGCTGGGGCTGAAGACGCGCGTGATGGAGCTGATGGGCGAGGCAGACGAGAACGTGCGGTGGGAAAGCCTCCAAGCGCTGGGCGGGTGGCTAAAGTACAGCTTCGAGAGGAAGTAGGGGGGGAAGAGGAAGGGGAGCGGAAGAAAGGGAAGGGCGAAGCGGTGCTTGCTTTGGTATTTGCTTTGTGCGATGGAGGTACAAGACGATCTACCGATCTGTTACCCTGTTCATCTATTGTTTGTTGACTGGCTTTTTTGGAGGGTTTTTTTTTTTTTAATATTTATCTAGAGCTGCATTCCTGTCACTTTTGTTCCATGTAGGTTTCGAGGTTATCAGTCATTCATATATTTTCATCTACGATATAGACTGTAGTTTGGCTTAAGAGCGAGAAGTGAGCGAGTATTATTACTCATGGCAGTACGACGTAATAATGACAACAGCGTCTTTCACCGCTGTAGGCGTAGACGTCGTAGTGGGTATAGCGCTAACTGCTGCCACCCGGTTCTAGTCGGCTACTGGCAGTGGGGCCCAGGTCGGACCGTTATCGCTGTTGGAGGCTTCCCAGATTGAAATGGCATGTGCCTGATGTTTTCGACTGTAAAGCCTTTTTGTTTTGATTCTTTTTTTTTCTTGCAGTCGATCCCTCTGACACGCCGCACACGCACGCACGAGCCATATTTTACGTATCCGATCAACGTTTTGGTGATGGCCAGCACTCAGTCTTTGAAGGGCGGCGGTGTGGCCGTCTGCCGATTGGCCGGCCGGCGATTTCATCCCGAGTCGGTCGGCGGGCGGTCGCCGTGCCGGCCACAGGTGTTCCGCAGCCCGGTCAGAAGCGACAGCGGCATTGGCAGCGGCGCTAGCGGTTGCCGCCGCGGATACGGCTCCAGCAGCAGCGGCGGCAGCGCCGAGGCAGAGGCGCCTCTGCGCAAGACGGCGCTGTATGACCTGCACTTGGCGCACGGCGGCAAGATGGTGCCGTTTGGCGGCTTCCACATGCCGGTGCAGTACTCGGGGCTGTCGGTCAGCGCGTCGCACACGTTTACGCGCACCAAGGCGTCGCTCTTCGACGTGGGCCACATGGTGCAGCGGCACCTGCGGGGGCCCGGGGCGGCGGCGTTTCTGGAGACGCTGACGCCGTCGGGCATCGGGGCGCTGGGGACGCACCGCAGCACGCTCAGCGCGTTTCTGTGGGAGCACAGCGGCGGCATCGTGGACGACACCGTGATCTCGCGGCTGGGCGAGCAGCACTTCTACGTGGTGACCAATGCGGCCTGCCGCGCCAAGGACGACGCCTTTCTGGGCCGCTGGCTGGGCGACGCCGCGCTGCAGAGCCGGCTGCCCGGCGCCGTGCACCACGAGGAGCTGGCCGGCTGGGGGCTGCTGGCGCTGCAGGGCCCGCTGAGCAGCGCCATCCTGGCCGAGGTGCTGGCCGACGGCGAGGCGGCCGACCTGCCGCGGCTCTTCTTTGGCGGGTCGCTGTACGCGCGCCTGAAGCTGCAGCCCGGCAGCTCCAGCGCGGCCGAGCTCTCCAGCCCGCTGCTGATCAGCCGCGGCGGCTACACGGGCGAGGACGGCTTTGAGATCTCCATCCCGCCCGACGAAACCGTGGCCGTGGCCGAGGCCCTGCTGGCCACCGGCACGCCCGAGCGCCTGCAGCTCGCCGGCCTGGGCGCCCGCGACAGCCTGCGCCTCGAGGCCGGCATGTGTCTCTACGGCCACGACCTGGACGACTCCACCACCCCCGTCGAGGCCGGCCTCGCCTGGATCATCCCCAAGGCCCGCCGCAACGACTACTCCTTCCACGGCGCCGACGTCGTCCTGGAGCAGCTGCGGCCCAAAAAGGAGGGCGGCGTCGGCGTGACGCGCCGCCGCGTCGGCCTGCTGGTCGATGGCGCGCCCGCCCGCGAGGGCGCCGACGTCGTCGACCCTGCCTCCGCTGCCTCCGTCGGCCGCGTCACCAGCGGCTGCCCCAGCCCGACGCTGGGCAAGAACATCGCCATGGCCTACGTCAAAGACGGCCTGCACAAGGCCGGCACCGAACTGGCTGTCGTCGTGCGCGGGAAGCCGCGGCGAGCCGTCGTGACCAAGATGCCCTTTGTGCCCACGCAGTACTGGAAGGGGCAGTGAAGGTGGGAATGGAACGGCCGCAGCGGCTGCATGTTCACGTGACACCGAAGAAACGGGCACGGCGTGCAGCACAGGCAGCTGGTGGGCCGCAGCGCGCTGGGCTGGGGAACGGGACGGGCCAGAACGGCGAATGAGAGACAGCAAGAGCCGACAAGAAACCGCAGCTACTTCAACGGAGCTGTGTTTTTCTGCTCTTTAGAGCATCGCATCGGTTGGGTGGGTTTGGGGAACATGGGACCGAACGAAAAATGCAAGCCTTGACATACTTTGGCGTTGAAAGCTCAACCTGGGATTCAAAAGTGCTGATAAAGATATTAAATTTTGCTAAACGGAATTCGGAAAACCGAATATATATATATATATGTATCCATATACATATATATAGCTATATACATATATTTAATACTGCCGTGTATGCTATCATGTGATTGATTCTGTGTCCCGTTCTAAGCCCCATGAGCGACAAGGAACAAAAAGCACAAAAGACGTCCACCACCACCTGAGCCCAAGTAACCATCGTCCAGACATCAAAAAAGAAGAGCTGTTGTTCTTAAAGCACCAAGCCCCCGCTGCCCTAACAAAAATGAAACATTGACCCACCAAACGCCGGTACGTTGCGCGCGCTGCTTATGACCAGCAATATGAAAAAGACAAAAACCCAGCCACATAACAATGCAAGACGGTAGAGCAGCCTTTCGAGACCCAAACTCACCGGGAAACCTTTTAGGGAAAGACAAGTTTGTACCATGAGCAAGAAAACATCCGCCTTGCCTTGGGCAATGCCACCACCACCGTCACTTCTCTGGAACCTCTTCCCCCGCAAAAAAAAAGAAAGAAAGAAAGAAAGAAAGCAAATACGCCGACATATGCTGTTTGACCCATGCCTTGAGACTTAACATCGCGCATCCTCATGCTCAACCCATTGTCCCGCTTCAAGCTGGCATCTGCTAGCTACTGGCAATCTCCTTCAGCTCGTCCTGGCTAACGCTGCCGACAAAGGCATTGCGCAGGAAATGGAGCCAGACCTTGTTTTGGCCCTTCTTCTTTTTGTTCTTCTTCTTCTTTTTCTTTTTCAAGGCGTCTTCTCCGGCGTCACCTTCGTCTTCACTCTCACGAACGGAGACCTCTTCATCGTAGTACGTGGCATCATCCTCACTCTGAAAAAGGTCCACCGTCTCCAAACTCGTCGCGCTCGACTTCTTCCCCATTCGGTAGGCAAGCTCTATAAAGCTGCGAACAGTCAAGTCCGTCAGGTTATAAACCTTATCGGTGAAGGTGCTGTACTCCACTTCATACGCAAACGGACGGGGCCGGGGTCGCTTCTTCTTGGGCGGCGGTTTGTCGCCGTGCATCCCCTCACGCCACTTGTCCGCCTCAACCCCATCGCTGTCGTTTTGGGCAGCCTGCTCGGCATCGCCCACCGGAGCAACCACCATGTCATTGTTAATAAAGGTCAGGTTTGCAAAATACTGCGTATAACCGCAAAGGGAAAGGGGCTGGGGCGAGTAGGCTGGCCCCGGAGGCGCAGACTTGGCCGGCTCGTCTGGCACAGTGAAGGCTGGGTCTGGCTTCTTCTTCTTCTTGCCGCCCTTTCCACCGCCCTTTTTGCCCTCTTTCTCCTTCTTCTCCTTCTTCTTCTCCTTCTTCTTCTTCGAGTCCCCGGCCTTATCAAGCAGATGACCGTCATCCGGCAGCGTGGGAACGGTGGTAGGCCCATCGGCCCACGTCTCCGCATCCTCAAGGCCACTGATGTTGTACTCAACGACGCGAATGGTAGGAAAGTAGTTGGGCACAACACTGGGGCTCACAAACGAGAGCTGGTAACGCTCGGACCACTTATGCGGTGACTGGGAGCCCTTTTTCTTCCCTCCCTTCTTTTTCTTTTTCTTGTGTTTTTTCGTCTTGTCAATGTCCATGTCTGGCGCACTGCCGATGCTTGCGGCGGACACCAGAGTCGGCGGCTTGGGCAACTTTGACCAGCCAGCCCGCAGCTCCTGCAGGTAATCGGCGGTCGAACGCACATTCAGCTCCAGGGCGGCCAAGGATGATCGGTTCGACAGCAAGGCCAAATCACCCTCCTCAGCCCCGTCGTCTGGGTCGGTTGCATCGACCTCATCAGGGTCCGCAATGCCAAGAAGCGCATAGTTAATCTCCTTGGTGTCGTGGAGGAGGAAGTGGTCAATGTTCATGTGGCCGAAGAAGGCGCCGACAACGACGTCGCGATATTGACGCAGCCACAGCACGTATTTCTGCCAGCACGTCTCGTCCCAGAGCTGTTTGCTGCCGGTGCGCGCGGGCGGGACATGGCCCATGAGAATGGCCTTGACACCGCGCTCTCGCATAAACTGCAGCTGCACGCGCAGCCACTCGAACTGCTTGTAGCCCGGCTCCGACGGCTGCACACAGTCGTCGACGCCGGCATTGCGGTCGAAGAAATACAGCGTGTTCAGGTTGAAGACCGCCAGGCGGTTCGGTATAACCTCGATGTAGAACCAGCCGCCAAACTCAAAGGAGTGGAGCTGCTCCTGGGGCACGAACGGGCGCCAGATATCAGCGTAGCGCTTGAGCCGCTTGTTGGGTCCCGGCGAGAGCACATTGTGCGGGAGGATGTCGTTGTTGCCAAGCGTTGGCACAACGGGTATGATGAGATTTGCACCCGATGGGTCGCTAAAGACCTCGACAAACTTGTCCGCAACAAACTGGTTCAGCCCGTATACCTCGTCGGGCGACCGGGGTATGGCTTCGTCGCTGTCGTGGCGGGCGCTGTCGCCCGTCCAAATGACAAAATCAATGTCGTCGCGGATGTTTGCAGCTATCCAGTCAAAAGTCGCGTTGATCAGGGAGAAGGGCGTGTCGCAATCGGAGGTCTCGGCACCGTAGACGCCGGCCGGACCTTTTCCACGGTGGCAGGCGGCCCCTTCGGCCGTAGAGGAGTGCACTTTGTAGAATCCATCGGGATGGAGGTCTGGAGAAAGATTCAACACGTCAGTTTGCAGATCTGAAACAATGTGGACGAAACAACACGCCTAACACCGGCAAAAGACGGGAATGTGCATGGCATGCATTGCCGTTGACAGCTGTCGTATCATATTTTTATTGGCAACACCACCACACCCAAGTTTTTTCCAACTGTGGCCAGAACCGCTAAACTTTGCGAAGTAATACATACCAGTAATATGCAGGAATTTACCATGCAGACGTCGGCGGGTATGCGCGGAGGGCAACGCATCTTGGCCCAACACAAGTTGCTCCTCTTTGTTCTCTATTGTCTGGAAAGACGGTCGAGACGGTCGCAGCGGGCTGGCGACCACACTTCCAAAAAGCAAAAGCACAATCGACAGCAGCTGCGGCCCTGGAAGCTCTGGCACCAGAGGCATTATCCAACGACGCGCGCTGGCGCGCGACGCACTCTCAGCTCGAGAACGTCGGAAGCTGTCAGCTGTCGGAAGCAATAAAAAAGAAGAAAGTAGACCAAACAGGACGTCGATTGTCAGGGTCAAGTTTTGGTCATTCGAATTTCCGAGGTTGTTGCGCAGTTATTTTTCGCAAACGACCTGTCTAGACTGTCCTCAACTGTGTGACACATAAAGGAGGTCAAACAAAATAAAGCTCCGCTTGTTGAAGATTTCCGAGAGGCCGGTAAGACTTAAGAACGAATGAGCTACCTGCTCTCGTCTGGGCCTGGTATTTTCCGTATGGTAGAGATCGAGAACGCCTTTTTATTTCTCTCCGCCTCATCAGCGTCGTGCTCTCTTCGTCTTGTCTCCCAATGGGCTACCAATTGACGCCCAAGTTGGCTATGCGAGTATGTCTGCTGCTCGTCAAAAGCTTGTTCCACAGTGAGCTGAGAAAGGCGATTGGTAAAAAGAGCACGTGAGAGGCTGGCGCAGGCTGAGAACCACTAAAAAAAGTAGAGTATTATTACTCGTAATAGCAGTCCCGTGTCACTACCCGTACATCCAAAAATCCTGACCTCAGCTCAAGAGAAAAAGAAGGGATTTTCTTCAAAATAATAAGATGGAGAGAGGAAAAATACACGAAACCCGATCACGGTGTGCAATTGAGATGTAGCCCCCCCTTTTGTTCTATCTTCGTACTATTACTTACAAATTACCACCGCCCTAAGATACGCCTAAACGGTGTTTTTCTTTTGTTGCCTTCCTCTGCCCTGCTTAGCTTTGCAAACCGGCTGCTCCAAGAAGAGCGATTTTCTATGGGCTGAGTAACGCCTACTTCGACGTTCGAGCGCGTGCAAACACAACTGAAGTGCATTTAAACCCTCAACATTCCATGCAAACAAGATGCGTTATCGGCTGCTTTCACAATGCGGACATCCAGCCAATTTGGCCCCTTAATGCAAGTGAATTAGTGGGTAGTCTAGATCTGACCTTTTTGTGAGCCAATGTCGTGACATCTCGACACCACGTGCTCTAGATGAATGGTGCTAGACGAATACTAGTAGGGGATCAGCCGCGCGATCAACGACCAGCGAAGTACCTGTAAACAACGCCAAATGGGCCAAAGAGGTTGTGTTCATACCATGCTTGCTTCTTGGAATTGAACTTATCGAAAGCAGCAAAAAAGAGCGGTGAAGATCATGTGGGTTTTAAAATCTTAACGACAACGGCAACGGACGCGTGTCTTGGCGTTTATAAGATCAAGAGTCTAACATGCCGTCCGCCAACCCGAGGGATCTATGGATACGATGATAGCAAATGCCTTGCGAAGAATACGATATAGCAGCCAATGTGAATAAGAAACTACAAAGCCTGTGTTTGGTTTCTTCTGTTCTTGGTCGGCAGAAGGCCGAGAGAAGAAGGATATAATGATAATCTGGCTAGGCAAGGCTGGATGCCAGACAGCCTCTATCTATCAAGAATTATATACCCGTATGAAGTTGTATTGTAGTTGTTTGAAGGGTTTTCTGATCACGCCGAGTGTTCTCTCGAACCTTGGAAGATCTCGTCTGCTGGTGTTCTTATTGGCGGCTCTAAACGAGTCTGCAAAGATCTCTAGTTTTCCATACGTGCACTCCGTATCATCCAGCTCTCGCCGATTTTTTGGGTATCGCCCAAACCATGATAAAAGTACCAGATTGCCGATCAGACCTGTGACGATGAAATATGGTGGTTGAATTCAAAACGGCGTAATAATACTTGAACCAGTTAGGTGAGACGAGAAACTGCACGTGGTCCGTGCGCCTCCACATGAAGAATTTGGCTGTCAAAAAACTCAAAACATCTTCTGGCTGCTTCTTCTTTTTTTTTTTTTTTTTTTCACCACGCAACGACGCACTCACCTCAAGCACCACAACCACCTTATCACCCTAATGGGGTCGGTAGATGGAAGCGCTGCTAGGGTTTCTACGGAATGATCTACCGTTCATCGGCTCATTTCTAAGGAGTGCGGTTGCTAGAAAGATAGCGCCGCTCGTTTGAGGGAATGCAGAGCATGGAAGACGCAAATATCGTGTCTACATGCGCGGAAGTGTTCCTATGGTTTTCGCGGACACATATTTTTACGAGTTTAGCTATTGTTTTAGCCATGAATTGATTTTCTGATGAGCCGTTCAGTGTTATTTTCGTTCGAATATTGACGAAGGGGGGTGGTAAGTTTGTGCTCAGCCCTCAGTGCGTGTGATGATTCGTTTTTTTTTCTGGCTGATGGGCATAATGGTTTAAAAATGTCAGGTGAGCGGTGAATCGGGGGTGTATTATAATGTCCATTCACCATCCCGCTTCCTAGAACTTACATGACGAATGAAAGCACGATGCTTTATCCTCCTTCCGAGAATCCAATTCGACCCGGAAGTGAAGCTAGAAAAGTCTTAATGATCAACGCATGATGTTCCTCTGGTCATCCAGACGGCACAATATTGTGCCTAGAATGTTTGCTTTTTGTTCCTGCAGATAGGGCCCAATACGAATACCAAACCGCTTGAGAAGCATATCCTTATATAACACGGCTAGCATGATATACCCCCCCCCCCCACTTGGGCATGAAGCGGCAGACGATCTGCTGGCACATTCTTTAAATGACGGAGAGAATAACAATAACCAAGCACGATAGCTTCGGTATCCCATATTATAGCGTATTGCATATGCACTTGCGCTGATCATGCTGCTCTATAATTTAATTTCAATACACTGCAAGCCTTAAGAACAGAAGAGCGTAGAAAGAGTTTTCTACTGCCCCATGGATCATTACTCGTGGACCGTAGATATGAAGCATAAAGGTTCGCCCTCCTCATTGCTGCCAGGAATGACGATACTATGTAGGTTGTTCCGCTGTCTTTATCACTGATCACTGATGAGAAAGTAGAGTCACGAACATCTAGCCTTTGTGAAAAGAAGGATAACAAGCTGTAATATGGTGTTGGGCATATAATGCATCGAGCAAAATGTAGCGAAATATGTACAAGATGAAGAGAAGCACAAAAAACGTGAAAAATGAAGCAGAACACTGTCCTTGGACAAGTGACAGCCCGTGCAATCGAAGAATGCGCAGGTCGAGAAAAAAAAAAAATCGTCTCCTTCAACACACCCGGGGTTGAAGATTCTATGCTCCAGTGATAGAAAAACATACATGTAGAGAATGGCTAAACCCAAGAGGGTTTTGCTATCGATTCCGTTGACAATAACGCCCTAAATTTTTCACCGCCTCTGAAAACCAGCCAACCCATCCGAAACCCCCCAAACATGACATTCTGCCTGCGAAGAGGAACCGTGATATGACCCGTAAGACCATGCAAAAAATAACAAGAAGAAATCCGGTAAGGCAGATAGACTGAGTTTGCCATCTTCCGCTAAGGTAAGAGAGCCATTAGATCCACATGGGTGCCACAGGCCGGCTGTCGGCCAAAAACTTGGCCAGCAAATCGTGGATCTCGTTAAGGTAGTCTTCTGCGCTGAATTTCTTCAAGCCTTTCCGCAATAGTTCGCGCTCCTCTTCGTCGACAACAGATGTGGCGTCCGCCTCTTCAACGATTTTGTCCTTGCCAAACTCCTCGACGAGCTCGGAAACCTGTGCGAGTTCGTGACCGAAAGGATGGCTCTCGGAGTACTCTTTCCGATGAGACAGTGGTGGTTTGGATCCCGCAAGAGAGGGAACAGAGGCAGACGTTGAGAGGGTTCTCACCGGCGGCGAGTAGAGAGATGGTTTAGCAGCATGCGACACAGATGAGCTGTGTGACAGAGATGTCATGCTGGTGCTGGTGGAGCTGGACGATGAGCGCGAGAAGCTGAAGCTCGCCTTGGACGAAAGAGTGCGTGACGATTGCTCAGACAAACGTGAGGCAGACCGGTGCCGTGTCAAGCCTTCGTACGACTTTTTGGTGTGCGACGGAGAGCGCTGAGGAATGGCTGGTGCCTCTGAATCCAAGGAGGTAGCTGCAAACTCTGCAGGGGCTGCTGGCCTTGCCGTGGAGACAGAAGACGTTGTCGTCGTTGCAACTGATGTTGGGGTAGAGGTGAACACATCTGTTGCGTCACGTGTGCTGTTGGCAACGTCTGTCACCTGCTTTGATGGAGTGAAGAAGCAGGACAAGTGGTTTGGCTCGGGCGACATGGAAGCCTTGCTGTCAGAAAAAACGGTGTCTGGGCTGGTGGGCGGCGTGGACGCCGCGGTGGAGCCGGAATCCGAATCATCATCAGACTTGGACGACGATGACGGTGTCGACACTGCGACTGCGGAAGCACTGTTCGGGAAAATCTCGGGTGCGTTGTAAGATAACATGTTTGTGGTATGGGTCAGCTTGACAGGGGCCGAGATCTTATTGCGAATGGAGCCACTGTTCTGGAAGACCTTTGTGGTCTTGCTGCGTGTTGGCACATTTTCGGAAGAGGCGGTGGTGTCCTTGAACTCAAAAGCCTGCCGTGCCCGGCGAGTGGTGAAAGCTCGTGCGATTGACATTTTCAACGGGTATCAGTGCAAATGGCACAAAAGTAAGGAATAGAAAATACGGCCGAAGAGATTGAAAAGATTTGCGGGGGAATAAAAAAAAAGAAAAAAATGGCTGCCTGAGTTGTATAAAGAATGAAAAAAGAAAAAGAGAAGTCACTAAGGAAAGAAAGATCAGAAAGATCAGGAAGGAAAGTGAAGGAGAGTCAAATCACAACCGGTTGTGAAATGTTCGCTGAATCAAAACAGTCTTGTGCTCGTGACAAGTGACGGGGAGGACGTTAGATGTTGCAGGAGATCGCAGTCGACTCGGCGCACAAATTGTGTCTTTCGACGTTCTTTTGTGCACCTTATGATTCCTGTCTTTCCTGTCTCGTCCTCTCGCTTTCCGCTGGCTGCTTTTGGAGGGGGGTGTAAAAGTGGGGTGGCTTTATCGAGAGCGGAGGGAAGATGCAGGGCCCCCAAGCATAAAGAAGTAGAGATAGAGAGAGGAAGAGAAACAAAAAGGCACAGGACCTAATCGGCGGTTTCCTTATTTTCCCTCTTTTTTTTTCCTGGAATGCGCGGCAACAAAGCGACGATCGGTCTATTCTCAACCGCTGTGGGTTTGTGATTGGCCGAATGCAACTTTCTGCGCTGAAAAAAGGGTTGACCACCCTCCACAACTGATTAAGGAAGGTGCGGGCGGCTAGAGAGGATTGTGCCGTTCAGGCTTTTTTGACGGGGTGTGTGTGGAAAAGGCAAAAAGGGGGGAAGGAAAAAGGGAGAATAGCGAGGTAGTAGAGCCAACCAAACGAAACGGTATCAAAATCGGTGTTGGCAAATGCAGCACAAAGCAAGGACCGATCGCCTTTGTCAGGTGTCAGCGACGAATGTACGAGTAAGAACGCGTGTGATGATCAAGCAGTGCGATGTGAAAAATGCAACGTCTGCGTGCAGTGTGAAAAGAAAGTAACGAATAAGAGTCCAAAAAGCGGAAAATGGTGCGCGCGTTTCTGGCCAGTATTCTGGAAGATGAATTGGAATCCAGTCCAAAATGAGAAAAGGTTTCAACAGACGCAATCGTTGCGCGGTTGTTCCAAAAGAGCGAAAGTGAAAAAAAGAAAGGACGGGGGCGGAAACAAGGATATGTTTTCTCCTTTTCTCTTTCTTTTGCTGTTTTTCGCTATATGTTTTGTATTCGTTTTGGTGACAGTTGAAACAAAAAGAACAGCTCACTAGTCGCACCAGCGACAATATCACAAGAGAGAGCGACCAAAAATCTCGACGGAGCGACAGATGAGCAAGGAAAGACTGGTTTATGAACCGAATAAAAACGACACACTCCGTTCGGAAGACACAAAGAGCATAACAAAAAACACAAAGAGAAGGAACACAAGAGATGTTGAGAGAACAGAGAGGGGAAAGTCAGGCTCTCTCTTTTTTTCCGGGAAACATTCTCAATATGAATGGAAGGGGCTTTCCTCAGCCGATCTTTGACCCGTTGCGCAATCCCCTTTTACGCTTGCGGATTGCCCTGGGGAGATCCCCTGACATGGGATGGGCGCTGCTCTTTGTGAACCTTGCAAGTGATTCGCGCCACCCGATAGTACCCCACTATTATCCAGGGCTGTCGACCACTGAAGTGCAGGGGAAGGGGGAAAAATGGCTGTTAGTTTGGAAGACTTTTCGTCCTAGTCCCTGAACTAGGGTGCAATAGTGCGCCCTACCAGTTGTACTGTGCTTGACCCCTGGCCTAACTTCTTTGTTTATGGAATACTCAAATCACCAGTGGCGAACGGTTCAAAGGTGAACACGTACGAAGCACGTAGCACGAGTATGGACTCGTGCTACGGCGTACGACGGTCCAGTTCGTCCTTTGTTCGACGTAAAAGTCTTTCGTCGTCTTGCCACATCAACGCAGACCCGTCTCGCCCCATATGCAACATCGCCAGCGTGGCCACTCTAAGAAAAAGGGCGGAGTCCTCCGAATCCTGTATGGATACTTGTAGAATGCAGCCCAACTTTTCGTTCAATGTACCATACTCCGTCTGTGCGCGTTGGGAAACAAAATGCTGTTGAGCGGGACAGCTTCGCTTTCTTCAAGGATTCTCCGTACTCCGTAATAATACTCCGTACTTTCTCCCTCCGTACGATCTCCCGCTCAAGGGGATATTTGCAAATTTAAAATATTGTGCTTCCTGTGGCCTACGAGTAGGCGTATTACAAAGTACGCTGCTTTTTCTAAATTGACGAGCATTCCAGAGTGATTGACTCCACTCGTACTTTCACATCGTCCTCCACTGCCTTCGAAGGAGGGATAGATCTGAAACCAGATGATAGCAAAGCCTGACTTTCCATATAAAATAGCCTATCCCTTTCGGCATGGCTCGAATATTCAAGAGGCCGATGATCATAGCGAACATCATCTTGCCGATCGAGATTTATTTTACTCCCTTTATTTTCACTCGTTATACCTGGCCACAAGGTACACGGTATACACCAGATCAATTTTTAAGGGACTTATCCATACTACTGCACCTCGACAAGTGAGGCAACGCGACTTTGCCGTATCGTGCCCCGCCCAAGCCCAACATCTAGAAAACTCATGAACCTGTTCTTCAAACCTGTTAATTCAAGGACTGTGGCCTGTACGCTGCACTCTAACTGGCAGAGTGTTTCTGTTCTTGTCCTGTAGGAGTGAGCAGCAAGTAAATCGTATCGTATTTTGCAAATACCGAGCATGATGTGCTTCGTGTGGTTACCACATTCGTCGTAACTGTACGAGTACTCCGTACGAGGTAAAGAAACAAAGATGTACGGAGTACGGAGTACCTTATTGCGACTTTGTTCTTCGTGAAAGCACTACATGTGGAGACACAGTACGGAGTATACCGATGCTTCACGAGTAAGAAGGCAATTGGCTTCGTACGAGTACCATACTCCTATGGATACAGAGCACGTCTACTCCGTACTCCGTACGCAGCACTCATACGTCGTCCTCTGGTAGGTTCAGCTTATCCCACATGAAACTTTTACCCCTGTAACTGTCTGTTATTTTATTGGTTGGTCAGTAAGCCTTTGTTTCAACTCGCTAAAAGAGGCTTCGATTAGTGGATTAGTGCGTCCCCGTTTGTGATAGGCTAGATTTAAGCCAAGGAACATGGGATCGTTGAGAACAGAGGTTGGAAGGGACTTATTAAGGTACTCGTAGGCCTCTGGCATCGCCGCCCACTTTTTTTTTAGAGGTACGGAGTAACTTTTCAACGAACAACAACAACAACAATTAATGCACGCAATAAATTGACATTTGGGCGCCGCGAGTTTGAACATACGAGTACGGAGTATGGATAGTAACAAAGAGTACGAGTAGGTGTGAATCTACCGGGCCCCGTGCATTAGCTCTTTATACTCATTGAAACAGATAGCGTAAAAGAGCAAAAATAGAAACTGTTGAGTGATGGGGACTCGCGGCCTTGAGGTTGTGTGCTTTAACGGCCGCTACTACATTCGATACCATCGGTACGACAGCTACTACTGGGGCTTGGGTGCCAAGATCGTCGACCGGATTCCCACAGATCCGGAGGGGTATCAGAGTAAGCCGGTGGTGGCTTCCATAAATCGTCTACTCCTTGCTCGTATCCATACTCGTAGATGTCGCAATAAGTGGAGCTGATACTGACCTGTGCATGCTTTTCTTTTTTCTCTCTCTATGAACAGAATGGCTCGAGTCGATGCGTGCCGACTACGCGGCCCGGGAGAAAGCAATCGAAGAAAAGGTGAACACAATACGTGACCAGGACGACGGGCGGCCAGACTACGGTCTCCTTGGCAAGTATGTCACTGTGCCGTCGGAGCTGCCGCGGCTAAACGGCTACGGTGCGAAATACGTGTACGTGACGGATCTCGACCGTGAGGTGCTGACGATGAACTACACGGTGCACTGGCAGCTGGGCAACATTCCGCGGGCGGACCCGGACTGGAAGCGGACCATCAAGAGCAGCATCTACGCGGGTGTGCAGACGATCGCACCGGACCGCTGTCCCGAGGAGCACATGGCCTCGCTGGCGGTTGACCTGCGGGAGGCAGACAACAGTATCTTTGACGTCGGCGCCGAGGCCGAGGCCGGACAATTCATCGTCTGCAGGCCCTGCAGGAAAGTAGACGACATGCCACACAAGGCCTTCCTCGCAGCCGTGGCCTCTGAGATTGTGGCCACCTATGCTGACGAGATTGTCCGCTTCGGCCGCCAGTGGAGCGAGGACGCGTTTTGCTTCCGCGAGCTGACCTTTGCCTTGGTCTCGGTGACCGCCGACCTGGCCGGCTTCTTCTCGTTTCCCGCACAGCGCTGCAATCCGCGCAACTGCAATTACTCGAACTTTGACTGCAAGTCTCCACACCTGTCCCGTTTTGTCGGCTGGCTCGAGAAGATGTGGGCTGGTGACAAGGCCCCGCTGCTCAAATTTGGCAACATGGCTCACATGCCAGGCGCCCCACCCGGGGCCGCCCCCGTCAATGCCAGATACTGGGTCGGGGACAATAATGAAGTGCTGGTGAGTCCTGTGCTCGTCGTCGACGGCCAGGCCATCACCGAAGCCATGAAGTGGGGCCTTGAACAGCAGCAACAGCAGCAGCAGCAGATGGAAGAAATGAGGAGGAAGGAAGAGGCGGATGAGACACAAGACGGCCAGAAAAACCTCCGTTCTCGCTTCTTCTACATTGTCGTTCTCTCCCTCTTCAAGGTCGCCTTTGCCGAGGTCTACTGGCCGGACTGCACCGTTGGAAAGCCCACGGTCCGGGTCTCCAAGCCGCTGGCCCTGTCGCCCTTGAGAGAAGACCTGTGCTTCAGCACGCATCCACGCGAGCGGCCGGTCTGTGGCTCCAGCGGCCAGCGGTTGCGCCTCCCGCACGAGTGTATATCGGGAGCCTTTGCAAACTCGCGGAGCGTGAAGGAGCTTGAAGAGATTTTCCAGGGCATTGCGGCAATGGTCAGCTTTTTTGACACCGTGGCCCGCCGCCGTGCCGCTGTCGCCGGCGGTTCCTGGGGCTCTTCGCTGGCAGGCGGCGGCATCCGCCCCCTGCCGCTGGAGCTATACAGTCACATTCTGGACTATGTTGACTACGACACCTGGAAGGCCTGCCTCGTTGTGTCGCCAAACATTCGCGCTCTCTGCCTGTCCAGGTACCGGCTGGACGACCACACTGCCATCGTCGGAGGGCCCCGGACCGTTGTACATGCAGGCCGTGGAGATAAGCTGATGGGGCTTGACTTTGAAGACCTGCACTCTCGACGGAGGGCGCCTTATATGCGCATGCGCTCCGGCGATTTGAGAAAGCACAACTGGATGCCACTGATTGGCAGCGACCGCAAGACGCTCATGGTCGACGTGGACATTCAATTTGAGCCACGCCTTGAAGATAGGAACGAAAAAGGTGACGATAAGTCTTCTTCGACGTAAACGCTAACACTGCACATTTGGGAGGGGATCGGAATGATGCATGACCAAAGTCTTGGACTAGGGAAGTCATGCAATGAATGGTGAGTGACAAGTCGGAAGACTAGGCCTGCACACAAGTAGAGAGTGGCCATTTTTCTTTTAAAAAATGGGATCAGAAGCAGTCCAAAATCGTGATAGATCGAAATGCCTACTCCTAGCAGAGCTGTGAAGAGTTCTGCAAATCAGTTTACGAGTGCATCCCGTCTCCGAATGACCGGTGAAAGAATCTGCCGGTGTGCAGAGGCTCTGGAGGCAATGCACAATAACAGACACAGACTGTCTACGGAGTATTACAAAGCCCACCGCTGGTACATTTATTTTGTATTTCGATGCATTCCACTTTATTCCTGTGTCATCCCTGCAATGGCATGACCGGCATGCTTTGACAGGGCATCGTGATCTTTAAAAGGCCCATACATTCCACCGCCTGCAAAAAGACTTGCATATACTGCCATCCGGCAGCTGCTCGCTATCTTCTATTGCATATTTGCGACATGTTATAGGCAAGCGAGTTGGGCTTGCAAAAGACAATGCTTCGGATATTCAACAGTAGATTTCAATACCGATTGAAAGCAAAGCACACAACGTAGCTATTGCATGTCTCAATGGCCGTTAACTTCCCTAACCAGCTGGTTACCCAAAATCGAGTTCCTTTCCATATTCCATGCTCTTTATGTCGCCTCATTCAGTCCTCATCCATGGATTCGTCCTCGTTCTGGGTGCCGTTGCCGCCACCCAAAGCCGCACCGCCTTCTTCTCCACCTTCTTCGCCCTCATCGGAGCTCTCGCTGCTGTCGTCATCGTCGTCGACCACCGAGACGATTCGGTCCTCCTGCGGCTCTTTCGTCGCTGCAACTGCGCTCGCTTTGTTTGGTAGTCTGGCGGCGAAGGCTTGCCGTACAGCAGCATTTGTGCTTGTGTCCCATACCGTCAACGATCCTTTGCTGCCAGCCACTGCTAACCGGAATGAGACTTCTGGATCGGGCGCAAAGCTGGTCGAAAACACCTTTCCAACTTCCAGGTTGCGCGACACCACCATGCTGGGCCCGGATGCCTGGATGTTCCACAGCTTGACAGTGCGGTCACCCGAACCTGTAGCCATGAAACCAGGAATGGCCGGGTTGATGTCAAACGACGACACAGCGTCGTCGTGTGCCTGCAGCGTCCACACCGCCTTTGTAGCCGCCGGCGTGGCTGGTGCCATGCGAATGTCGTGGTAATGAACCATGCCGCTCTCTGTTGAGACAAAAAAGTAGTTGGCATCATGCGGGTCCCAGCGCACATTTTCCACATCGCTTTCCACGCCCCAGCGCGGCGTTGCCGTCGCCGCCGCGCCATCTGCTGCCGCGCGCATGTCCGCGGCCACAATTGTGCGGTCATAGCTGCCGCTCAGTAGCACAGTTGATTCGACCGCGTGCCATGCCAAAGAGCAAACTTTATCAGTGTGGTAGGAATACGACTTGGCACACTTGGCTGTGTTGAGGTCCCAGAGCTTGACTGTCTTGTCAGCTGACGCCGACGCCAGCAGGTTGCGATGTTTCCTGTTTGCCGCGAGCGAGAGCACAGCGTCAACGTGGAACTCGTCGTTTGCCTTCATAGACTTCTTCTTCTTCTTCTTTTTCTTTTTTTTATCTGTCCCTTCACCGCCGTCCGCATTCTTTGTGCTGCTACTGCTGCCTTGTCCCAAAACGGCATTGGGATACATGCAGTCGACCGTGTCGAGATCCCATATCTCGATATCGGGATCCATGGTTCCAATTGCCACAAAATTGGCCGCCGAGTCCGATGTGACGCCTGGTTTGTTCACGGGTATGTCTAGCCATTCAAGGCATAGTGGAATGGCGGGCAATAAGATGTCGTGGTGGACGTACAGGTTATCCGCTTCATCTTCGTAAACGTACACTTCCAGCTGTGCCAAATCGTCCTCTACCTTAGTTGCCAAAACCAGGTTATCAGTGGCCAGAATCTGCAATTCTTCTCTTTCTTCGTCTTCGTCTTCGGCGTCTGCATTCTCCAGCGTGATATACGGATCATCCTTGTTCGACTCATGATACGACAGCGCCTTGATGTTGCCAAATATGGACATAGGCTGTCCGTCGAAGCCATCGCCGCCCTCTGTGTCTTCGTCATCGTCATAATGCTCTAGATCGTACTCTTTTAGGTCTTCATCATCGATATTAATTCTAGCACTCAATTAGCATCCGACCTCTTTTAAATATAGGCCTGTTTGAAAAAGGACAACATCAAACACAGAGCGTACTCTTGTGACTTTTCTCCTCCCTTTGCCTTTGGTGTTTTCTCTTTTTCGGTTCCATTCTGATGAGCCTTCTCTTTGTTATGCTCTTCGCCTAGGGCATCCTGTGCCTCTTCCAAGTCTTCTTGCGCATCGTCCAGCTGCAATTTCGCCAGTTCTGCAATGCGCTCGAACTCTTCCTCGTTGAACTCGTACTTTTGGGGGAACGGGGCGGCAAATCCCCGCGGCACCCAAGCCGTCGCGGTAATCATTGACATGGACATTGTGCCAACCACTATTGAGACCCAAGAGTTATATTGCTCGTGCAGCGACGAGAGAGGAAACGACTTCTACAAAGGTCGAAAGTTCGACATGGGGAAAAAAAAAAAAAAAAAGACGTGCCGCCAACTTTTTTGTGGATCTTCTTATCTTATCGCTCTCTTCGTACGAGTAAAGGCGAGGCGGACTTGCGCCACAGTAAGCAAGCCACATTTATAAGTGTTTTGTTATTATTATTTTTTCTCGGACATTTGGTGTTCTCGTCTTTGGCCAGCAACGACGACAACGTCGATGACTACAAAACTGGTCGGAAACTAGGCTGCTTTGCGGTGGCAGCTCCAATACGAAAATGAGCCACAATTCCAACCGATATGGCGAGGACACTGGTGAGCGTTCTGGCCAAGGGTTCAAGCGGCGACGGCTAAACTTCAACAACAGGCAGCATGTCCGTGACGATCGATTTGAGGATGACAGGTCTCACAATCGTGCAAGGTCAGATACTCCTCGAGGATATCGTGGCGACTCCACGCCTCGTCGACAAGATGCAGAGTCATCCGGGGGAGGGGGTGGTCAGGATGTGGCCGAAGAAGACGATGCAGCCTTGGACCGAGACTGGTACACTGGCGACGAGTTTGGCCATACTTTTGGCGACGAAGATCACAATCCTTTTGCTTCATACGGTGACGGAACGTGGGAAGACAAAGAGCAACAGGAAAAGGCTCTTTTTGAAAAGAAAGCTAGCCGATTTGATCGCGTGAACCCACGTACCTTGCAAAAGCAGCGGGATGTCGATGCTTGGGAAACGAATCGCATGTTGACAAGCGGCGTTGCGCAGCGGCGCGATATGGGTGACAGCTTTGAAGATGACGATGAAGAGATGCGGGTGCATTTGCTTGTGCACAATTTACGCCCACCCTTTCTGGACGGGAAGACCATCTTTACGAAACAACTGGATCCAGTTCCGGCCGTCCGAGACTATCAAAGCGACATGGCTGTTTTCAGTCGAAAGGGCAGCCGCGTGGTGCGGGAACGGCGACAGCAGAGAGAGCGGCAGAAGGCGGCAAAGGACGCCACAACGATGGCCGGAACCACTCTGGGCAATATCATGGGTATACGCGGAGATGCCGACGACGACAGTGCACTGCCTGTACCTGGAGAAGACGAGGTTGCTGCCGCCAATGGTGCGGAGAAAAAAATGCCGTCGAACAAATTCTCTGCGCATATGAAAAGTAACGAAGGAGCAAGCAATTTCAGCCAGAGCAAAAGCCTTCGAGAACAGCGCGAGTTTTTGCCTGCCTTTGCAGTGCGAGAAGACTTGCTTCGCATCATTCGTGACAACCAGGTTATTATTGTGGTTGGCGAAACAGGTTCTGGAAAGACGACGCAACTGACTCAGTTTCTGTACGAAGATGGATATGGCAAATATGGCATGATTTGCTGTACCCAGCCGCGACGAGTCGCTGCTATGAGTGTTGCCAAGCGTGTCAGCGAGGAAATGGAGGTCAAGCTGGGTAGCACGGTGGGATACGCCATCCGATTTGAAGATTGCACCAGCGATGAGACGGTCATCAAGTATATGACCGATGGTATCTTGTTGCGCGAATCCTTAAATGAGCCAAACCTGGAGCGCTATTCGTGCGTTATCATGGACGAGGCACACGAACGCGCCTTGAACACCGACGTCTTAATGGGACTGTTCAAGAAGATTCTTCAGCGTCGGCGTGATCTCAAACTGATTATCACATCGGCGACCATGAACTCGAAGCGCTTTTCCGACTTTTTTGGAGGCGCTCCTGAGTTTGTTATTCCAGGCCGCACATTTCCTGTTGATGTCATGTTTCATCGCACTCCCGTGGAAGATTATGTTGATCAGGCCGTTCAGCAAGTGTTGGCCATTCACGTGTCTATGGGTCCCGGTGATATCTTGGTCTTTATGACCGGTCAAGAAGACGTTGAAGTTACCTGCGAGCTTGTTCGTGAGCGTCTCGATGCGCTGAAAGACCCACCAAAGCTCAACATTTTACCTATGTATAGCCAGATGCCAGCCGATCTGCAAGCGAGAATTTTCGACAGAGCGGCGCCAGGCGAACGCAAGTGCATTGTTGCTACCAACATTGCAGAAACCAGCTTGACGGTTGACGGCATTATATACGTGGTGGACCCGGGATACTCGAAGCTGAAAGTGTACAATCCAAGGATGGGCATGGACACACTTCAAATCACTCCTATCTCGCAAGCGAATGCCTCCCAACGATCTGGACGTGCAGGGCGAACAGGACCCGGTAAAGCGTTTCGATTGTATACCGAAAAGGCGTTTAAGGACGAGTTGTACATTCAGACCATTCCTGAGATTCAGCGGACAAACCTGAGTAACACGATATTGCTGATCAAGTCTCTCGGAGTGAAAGATCTGCTGGATTTCGACTTTATGGATCCGCCACCGCAAGACACCATCACTACATCGCTCTTCGACTTATGGGCTTTAGGCGCTCTGGACAATCTCGGTGAATTAACTAGCTTGGGTCGCAAGATGAATGCTTTTCCTATGGACCCACCGCTGGCAAAGCTCTTGATCATGTCTCAAGAGTATGGCTGCAGCGAGGAAATGGTGACGATCGTCTCAATGTTGTCTGTTCCGAATGTCTTTTACCGACCGAAAGAGCGCCAGGAAGAATCCGATGCAGCACGCGAGAAGTTTTTCGTCCCTGAGTCGGATCACTTGACCTACTTGCATGTGTATTCTCAGTGGAAGGCCAACGGCTATCATGACGGCTGGTGCACACGACACTTCCTCCATTCCAAGTCCCTACGGCGCGCAAAAGAGGTTCGCGAACAGCTTGTTGACATTATGAAGATGCAGCAGATGCCCATGGTTACCTGTGGCACGGACTGGGATGTAATCCGGAAGTGCATCTGCTCCGGGTATTACCATCAAGCGGCCAAAGTCAAGGGCATTGGCGAGTACATCAATTTACGTACCAGCGTAACTGTGCAACTGCACCCGACCAGCGCGCTGTACGGCCTAGGTTTCCTCCCTGATTACGTGGTATACCACGAACTGATTTTGACGTCTAAGGAATACATGTCTACAGTAACATCTGTGGACCCTCGATGGCTAGCCGAGTTGGGTGGTGTGTTCTACTCTGTCAAAGAGAAGGGTTATTCTGCGCGTGAGAAGAGGATTATCGAGATCGATTTTAATCGTCGCATGGAAATCGAAACACAAATGGCAGAAGACAAGCGACGCCAGGATGAGCAAAGGAGGGCTGAAGAGGAAAAGGCGTCAACCCCGAAACCAGGACACGGAGCTGGCGCCGCAAATGGACGAAAAGTCATTGTACAGGGCGCTGTTCGCAAACCAGTGATCAAAAGACGGGGCCGCGGATTTTAAACAACAATGGCTGAGGACCGAGAGCAGCTGCTGAAGACGTGACGTTTTTTATTCCGGACAGTGCAGTGTAGCAAAAATCGCGATAGCACACACACAAACTAAGAGGATTCTGTTATGATTGAATAATGAATTCCGTCTCACCCTCCTTAACCTCACGGTCTTCCTTGTCGAGCCGGACAACTTTCGCGTACGTCGGGCCCCTGTCTATCAGCTTCATGAACTCGACAATAGTGCTCTCCTCGCCCTGCACTTCACCCTCAACCTAAATTTAACAAGGATTTTTGTCAGCGAAGTTACCGATTGAGCTGGTGGTTTTGTTTCTCGCTTTACGCGCATACGCGCACACGCACACGCAACACAAAATTACCTTGTTCTGTGGCAAGTTGCGGACCCAGCCAGTGAGCCCTTGGTTGGTGGCATGCTTTCTCGCAAAGTAGCTATACCTCCATTGTTAAACCCTGAAATTCTGAAGCTCAAGCAGAGCAATCGGGATTGGTGGCAGTCAATACCGGAAACCGACGCCTTTAATTGATTACGAGTCAGCCTTTGTGCCGTTTTTATGGGCAATGGGTTGGCGTATATGACACTACCTTGTACTTTACCACCGTGAACTAGAAAGTACACCTATTGATAGTTCGCACGTGGTTAAGAAAGAGAGCCTGTGATGAACATCGTGAAAGTAGGATATGATGATCACGCACTCTTTTGACAGCCATTTTTTGATGTCAGATGTTTACTCGTATTATTCTAGACCGTGAACATCACGATAACGTGTGAGCTGAGTTTGATAGCCTAACGACGTATATTGTTTGAAATGATGAAAGTTGCTATAATATCTCCTTTGAATCGGAGAACCTTCGTTATCTTCGGCAGCATAGCTGGACTACCAGCATCACGTGATTGAATGACAAATTACACGTGATTTATATGGAAGTGATGTCACGCTTTTCAAACTACTACAACCTGGACAGTGGTGCTGTCGCGATTTTACTCCACGGCATCCCATACTCACTGTACTCCAACTCTCTTCCATAACATCCTAGATTAACGGCTTTCGCAAGAACATACCATTAGCTCATATCTGTCTGTATATGGTGCTAATATCTGGAGTTACAACTTGAAAGTATTTTTGCTCAATTTTTTCCGTTCCGCCTGTCGCGCAACCTAAGAGCATGGAATCGGAAGACAAAGAGGCAGCTGATCTGACAGTGCCCATCGTGCAGTTTGGTCGGTCGAGCAAGAAGCGGAAAGCATATAGGCAGCGACAAGGCGAAATAGGGGATGTTGAGTTGACGCAAACAGTCGATTTGGACAAGGATCGAGGGGAGCCGACACAGCCACTACCAGAACCGATCGACGCGGATAGAACAACGCAGGAGAATAAGGGGGATGGTTATTCTCATTCGAATCAGCGAAGAAACAGCAGTGCCAGCGAACATGAGCAAGAAGTCTCAGACTCAGACTCCGATGACTTTGCAGCAGTCGCCGCCGAGCTGGCACGGCGGCGTCAGCTGCGGAAACCAAAGTTTAGCGGAGTGACAATCAACAGTAGCGATGCGCCTGGATCATCAAATCGAAGTCTCGCTCGCAAACCAGGAGGCGGAGACGACTGGGATCTGGACGACAATAACGGTGACGGCATGCCGATGGGTGCGTCGGGAGAGCCACTACCGGTAGGCGTACGGTTTACGCCTCAAACGGGGTTAATTGGAAAGCTTGTAAACAAGCATATGTAAGTTTTGCAGCATAGAAACAAAGAAGCGGGGTTTTTTTTTCTTTTGTATGGGCATAGGATTTTTTTTGGTCATGAAAAAGGAGACACTTGCTAATCTATCAGGGAGGAATATGTAGAAGCTGAGATGGCCAAACGATCCAATGCAAAGTTACAGCAGTCCATTGCGCAGAATGCGAACCATACAGGTTCTGCCGCAGATACGGCTTCTAGTACTGGACTGCCAGATCCCAACAGCAAGGAGAGCCGGCAGCAGCTTGCCATGAAGGGAAAGCTACATGAGATTGACCTCGGCGTCGAGGCTCGAGTGCGCAATATTTCTATGACAGAAGTGGCCACACGGCGGCTTCGCGACAAGGATACCCCCGCGGTCGATGTTGATGACAGTTCAAAAGATCGGGGCAAATCACGCGGGCACGACGGCAAACCACAGTTGCAGAAGCGTCGTGCAAGTGACGACATCAAGCGAGACGAAATTGTTGAGCAATTTCTCCATGAAAACAAAAGTACTGTGTTTTGCTTTGATACTCTAATGCCGTCCTTCCCTCTGTCCCTCGCCTTCCCCTCCCCGCGTTATGTATCCAACTATCCCTGCCTTCTTCGCGATATGCTGTGGATTCAAGCTAACTCTGTGTTTTCCCCAGTGGATGTGGACGTTTATGATGTTGCTCGTGATTCGGCTTCCACGATAGAGGGAAGACCAACCGACGACCGTGTTGCTGAACAGTTTCGCCGAGAGTTTATGGAGGCTTTGGCCCAGCGCCTACGGCGGAAACGACGCCCACTTGGACCACCCAAGAAGCCCAAAGTGCGCAACGAAGAGGAAATTCTTCGCGGACCAAAGCTTGGTGGCAGTCGCAATGTGCGGTCGGTTATGCGCGATAAACTCTTACAGAAACAGGAGGAGGAACGGCAAAGCATGCCCAAGTATGAGCAACAACTGCAGGAGCAACGACGTCGTGGTAATCGACGGCGGTGACCTTGATGAAGACAGGGGTCAAGGGGGTAATGAGTTTTCTGCATTGAAACTTTCACGTCTGCACGCCGGTCCATTTTACGAGCACGCATGTGTCTCGTTGTGTTCGCTTAGGATTGCCCTCATGCAGTTTCAAAAAGATATGCAGCGACTGCCCGAGTCAATGCGTGGATCCTTCCTTTCATCGTTGAGCGAAGCGAATAGCAGGGAACCTGGATCTTGGGGGCCTTGGAAATAGTCCCAGACCCAACACCGGCTTCTTCCCGAGAGTTTTCGGACCGTTGATTTCGGGCCTGGTTTTCTCTCTTTTGAGCATGGGACCGGAGGAGGAGGGATATTAGAAAAAAAGCAGACGGAGACCAAGGAGACTAAAATAGGTTAGCTACCTAAATAGGGTAATAATGCATGAGGCTTCGTACTCCGAAACTCACCTCATCTTGCACATGGCCGCGACCGTGTTGATGGTAATGTAACGGGACCATCCCTGTATACTTGCATGTATGCCATCAGACAGCAAAGTGCCGAGATGACAGATTCGCTTGAGCACACCATTATTCGGCAGATACATTCTCGAAGGCCAGTGAGCGAGGGCGAGAATTTCCACGTTGCCTTTACGTAGCCTTAGCCAGCACCCCTGCTTTCTTGCTGATATTTACTGTCTGTCTCGATATTATCTGTTTCCAGCTTCCTATATGTTCTTCTCTCTATTTTTGCCTCATATATTTTTTTTTTCTTTCCTTTGGTTTCGTTTCTTTTCTCTCTTTTTATTTCTCTCTTTATTCTTGCTTGTAAGACTTTTGCCCTCTTCTTCTCTCTCTTCTTCTTTTGCAGTTACATAATTTGATAACTGCAACACATCAAGTAAAGGGGTCTCGTATCATCTCACAAGATGTCAGTCACTGCTTTCCCCATGTTTATTTTTAAGCTGTCGGAGTTGACGGCAAACGTGATTAACGTATCCACAAAATTTGACAACTTTCAGACATTGACAGTCTGGCGCATACTACATCTGTCCCGCTGCCGCTGCCGCGTACCGATCTCAAATCTCTCGGAGAAAAAAAAAGAGACGGCATGAGTACTGTGTCGAGATGCCAGGAAAACTCCAAAAAAGGGGGCCTTTTTTTTCTCTTTTTCACATCAACGCGGCCGTCCCCACACATCTGTGCCGTCTTTATGCAACGTTGTTAACTTACCAGGATGTAGGATGTTGTTGAAGACGGAAACGCTTTGCGTCAGGGAAGTCTACTGTGAAAGGAGTTTTTGCTTTTTTGTTTTTTATTCAATCCTTTCCTCTGATAAAAAGTTTGAGATTGAACACACCACGACACATCACAAAAATGACAAAAATGACAGATTAACAAGCCACGCCCGCAAACGATGGGTCTGCTGTCTCCAGTATGGCAACTCAGCAGATGGGTTTTGAGGCGAAGATGCCTTCAACTATTCATTCTGGAAAGCTTAAGAGCCCACCGCCAGTGCGCTCATAAGTGGCATCAGTGATACGAGACCAGCTTCCGAGGCCCTTTGGTCACGACAGTTATGTGTGTCTGCTTACTACGCGTAGATCTAGCCCAAGAGTTTTAGGTTGATGTTTGTCAAGTTTCAAAGTCCCGAGCCCCTTCAAAATTCGATGCTGAGATAGGCAAAGTAACACGTCGTATGCGTGCTTGTAGAGCTCCGCGTCAGCATGTTGGGAATGTGGAAATGTGCAGTGTATTAATAAATGACGGATGATCATGTTTCGAATCGCAGCTGGGTGCTTGGAGCGTCCACCATGGCAAAAGTTTTGCGAAACAGTGGTAGAACGTTTCGGCCGACAAAAACCCATTGTTGAGTTAGGCTGCTTCGCACCATTTGCTCGTAATGCTGTACGTATATACTCCGTATGCACATTCTGTGTTTGGTGTAAATCACACGCAGACCCGAGTAACAAACCAGCCTGACGAGCAAAGCGCAAAGTGCAAACAATATTACCCCATGGCAATCGATTCGACAATGCAAAAGCGGTTAATTCTGGGATCGACAGCATGGAATAGGGATCGAGCTGTTCACCGCAGTGTCGAGTCTGAGCATGGCGTGCGACGTAGTACTCTGTACGGAGTAGGACGTATTACTCCGTATCATTGCCCCGTTCTTTTGTGTGGTCGCATCATGCCGCTTTTAGGAGATGCAAATATGCCTTCCCCTGTCAATAAGGAGAGGCACTGACCCGGCGCAACAGGATTTGTGTCGAAAAATGTCAACGACGGTTCCTGTCACTTTGGCCAGCAGCTCTCCCAAACCCAATCCCATTGACCCACCCTTGAATGTACTCATACCTGTGTCTTCGCCGAAACAAGGCCCTCCCCGGGGTAGATGTGTTTTATGGCTTTCTGCTGGTTCTGGCTGCACAGCCTTCTGCTTCTGTTTCATTTGTTTTCCAAATAGAGAGGGCATTGTTCTGCTGGGTCGATCATGACCTGCAAGAATCCCTGCTAGCCAAACGGTTTTGGCCGACTACGGCGAGGATTTTGGAAACACTAGACCAGCATACGTCGCATGTCGGAATCTGTTGATGTCAACACTATCATGTCGGAAAAGAAGTGAGAGCGAAGTGTGAAATATGGAACGGTGCAGTAATATTGCGTCTCTTTTTTTTAATGGTAAACCATTCGGACGTGAGCGGAGCTTGTGGGGCTGTTGACGGCACCGACTGGACCAGCTGGCCCTGGCAGTCGGAATCAAGCCGTACCTCTGCACAGACAACGCTTCGTGATGATGCTGTCTACATACGTCGTGTAATACTCCGTATAATTGTAAAGTAGGGGTCACATAATACGCCGCAAGTTTCCAGGCATACGTACACTTCAGGCACGTGCAGGCAACTGCTGAGGCTGAAAGAAAGAAGGAGGGCAAGTACGACGTAGCAGGAGCGCCAGCAGAAAGAGTAGGATTGCAGTTGTGCGCGCGGCCTGACCGATTCGGAAGCAAATGGCTTGGCATAGCAGTTTCACTTTGATGCATCTCTTGTGCGGCTCCCTTTTGGCAGTTTACAGGGCCAATGTTTCCAGCTGTACGTCCTCCTCTGATCCCCAGACTGCAAATGTCATGCCCACAGCTGCATTTGGTATCCAGCTGCAGGTAGTTAGGGGCAAGTTGGGTACCGGTCTGTCGACAAAAATGTGAAGAAAGAATTGAGAGCATTTCATGTCGGGGTTTAGCTTTGGAGCTGCGTTGTATCCATATTTCAAAAAATGGACACAGCGTGTACTTCAAAGAGACTTCGCGTAGTAATAGAGAAAGCAGTCATTTTGAAGGCAATGCCTTTCAGGATCCCTACTCCTTTTGAAAACCTTGCCTGCCATTCTAGCGTATTGGCCGGGTAATACGAGTAGAAGAGGATCTTCAGCAAGACTGCAGCTGTTTCATGCGCGACAAGTTACAAAATGTAGGTTCCTTATCCTACACTCAGCACCCGTCGGCCAGACTTCCGTACCCCCAAACCTCACCCTCCTCCCAATGCCCGCTGTTCCATACGCAGAGCAGTTTCCCCGCTTAATAGTGGTGGGGTTGATAAAACTCTAGATGGCTCTCTCGGTTCGTACTCCGTACACACACGCCATATTGCAGACAGAGTGTTTAATATGGATACTCCAGTATGGGTTTGTCGTTCTCCTTCCAAGCACCAGAAGGGCGTCGTATTGCTTCGTACTCTGTAATGACACGTCGTAATACTCGTACTCTGTCGAGCACCCAAAATGTATTAATGCACGAAGGGGGGCTGTTAGAACAAGACCTTAAAACCGTTTCACTCAGTCCTAGTTGTCCATCATCGTAGTCTTGGGGGTGAAACTTTGAATCATTGATAGCTGCATGCTTGTTGCTAGTGGGATGTACGACTAGTGGTAGATCGCTGAAGGTGGCCGCTGGAAAAGGGCCGTTAATGTAAAGCCCTGACGTTTCAATAAGCCTGCTGCCAAAATGGCTTCAGCGACTGCATGATGGAGGACTGGCCCGTGCCTTACCATGATGGCTTCTTACATATGCCAAGGAAAGGCAAGCAGGCAGCCAGGAATTTCTGGCCCAACGAATGGTTGGGCGAATTTATTGTCTTTAAACAGTGTTTTTTTTGTGTGTTTAACCTGACCGGCAAAGGTCGAGAACCCGACAAGGGTAAGATACAGGTAAGACACTCCGTACATACATAACCTATGGTAGAAACAAGAAAGGAAGTGACTTGAGGACGACGACGAGAGAATGGGAGTGATCCGGCCCAGAAGGCACCAAAAACTCGTATCCCACGCTGGCTGCAGGATGCTAGTCCCATAGGACCCCGCTTTGCCAGTCACTTAAACAACCACAGAATGCCAGCCTAACAAACGGACCCCTGCAGAATTCTCCGTACGGGGTAAGTCCAGCTGGATAACTGCTTTGGGGGAGGGGGGGGGGGTCCTAAGGGCGTCGCCAGCCTTCTCTAAGGCTACATACAGTAGCGCTGAGGGATTGATGCAACTACAGAACCTTGCCCGAAGCCCAGAGAATTACAGAGCTCTCTGCCACGTTTAACATCTGCACTCTGTCCTTGTATTACGCCTCGTATTTCTCGCACTCTGCCTCTTTCTTCATATGCGTCTTGCTAGCCTGTCGAATCAGGCAACCAGGTGAAGCCAAAGAATCTGGCCAGAAAAAAAATAAAAGAGTCTTTGCTGGATCTTTCCTCGTTGTAATACACCCCTCACATATGTTTGATGCTTGTTTTGGGGGCGAGAAAGAAATGGGAAAAGGGGGGGCTAGACTCTAGTCACACTTTCATGCCTGCTCAAACCATCTGTCGAATTCGCCTTGTCTTCTGGCAATAGAGAAAACTCGGCGGGGGGAGAGTTCTTGGACTTCACTGAGGCGATGCTGACGCAAACAAAGAACACCCCCAAAAAAAAGTAAAACGGAAAAAAGCGGGGGGTTGCGGTTGCTTGTTGTTTTGGGAAGCATACTACTCCGTAATACATGGTCAAAAAGCCAAAGGATCTATGGTTGCTTCCCGTTATCGGGATCAGCCCGACTTCACTGGGCCAAATAATACGAATAATATGGAAAATATTGGTAAGCTTGGTCTGAAGACATCGTCCTCTCCTTCCTCGGTCCTTCTATTGCGCTGCTTGAACTCTGTTTGTCGAGACAAACAACTGCCACAGGAAGGAGCGAGCCATTACCTGCCCCTGTAGGCACTCTATCAAAATGCACCCACATACCCCTCTGGCACACCCCCCCCCCCCCCCCTGGGTCTCGATACATCCTGCTCGCCACCCAGAAACACAAAACATAACGTGCTGCCAAACACTCTTCCCCGCTGTCCAGAACATCACTTGTGTCGTCTCCCTGCGGTTTTTGTGGTCTGGCATGCGGATTTTTTGTCTCTTGGATTTACGACGTACGTCTTTTTTGAATGCTTCTTGGTCAGCAGCAGCTGCTATATTTTGCCCACAGAAACATAACCCTAAAAGCCTCTGTCCTGTTTTTCTTTCATGTTTCCTCTTTTCTTTCCCTGTTCTATGATTTTTTTGCATAAAATTTGAATTCATAAAGTGGCCGTATTGCTTTCTTCTCTCTCACGCTTTGGTTAACTTTTTTTTCCACATCGTCCTTTTCGACAACGACCGACTAAACTGCAGCCATACGCAGTCCCGATTTCTCTATTAACCATTGTGCTGTTCATTTTGTCGACTAAGCAGGGCTGTCGTCTGAAGCAACCTTTCTCCATTTCGCAGAGAACAGCTATCCTTTCTTGCTTGAGCACTAAAAAAGCACGCACCAAATGTTACGGGGTGACAGCCAGTAACAAACATCGACTGCTTTTCAGAAAAAAAAAAAAAACCCAGAAAATCGTTTGGTCTCCTGAAATCACATAACCTTTGCAAAGGTCACGCTGTCCCGGCGATACAATTGCCCGCACCCAGATTCTTGCTGCCGCCCGGGACATATATAAACCAGTCCCACGAATCCTGTCGCAGTGCCCGTTTTTCAAATTTTTGGGTGCTACAAAGATATCACTTGTGTCTTCACCGCGAAGCTGTAATTTACATTACCTTCCTTTTTGCAAATTCCCATCCGTCCCGAATCAGTTTGGAGACTTGTGAGCACATCCTTGTTCATCAGAGTCATTAGAAGCTTCTGTTATCTTTTCTCGTTTCTATTTTTGGTCATTTGGGACCAAACCGTTCCTAAAGAAATATCGATTACGACCCAGAGCAAAGAGCAACATTCACCAAGAAAAAAAAAGCTCTCGACATCTTCTTCTGATAAAAATGGCAAAGCTGTTTATTGGGTAAGATTTGAAAGCTCAAGATCCCAACTTTGACCATAAACAGTTCCCCTCTCCTCTGTGGTCATCCTGCTGACAGTGTCCGCCGTCAGAGGCCTTGCATGGCACACGGAAGAACCCACATTGCGGCAAAAATTCGAGGAGTTCGGTGTCGTAGAAGAAGCAGTATGTTTTTTGCGTGCCCCCCGCTTTGCTTTATTTCTTGAGTTTGAACGGTAGAGCCGATGCTACTGAGAGTCGAGTGCATCGCCGGAAACTTCCTTTCCCCAGAGCCCCAAACATGGAAAGAGGTAGCCTGAAATTGTGACCGAGTCTTTACTACATCTGCGGTAGTTCTAACAATGTTTTGCAACTCGTTCGCTGCTACCCCACACGATCTTCAGGTTGTTGTCAAAGATCGAGACACTGGTCGCAGCCGAGGATTTGGCTTTGTGCGGTACACAAATGATTCCGATGCTCAAAAGGCGATTTCGGCAATGAACAACGTTGAGTGAGAGAGAGAAGACAATCTTTTTTGACTTTGTGCCGTTGTGACAGGGCGAATTGTTCCTGACAGGTGACATTTGATTGTCTTTGCCATTTAGGTTCGATGGACGGACGATCCGTGTGGATAGGGCCTCAGACACTGGTCCAAGAGCAGGCGGATTTGGAGGGCGCGGTGGAGGTGCTGGATATGGACCCAGAGGAGGCTTCGGTGGTGGGCAGCAGATGCATCAGATGCCCTATGGCGCGCCCCCTCAGGGTTACCCGATGTCGGGACCACCGCCAGCCATGTACGGCCAACCTTATGGCCGCGGCGGATATCCGCCACAAGCTCCTCAGTACGGAGCACAGTCTACTCAAGGTATGTCATTATGGGAGGCGGAAGGAGAAAGGAGGAAGAGGGCTGTTCTGCCAATGTGATGGGTTGACGTTGGGGCTCCCATCATGGACTGGAGTAGGTGGTGCAGCGAGAGTGGGGAGAAACGAGAAAAGATAAAAAAGCCGAAAATCGATCAACGGGAAATGAAAGGAAAGGAAGTGAATGAAACTCAATGTTCTGACATTTCAATAGGTTGGGGTCAGCCTGTATATGGGTATCCGGATATGCAGCAACAGCAAGGGCCTGCTGGCCAACAACCTCCGCAACACCAGCAGCAGCAACATCAACATCAGCAGCAGCCACCCCAAGGTGGCCAAGGTTACTAGACACGGCAATTAGCTTTCTCGTGGATGTCTGATTGAGAAACTGCGATCTCGGACAGAGGAAAAAAAAACCAAGCACTTCTTTGAAACGCCGAGATCCCTATGACTGCTTGCTTCTTATATGTATAAAGCAGAACATAGGCCGACATCGCTTCTAGCAGTTTTCAATGGTTCATCTTGTCCAAAGGTGAAGATTGGAAGTCCGCAAAGGATGAGCATTGACTAGATCGCTTTCATCGGTTCGATGACAAGGACATGTGCCGTGTTTTTCCGTTGTCGTGGTTTGAGAACCAAGCTTATTCTCCTGTGTCAGCCCACCATACACCTCCCCATTGCCTTCATTTTCTTCTCTTGTTGTGTTTACCTTTTGATTTGTAATTGTGGTTCGTGAATCGGTTTGCTATGTCTTGATTTGCTTCTTTGCTTCTAACTTGTCCCGCGTTGATTTTTTGAGCTCTTGTCGACTTTGATTTCAGAAAACATCCGCGATCGTTTGCTATTTGTATGGACAAAAACATTAAGAAAAGAAGAAAATTATCCTCGAATTTAAAATTCTTTGCAGCACGGACGCCAAAATAAGTTGAAATTCATTCAAGGCTTTTAGATCGGACCTACGGGGAACAGGAGATCAAGGGGAACTGATAAATGGGGGGGGGGGGTGATGTTGAAAATGCCCTTTCTTGGTTCCTTTGGCCGTCTTCTCGACAACACACAGTCAGTTGTCAATATTGGGGGCCTTACCACTAAGTCGAAATGCAGAGTGACATGGTGAAAACAGTCCATAAAACTAACTTGAAGTGACTGCGTAAGACGAGCCGCATTGATGTAACCAGAAAGTTAGGAAAAAGGCCCTGCCACTGCTGCGACTCTGTGAGGGAAAAAAAGTAAGGTAAAAATGCGGATTCTCAATTCTAAACCATCGTTTATCGTTCTGCGCGAATCATGGAATCATGTGGCTGTTCTGTCAAAGAAAAAAACAAAAAAAAAGGAAGAAAAAGAGTATTGTGGCTCCTCAATTGCTCAACTACTCTCGTGAACTTTCTCGGACTCGCTCGTTAAGGATTAGAATAACTGATAACAGGAGGAGGCGCACGCATGATGTTGTTTGTTGTTTTGGTCTTTTTATGTCTTGTCACACTTTGGGAACATCGTCTCCATCTGCACTCCCAACCGTGTTTCTCTCTGTTCCTTCAGCCGCCAACTGTTGCGTCACATGCCTCGCTTCGATTTCTCGAACACGGTTTGACAGGTCTGTGACGTGTTCGTCCCCACTCTCTGGGCTTAGATCATTCAGGGCAGCCTCAAGGCCCAAAAGGTAGTCTTTGTTTGGGCCACTTGGGCCGGAAGACCGGTAAATGTGTTCGGCCAAAGCCTGGACATCTTGTGGCCCAGTGAACTGGGCGTTTTCTGGCGTACCTATGTACACCATCGTGCGGATAGGAGGCGACGCATCGGCCGGATAGAATGCCGTATAGTGGATTGTATATCCGTTGATTTCGCGAATGTCAAGATACTCTTTTACTTCGGCCGCATGATCGGCGGCTATTCGATACGCAACTCCCCATACTTTGTCCGACGTTGATTCGTGGTGATCGGTGAGACTCTCCCAAAAAGACCGCTCAATCAGAGTAGCAACTCGGCCAGGAGATTCTGGCGTGCCACGATGGTCCTCACTTTGTTTATCATGCACACAATCAGATGATTGGTTGAGCTTCGCCGTCCTTTCTCCATGTCTCCCACACTTCATAAAACATACACAGTGCTAGAACAAGAGGCTGCTCACCTGGCCTAAGAAAAAGATTAGAAACACATACTCGTAAATGCAAGTTGAGACCATGGCCGTGCACTCACTTGCCAGAATCTTCGGACGTAGCCTGTGACCCATCCTGGTATTCTGCGGTCTGCAAGGGACTGCCATCAGTAACGGCGGAGCCTTTTAATTGGCGCGGTAGGCACACCCGTGACATTTGAACATAAATTCGTGCGTTCACAAAGGCAGGACGCTGACTGAAACATTACCATAGTGAGGTGGTGGCTTCCAGATCAGACTCCTGGAAAGGAAAAAGCATTAACAAGAAGACTCCTCATAAAGCCATAATTAGGCCGACACAAACGAGGCGGGCAATAAGTTTTTTTTGCCCAGGATTGAGTTTGGTGGTCAAACCTGCACCAGTTCATAACGATAGAATGATGAACGAAAGATTCAAGCACCATATGCTAGGCGTCTAAAAGCACGCTCCGTACTCACGCATATCCAAAGATCCAGAATTCGGCCCCTTCTTGGGCGGTGTCGTCTTGGACCGCCGAAGAAGGTGGCGCGCTGGGCAATGGAGGATGATTGCCTTCCATCATCAAGAACCGGTGGCGGTATTTACTGCTTCTGCAGCTCAGCCAGTGTGGCTTGTGCCTCTGCTGAATGGCGATACCGATAATCTCGACGCATCTGCGTTCTGCAGGGGAGGCTCGCGTTAAATCGGTCAAATCCGTTGCAGCCAAGTGAGTGAAAGTGAAATTGTTGTTCAGACTTAAGTCCTTGTGTGGTAATGAAAGGTGAAGAAGGGAAAAGGGCAAATTGCAAAGCCGGCCAAGTGGGACGGAGGGGAGAATTCTTTAGATAGGGTTTGGAGAAGGGGCCTATGAGGCGGGGAAAAGGGAAATAGTTACGGCCCAGTATCCCAGCAGTTCCCTGTATATTTTGGTAGCTAGAAAGCCATACCAACAAACTCGAGATGTGTATTCGGAGTATGGATACGAGTAGAGACAGTGAGGTTTAAAATCGGATCAGAGAACAACCCTGCTGCAGGATGGCTATCGTTGTCCCTCTGGGAAGCATAGCGTGGAAGTGTTGCGGCTTTGGTGCCCAGCTGGTTGCGCTTGTTTATCCAACTCGGCTCAAGGAGTTGCCATGAAATAAAATATGGCAGTCTGTATCTCTTTCTGTATTTTTCCTTTGTTCTTGTCTGATTATTTGTAAGCAAAAGAACCTCGTTTTGTGCGGCGAGATGATTCTTATTTTATGTCTACAGCAAATGTGAATGCCGTGCTGGCTTAGAGATGGTGCAAGCGCCAACGAGTCGTATTGCTCACACTTACTTTCTCACTCCGTATTATGTCGCACACCGTTAACAAACCGTTTTATCGAATTCGGGTGGAGCAAGCTTAAGACGGAGTACCACTGAATTGTCATATCTTTGCCGCCATCACATGAGCGTGAAGATTTGACCTTTTCACTTTTTGCTGGAAATGGTCAAAACAAGCCCATATGTATGTCGCGTCTTGGCAGACCTGCTGACGAGGTGGTTTGCTGGAAGATTAAAACGCCCTGACTGCTAACTGCATCAATATGGCGCTGTCTTTATCTGCCAGTCACAACAGCAATGCTACCAATAGTACCTAAAACGTCCTCGTAATGCGTCTTTTGCTGAGGCCTAATCAGCCTCATGCCTTGTGGGGTAATATTGAAATGGTAATATGGAGTACGACTATGGATAGAGGCGTCGCCCTAAGCCTACTTCATTCCCAAAGCCGTATTACCATACAAAGCAACGACGACTTTGTGCCCCTCTTTTTCCCACGGTCGGTTTTTTCATATCCGTCAGGCTCTGCCACAATACTTCTCTTCTTCTTTTGCGTCACCGGCTTCTTCGCTCGTCAGTCATACAAAAAGGACAAAGTAGCCTGCACATTTCAAAGTGCGCACTCAACCCGGTTTTCATATCGACACTTCATTTCGCGTTTCCACAGACGGCCCAAGCGGCTTTTGAAACATCAGGCACCCTGGTTGCTCCTGCGGAACTCATGACGAGTATCCTTTCTTTGGCAGTTTTGACGACACCTTGAGAACCACATATCTGTCTCTCTCTTTTTAGGGGCCAGAATTTCTTGCAAACCGGCCAGACAGAAGCAACAAGCGGAAGCGCGCAACTGTTGGTCAAGCAGTTGCTATTCATAGGACGATGGCGTACAACAACCCGAACAACCCGGACGCCCTCCCGAGGTACGTTACATATCGCAAAAGAAAAGACACATTTTGCGTAAACACACCGCTATATTCTCTGTGGGATCTATCATGTTCTAACATTGTTTTTTTTTTTTTTTTTGGTCAGGTTTCCTCAACCAGAACAGGCAAGACTCGGATTCCGTCTCTATCATCTTTTTCTAATTAAAATCCCTAACAATTTCTTTTCGAGCTATTTAGAAAAACGGCAGCTCAATCGGCGGTCAACAGCCAGCGCGTCCACCAGCGTCATATGTGCACTCCCATGCCCCTCCGGCACCCCAACAGCAATTTCGACCACAGCCACAGCCGTTCCCCCACCCTCACCCGCAGCCGCAGCCGCAGCCAGATTACCGACGGCAACCCCCCCCCACCCAGAGGCGTGAACCAGACGTTCAGCAGCCGTACTACTCGCAAACTCCTGCTCCTGCTTCTTCTTTTCAGTCGAGGCCTGCAGACCTTCGCATACAAAGTCCCAGCCATCTTCCGGTATCACCAAATATGCATGCCCAGGACCGACAGTATTATAATGCCAATGTCGGGCAGCCGGGTCCCTCATTGCCGACGAGTCCGCGGAATGGCAGGCCCGCCATGGCTCCGCTGAGGTCTCCTTCTCTACCAACTGAACCGCCTTTAACTCCTGTCATGCTCGAGAATGACCGCCCGCTCACAAAAGACGAGTTGCGCCGTGTCTTTAGCGCACTCGATGAAAACCGTAAGTGAAGGAACCAAGCCGAGACCAGAAACTTGGGGGCGGCTGCCAAAGTCATGACTCATGGTATGTTAACATTATTTCAGGAGTGGGGGTAATTACAGAGAAGCAGTTGAACAAGCGGCTTGTGAACAGCGATGGAACGAAGTTCGATAACGTTATGGTAAACATGTTGGTGCGCATGTTTGACAGCAACCGCAACGGGGAACTGGATTTTGAAGAGTTCTCTGGTCTGTGGAGTTTCCTCGAACGGTGGCGCAGCATCTTCACCAGAGCCGACACTGACCACAGCGGTAATATTTCGTTGCCTGAGTTTAAGACCGCTCTCGTCTTGTTTCAATACCGCCTCTCGGACAGTTTTGTTGAATTCATCTTTCGTCTGTACGATACGAATCGCACAGGTGTGATCACATTTGACGTCTTCATGAAGTCTTGCATTACGCTGAAGCGCATGACGGATGTATTTAAGAGGTACGACGACGACCGAGATGGATTCATTACTATCAGCTTCGAGGATTTTGTGACAGAGTTTCTGCGGCAGCTCCAGAAAATGACGCCAGTCGAAGATTCTGCGACTTAACTGGTCCCTATTCTGCCAATTATGACTGCAATGTCGAAAAAGCCAAGACGGTTCAGGTTCAGGGTGGTTTTTTTCTCCTCATCTTTACCTTGTTTGTTATTTCTTTTTGATTATTTCTCCCTATTTTTGGACATTTACTCATCAAATCCATTACATTTGCATTATGTACTTCTCATTTTGAGCCTTGATCATCAGTATGTGATTAGGCAAAGACTACGCCTGAAAGTTTCGTTTTTCTTTCCGTTCGCTTTTAGTGTTTAGCAACCTGCCCATCAATACCCATAAATACCCAGAAAACTCAAGATTTTTTGAACCTCGCCTGTGCTGTTGCCATGGAACGGGGAAGCAAAGCACTGCTCAAAACATGTATTCGAACTTCCGGCGCAACAGCGAAAAGAAGTGTAGCGTTTTTTTAGTCCGGTAGATGGGACTCCCACAAGCTTATCGATCAACAGCCTGGTACGGCGGAAGTGGAGTTGCTGTTTATCAGCCAACTCAGATTGGTTCTTGACCTCACTGACCTGTTCTTAAGATCACGGCCCTCTTTCTTACGAATGCTTTACATGCTACGTCCACTGCGCCGCTAAATTGAGATGTCTTGCCCCTTTTAGAATTCGCGAGCCTTCTGGATTTATGATAGCTCTCATTTCAACGTGCCCCCTCTGAACCAAGTGCAACTATTGCCAGAAATACAACCATGGCAGCGAGATTGTACTTTTCTGTTTTGTGTGGTATATTGGGAGCATACTACGGGACTAGACTTTGGTTACCAGGCGGTTGGCGGCAGGCCCTATCGGGCTCTCTGGGTATACGAGTACTTAGGACCACAAAAAAAAAAAGGGAAGGATTTTCTTGACAGCATCTATATTGTACTAGTTCATTGAAGTCGCTAGGAAAAAAGCTGGACGTCGATGGTCTCGACTATGGTTGTGTAGACGCAAGGTTAGGTAGTCTCTGTGAGTGTTTGCCACAAATCGGCGCTCTCGCAAGAACATTAGCACCCAAGCTATTATAGATTGGTCGGCTCGAAGGTTTGCTGTTGTTCAATTTCAAATAGACGCGGTTAAACACGCATTAAAAGGGTATGAAACTTGTTTGAACAACAATGGCGAAGTGCGACCGTGCAAGGCTCTTGTCAGTGAGTACCGGGAGGCAATTCAAAAGGAATAAAAACAGCCTGGGACTAGCGAAGTAATGGATGTCTAGAACTAAAAGTGAAGTTCAAAATTTAAGCTATTTTGTTCACGCTTGGATGACCAGAGCATTTTTCAAGAGATCTAGAATAGCTTGAAAAGTATTATGCCCCGTAAAATGAGCCATAGATTATTGTCAAGACAACAACAAAAAATGGAAAGCAAAAGCAAGGCGCTGTAGCTCAGTTAACGAGGCAAGATATGGAGGATTCGATGTTGTTATAATACTTGGCTGACCGGAGAGTTGGTATGGTGAAAACAGCATTTATTCTCAGGAACAGATGGTAAAGAAAATATCAATGCATGAATATTTGTAGAATGGAAGCTCATAATATGATATCGATTAGAAAGTTGTTCTGATTTCAGATGACGGGCTTGTTTGAGAGCTTTTCTTACGGGAAGCAGCTTGGGGAAGCTCTGCTAGAACAGCTGTCGACGGCAGAACAGTCGGCCAATCATATGAGAGCCACCTGTGGAGCTGGCCAACGATGTCTGGAGCTCGAGAGCTTGCTTAGCTCTGTCTTTTGTGGTGGCAAAAGTCAATTAACCGGCCATGGAGCTCCATTTCTCCCTGTACCGAGTATTACGCCACCAACCCCCCTCCCCACCTTCTAAAAAAACCAGTCGAGCTAACAAGAGGCGGTGAGCCAACTGTGTACTCGTACGCAGTAATACGACGTATTACTTTGTCTGTTTTCTATCCATACTTAATCTTCACCCTGTGTACGTCGTACGGAGTATGATAGATTTTATACTCCATATTTTAAGGACAGTAAGATAGGTTAATTGACTTTCGAGTATGGATATATCCTTATGTGTTTAACTTGATTGATCACGCCCAGTCCAAAATGCAGGACTCGAGTTTCTGGCGGTCTAACACCAATGAAAAAAAACTTGGAAGGAAGATATGGGTTGGTGATAGGAGGCATCAGCAATTAAGATGAATAAACCCAAGAATACGGATGGGATAGCGTTATTTCATGGCTAGTGTACGAAGTGAGATATCTCAACTGCACACGATGGAGTAAGACGGTCAACATTTTAAAGGCCTGTATTACAAGCCCGCCGAAAGCAAGTGACCATCCTCCGGAATTCAAAAGATTCCAGACACACCTACGAGTATTTTGCACTGCTGGATGTCGGTTGCTAATAAAGCGCTATTTTTACGAAAAAGGGACCACGTCGGACAAGTCCGAAAAGTAAACGAAACCAAGGCAATAGTTATCTCATAAAGGACACCCTCCAGAAACATTACGGCGCAGTGGCTATTAATCCGCACAATAAGCACTGCAATCAAAGGTGTCGCAACACCCAATTTTGAATGGTAGTTGAGACGTTGTGCACGGAGTGGTTCCCGCTGTTCGAGTGTCAACCACACTTACGATGTAGCGATGTGGGAACCGAGCCATATCCATACAATATCTCTGATTTGTATCGTAAAGAGAGGATAAACCAAAAAAAAGAAGCAAAAACATGAGAAACGACTTTTTCAAGGATTGCATGACAGCTCACGACCCCAATATGGGGCTGGTTGGCAGTGGTCAACTGCGATGTGAGGACAATGATGCCCAGAAGTACGAGTAGAGGGCAGAAAAGAATGAATCTCTCTGGAGCTTAACAAGTCGGGATTGGGTGATCCTTTAACAAAAATTAGCGCAGTGGAGGAGTGCCAGATGCAAAGTCGAGCTCCGGCATCGCCTGAGAACAGGGAGGCTAAAGGAAGGGAAATGCACTCCGAGTTGTGAAGCGAGCTGAGGTGGCGAGGCGGTATATGGATATGTTCTTCGTTTGGAGTACGAAGAGCGAAGTATGGATACTATACGAGTTATTAGTTAGAGGATGAAAGGAACTGCCATTCTTGCATACATCGAAACTACGTTTCTTCTCTGTATCCATACTCCGTAGTGGGAAATGTGCCCCGCTTAGCCACTCATCAGAGAGGTAACTAGGGACGTACGAGTATTCCGCATAGAGTACTCCGTACTCCGTAATACGACGAGCCAAGCAGGTTGGGCGTCTGGAGCGTGTTCGGCAGCCATAAGTACAAGTATACTTAGAAAAACAATCGAGTGTAGCATGTATGTATGGATACGTTCTGGCACGCGGCATGCCATCAAGTAATATGTCGTACGAAGTACGGAGTAATACTGTCCGTAAGGATTATTCAAGGCAACAATAAAATGCACTCTCATAGCTTCAGACATGGCACAGGTCTCCCACCCCCAACCCAACGCCTGCAATACGGCAGCTATGCGATTCGATTATCTTCAGAATTTCATATATTTTAAAACGCACACAGCAAAGCTATGTCCGAAGTACTTTCAAGAGTTTTGCTACTTAATAGTAAGATACTCCCTTTTCCGCTTTTTTTTTACAGGTGTTGAGCACCAGTGGCGCAGAGCTATAGCTCTAAAATCAGCCAATCAGAGGTTGGCGTTTTACCTGCCTTTGGCGAAAATGAGTAGCGTCCTTCATTGTGATTGCTTTAATTCGCCTGTTTTTTTTTTTTTTTTGCCCAACTGGTGACTGTTCTCGGTTGAACCCCACTTGGGAAGGTGCAACCACTGAGTCCGGCTAAAGGTCGGTGGGATGAAAGCTTCTTTCTTGCCTTCTCTTTGTCATGTCCTCGTACTCGTACTCGTACGAGTAGATGTGCCTTTGTCCGAGTTACAGCTGTGCAGCTGTGGGGAGTTTTTAGTGTAGAGAAAACAGCAGCTTTGAGAACGGCGCAGGAGAGGCAAATATAAATTAGGGGCTGAGAAGTAAAAACGTCAACTCCAGCTTCAAACGCATCCCACCCCTCCTCCACTCAGCCACCCGGCGCCCCTGCCCACCCTGACGACATCCAAGCTCCCCATGTCCTACTCCTTCTACCCGTAAAGGGTTTTTTGGCATGCTGCTAGCGGGCTGTGTGTTGTGACCCTTGTCCTTACCTTACCCCTCCTCCGTCTGAGTTCTCCTCCCCAGTCATTTTCCGCATTGGCTGCTCTTTTCTTGGTTGATACTTTGTGCTTGTGCCACCCCCCATTTCCCTGCCGCCTTGCTGTTTTAATTGTCCGCATTGATTGATGTACTTTCAATCCTTTTTACGTCTTCGCAGCGTCCGTCCCCCCATTATCCCACACACCAAACTTTCTGCACCTTTCTGCTCTTGGCTCCTTGCTTTTTTTGTTGGAAGTTCTCCCTCTTCTCCCTATTAACGCTACTGTTATTATGCTCTATTTCCGATAACAACTTCCGTGTTTCCTCGTCCCGTCCGATAACTTCCAATCCTGGATGGTCAGTGTCAGCCCGCTCTTTCCCCGTGGTACTTTGTACTTGCTGCCAATGCCAATGCCACTTCCTTGTGGCTCCTATTATTTATTGCACAAAGAACTGCTGTGAACTGTGTCGAAGAAAGCTGGCCCGCTGAGCCACTGATGCACCCACCAGACCGGCCGACTAGTATCCTCTGTCTGTCCGGCGCCTCTCCGTCTTTTTCTCGGTACCTACCCCCCCTCTTCTCCAGCAAAGAACCCGAACTTGTTTCTTCCCCTCCTCTCATCTTCCCCCCTCCTCTTCTTCTTCGCACCTCACCCCCTTGTTTCGCCTCTTTTGTCACTGCTTTGAGCCATACTCGCAGTTTGGTATTTTGGGGGGGTTTTTTATTTTATCTTTCATACTTTTCAATCACCAAATCATTTTACCTCCTCTCGCGGCCAACTTTGTCGCATACGGAGTAGATCATAATTTTCCCTTTGTCCTTTGACGTCTACTTCATTGCTCCTTTGTTCTTCGTCTCTCTTCTCCTCGTCCAAGCAGCCGTCGTATTTTGGGTTTTCTTGGCCGTTTTCGTTTCCAAATCATCCTTGACCTCTCCCACCGACGCTCGTGTTATCGCTTCACACCGCCCGCCAACCATTTATCACTTGCAGCCTCCGAAACACCTCTTGTTACACCCCAGAACCAAATCGTCAATCTTGAGTGAGGTAGAAGAAACCGAAAGACGACAGCACCGTCAATCTAGAGCTTATAGCTTTGCTTTCGTCATCCCAATTTTACCCCCCCTCCCCTTTCCCATCAGCACGACTACACTCAAACTCGGCCGCGCAAAACGAAACAGATTTTACTGCAACCTCTTGAAGCTGTGTCTTTTACTTGCTTGCCATCTATTTCGACTTATCTGTCTTCTCAGTCGAAAGACCTCACTTCCGAGTCAAAGACGCAACAACGACTCTATCTAATGTGCCAACCTCAGTTTCGATTTCTGTCCCGATTTCAACTTAGACATTATCGTAGCATTCCGGCTAATATCTTTGCTGGTTGCACTTTTGCGCAGTTTGTCTTTTCGCCCAGCTTTTGTTTTGCACCTTCAAGGTTATCGACATCATCGTCGCCGCTGTCGCAACGTTGCCACTTGCTTATGCGCACACTTTTCCTACAGTCGTGCTTGCATCATCATCATCGACCATATCGCGACGACAACTACGATACCAGTCCTTACCAATATATTCGAAGACCTGCAGTAGTCTTACGTTCGATCACGGCGACCTGAAACTGCAGCTCTTCAATTGGATCTATCTCTCGAAATTCGCATTTCCCGCTGCTGGTGCTTGTCTTTTCTGCACAAGGAAAGGAAAATAAATCGAAAACAAAAAATTGTGCAGAACAGCTAGCTTCTCAGCACAGCTGATTACGCCGGGCAAGCACTTTCGCAACAACCGAGGATTATATTCGAACTCCCTGCACGCGCCGGCCACGCATGGTGGCCTGGTCCAAGATGCCACCTCGAGCCTCTCTAACCTCATCTTTCTCCATCACCGACTCCAGTAACGAAGTCGTATGCCCCCTGCGGAACCAGGATGGATCCAGCTGCAGAAAGCGATGCATCGGTGTAAGTTTCATATGTGTGCCATTTCATGTCTTTGAGCTGCTTTGCAGAGGTGTGAGCCAGCCAGGGCATGTTGTAGCTATGTGCTTACCACTTAAAATCAATCATAGGAGAAGAGATATCGCTCGATGCAAGAGCACATTCGTCGCGCTCACCCTGAGCATTACATCTCGAAGCTTCCGGCAACTGAGGAGAGCTTTTTGCTCATGATCAATACTCCTCCAAGTGAGAGACCTCCAAGCCAGCAAAATTCAGCACCCAGTCATGGCGGCGTACCTGGTGGTCATGGCGGTATGAATCATAGTCTCAGCGGAACCCCTGTCCATGGAGGATTTAATCCAAGCACCCACCAGAGCAAAATTTATCTTCATGACAATGGGCAGCTCAAGCAAAATGGACCGGCCGTTAATCGAAACCATGACGATTATGGACATTCTCCTTCATCTATATTGCCAGCCGCCAGCGCAGCCGCTGCTCTAGCGCAGCTGCACAACCACAAGTTGTCCGACCGCGAATGGGAAGAGCCAACGAATGCGGGAGCGCAAGATGTATGTTTTATGTTCCCTCATTAACTGCTATGTTGCATTCAGTATTGTGTCGCTTGTTACTTTATATTTGTCTAACTCTTCAGGGCTGGCAATCCGACAACGATAAAAGCCGACTGCACCGTTCATCCGTTGAGCTCCCCCCAATACACTTAACTAACACCGATGTCAATCCCGAGCCGTTACCTAGTTTTAATCACACAAGACCTCGGGAATTGCTACCGTCGATATTGTCTACCTCGCCTCCGGGCCGCTCATCTACTTTGCCTCCGTTTCAGCGCCCAATGGGACCTGCACGGCCAAGAAAGCAGTCCGTCACTAAAAGAACACGTGAATCTCACCACAAGAAACAAAGGTCGCGAGGCTCTGCCTCGGACTGGCTCAGACGGATACAGAACGAGTCAGGTGTTGGGGATCGCTTGCGTCCAGACGGCCCAGTCAAGGCCATGTCTGCTGAACCGTCCGATTTTGGAAAACGTTGGGAGGATCTTATTGACGCTGCCGCATCCGCCACCGAAGATATCGATGAGGATAGAACACCTGTAAGTGATTGTGTAATGGTGTTATTGTCTGTTGTACGTCAGCCGGCGGATCTTTTTTTTTCTGACTTCTTTGTCTGTTTTCTAGGTGCCGCAATCACCCATTTCTATTCACCGAGCTTCTCTACCACCGTTTTCACTGCAGAATATCCAGCACCACCAACAACCGCAAGGCTACCAAGCATCGCCACTGCAACAAGCACTTACGCCACCGCCATACGCCCAAGAAGCTCCGGAGCCTTTCCCGTCAGTGGAGAGCAATGAGAGCGGTGAGGTGTTCAATATGGAGTCCCGTGGTCTCTCTGACTCATCACCGAGTTATGCAACGCAAAATCCTCAAATATACTGCGCTGCCTGTGGCGGCGTATCCCTACTCAAGGAGTCATACGCATGCACTGAATGCATATGTGGTCTCTGCCAACCGTGCGTCGAGATTCTCATGGGCGAGCAAGGTGCTAGGAGAAAATGTCCTCGCTGTCATACCATTGGTGGTCGATTCAAACCATTTCAACTTGACATCAGATAAATGATGTTATCTGGCGCTTTCCTCCATTCTCTTTCTTGGCCTCTTTTCCATTCCACCTCTTGCAATATACACATAGGCATATTTTTTTTTTTATCCCCTGTCCCTTTCACTTGTCTCCTTAAATGCTGTTAGATATGTGCTTATTTTTTGGTCCCGATTGAGATCAAGAATCATCGGCTTATCAAACTGACGATTGACTGCCCAGTCGAGCCGTTTGAAAGTCTTCTTAAGTCTGCGTTTTGGGGGGTCACTTACAATCTACTGGCGTTTGTTTTGGAGGCACTAGAGAAAGAGACACGATATCATATGTTAGCTTTGCTCTCTCTTGTCTTCTTCTGTTGACATGGTTACTTTGTTCGGTGGGGTTCCTTGTTTTGCACTATTGCATCGGTGTTTTTTTGCGTATTTTTTGAAGATTTGTTTTCTTTCAGTATCCTCAGTTGTTCAGGGAGTTTAAGCTTTTCTTTTTGTCCTTTGGGTGGACTGTTTATAATTCTATTTTGCCGTCCTTGTATTTACCAAGCATCCTAGACCGCTATTGTGGCTATAAAATGGCTCAGAGCTAGTTGGCTTGGAAAAAAAAACGGCGATGATTAGCCTTCTTATCGCTACACCGATCTTTTTCTGGATACTAGCAATTTACGGAACTGAGCTCTTGTTCAGCATTAGTTTTTTGTTTGTGTTGAAGTTGGTTTGTTCTTCTTGGATATAGCTATCTTCACAGACTAGCTTTTGGGAACTTCCAGCAGTTTTTGTGGCTAAGGCCACACTTACGTCGTACTGACGATCTCTTGGCAGAGGGCTACGATCGTGAATTCTACCTGTGAGCCTTGCCGGCCTCTTTCAAAAGCTTAGAGTAACATTCGTTAAGTTCATTGATTATATGCTGAGGTTTTATGCGTTTTTCAAGTTAAACAGATATAGCTAATACAAACACGTCATTTTAGAAAGACATCGTAATGTTCTGACTTGCAATCCCCATTACATTGTACAGCTCGCAGTCTATGCCAAGTCTGCGTAATGTTTCAACCATTCCTGCAATGAAAAGACAGACCGACGGTATGGCGGCAACCAAAGGTAAAAGCTGTGAAAGCAACCTTACAAAGACCGGCAAAACAACAAAAGAAAAGCATAAAACGGACCCTAAACAGGAGAAAAGAAAAGATGCGAACAAGGCCTTTTACAATCAAGGAAGTCGAAAAAAAACCAGGCAGGAGGAGGATAAGGGAAAGCAGAAAAAAAAAAAAAAGACTCCTCGTCATGGCATGCACAAAATCAACGGCCAAAAAAACGCCCAACCATGCCAGTGGCGATGCTACCCGCAAGGTTCGTTGACCAAGCCGAGCCGGCGAGGCTCGACGCCTGGCTGAATTTGTCGCAGCGCGAAAACGCAAGGGCGTTTGTAACTGTCAAGGCCAAGGCAATTGCTAAACTGTTAGCTGGCAGAACAGCACGAGAGGGAAAGAGGGGGGGGGGGGGGGGGAAGAGCAAAAGCCATACCGATCAGAGGCAGCCAGAGGATATTGAAGCGGAAGATGGCTAGCACCGCTAGGCCCGTCCATGCCAGCGGCTGCGCGTACAGAGCCAGCCAGAAGAAGCGGCTGTCGGTAGCGTTGATGGTGCGCGTGCCAGGCTCGCTGCTTTCAAAGACCCAGTGGCTGGCGCCAATCGTGCCGTTGCTACCAGAGGACAGGTCAACCTCGTTCCACCACCGCAGGCCAACCAGGCGGCGGCCCGCGATATTCTTGAGATAGTAGAAGTCGGCGGCCAGGAGCAAGACCGTCAGAATAAAAACTAGCACTTTGTTGCCGGTGAAGAGAAGGCCGAATAGGTAGATAAGAAGGCTGCCTGCAGAAGACAAACGAAAACGATGTTAGCAGTCTCTTACGGATGACTCGAGGAAGCTGAAACCCCAAGAATGAAAAGGCCGAGTCTTTCGAAAGCAAAGAAAAAATGGGAGAGACAAAAAGCAGGCTTCTCTTGATGTGAGAGAAAACACACCTATGCGAAAGGCCAGATAGGTGAGCAGAGTAATCGGATGCGAGCTGAGCCGCCAGCTCAAAGTGCCTGGTGGCGGCTGCTGGTGCTGTACACCGCCGGCCAAATCCATCGATAGAAAAGAGGAATCGCAAAGAAGCCCTGCTGCGGAAACTCTTCTGTGTCGATATGAACAATTTGGACTTCAAATTGGTAGGGACAGAGTATTATACGAGATGTCAAACAGAGATTGTCGCCAGCGCTTGGCAATCGGAAGTTGTTGTCCTGGTTTCGCTCTTCAAAATGGTGCTTTAATGCACGGTTGTATTGTTGCAGCGTCGGCTTCTGCCACTTCTATTGTCGTCGTTGTCGTCGTTGTGATCGTTGTCGTCGTTTTGGTCTTCGTGTTCGTTGTCGCAAAGGGAGAGAACGCGCAATTGTGTCCACCTTTTGTCAAGGCAGACAGCTCCATTGTGGTAGGCGGTGTAACGGGGCAGAATGTCGGCTACATACTTCAATTGGAAGGGGGGGGGTGGGTTGGTTCCTTCTAGCACAAAGCGGATAGCGATATATACGGAGTACTATTACATAGCCGTTTTAAATGGCCTTGCTGACTTCGACGAGACCAATGTCTTCGTATAAATAGGCTGGGCTTATAGTTGGACAAATCAAAAATTGTAGAAACAGATTCCAGGGTTTCTGTCGTTTAATTCACATAAAGAAAAAGGCCGAGCGAGATTGTTGAGAAAATGGCAGCACCAATCGTGAGGCGGTCTCTGCTATATGGTGAGTTTTCCCAGTTGGGAAAGGCAGAGAAGTAATGATGCTCATAACTTCAAGCAAGAGGCTGACATGCGATCCCGCGATGTTTGTTAACCATTCTTGCGCAATGAAAAAAGTCCCTGCATCTTCCCCCAAAATGCTTGCCAAGTCACTCGGCATCTCGTCCGACAACATTACCTACGATTTGGAGGATGCCGTGACAGAGTCGGCCAAGCCTGCGGCTCGCACTGCGCTGAAAGCCCACCTTGAGAAGCTGGCTTCCGGAGCGGTTCCGGCTTCGCAGGGCACCCAGCCCCGCCGCCATGGCCTACAGAGCGAAGTGGCTATCCGCATCAATGCCTTGTCTACCGTTCATGCTTTGGCAGACCTAACCACTCTGGGCCCGCAAGCCCTATCCAGCGTTGATGCCATTGTCGTTCCCAAGGTGCAGTCGGCGTCAGATCTCTCCTTTGTCGCCGAGGCTGTCCGGCACATAATGGCTGGATATGACGGCGGCAGCCGCAGCGAGCAGCCCTGGCGGCCACCCAAGCTCATTGCCCTGATCGAGTCTGCACGCGCAGTAATGGATCTGCGAGAGATCTGCAGCGGCGCAACGGCCAATGACAGAAATACCCATCTCGATGGCCTAGTCTTTGCAGCGGAAGACTTTGCTCTGGACCTCTCAATCACTCGAACGCCTTCTCTGTCCGAGTTTCTGTATGCGCGGAGTGCCATCGTGACCGCTGCCCGTGCATTCGGCTTAACATCGGCACTGGACTTGGTGTGCACGTCATTTCGTGGAGATGCCGGCTTAAAGACTCTTGCGTCCGAGTGCCGTAATGGCCGTACCATGGGGTTTACGGGAAAGCAGTGCATTCATCCGTCACAAGTCGACCTCGTACAAGGCATCTTTGGGCGCGTGTATGACGAGGCCGATCGCAAAGAGCTGGCCTGGGCCGTGCGGGTCCTCATTGCGGAAGACAAGTCGGCTGCTTCAGGCCGGGGGGCCTTTACGCTGGACGGGGCTATGATCGATGCTCCCGTCGTTGGGAAGGCCAAGCAGCTGGTAGCGCTGGCAGAGCGGTCGGGCGCTGGAGACTACTTGGATGAACTGCGCGAGAAGTACCGTGATGAGGAGCCCCAGTAAATGGAGCTGTTGCCTACTTTTAAGTTTTTAAAAATACATGTTTTTTGATTTTTTGATTTTTTTTTTTTTTTTTTGCCCTATAGGGGTTCAGAATGTTTTCAAAAGCTCCACCCGAATGAAAGCGAAAGCGACAATGAAATTGAAAAGGGAACAAAATGTAAATTGGAGGTGCACTCGAAATTGAAATCGAAAACTGAGGTGTATCAAAAAAGCAAACAGACGAGTATGAGGAGACGACTTAGGCTGCTATACGATAGACTATTAATAAATGTTGGGCCAGATCGATCAAAACTGCACAGCAGATGTCCTGACGGGTTTCAGAATAATCAAGACATGCAAATCAATATAAATCAACCAAGGTACTTAAAACCACCCTTCCCGCCCTTTCCACTAACGCACAGAGATGTGTAGCGACAGGGCTGACTATGTTTGTCTTGATGCTGCCTTTTGCATGGAAACGGCTATGTCTGCGTCGAGTTCCCTTTCTTCGGCTTCCAGACGTGCCACGTCCTCGGGCGTCATGTCTTCTTCGATCAAGGCAGCCACCTCACCTGGAAGCGCCAAGGTCTGAACTGGAGTCGATGATTTCGCTGTCGTTGCTGCTAATGCAGATACTGGCGGGGTGGCCGACGCAGCAGCGTCAGACAAGGCCGGAGTGGCGGGCAGTGCGGGAGGAAGGCTTCCAGCGGCTGTTCCGGTAGCAAGTGTCTTCTCGGCGCTGTGTCTGCCTGCTTGGGTGGTGCCTGTTGCAGCGGCAGCAGCATCATCGTCGGCCACGACGCGGCTACTCACGTAAGCACCAGGAGAAGGGCGGGAGCTTTGGAAGAGATCGGCCGGGCGGGCGAGCAACGGGGCGGCAGTTGACCCGTGGTTTTGACGGCGGCGTTTCACAAAGAGCCAGACAAGGAGACCTATGACAATGCCCACTCCAAGAACCACACCGACGACGACGCCTGCGATGGAGCCGGCCGCGATGCCGTGGTGACTATGCGGGGCGCTAGTACTGCTGGCAGCGCCGGTTGGCTTGCCAGTGGCCGGAGTCAAAGTGGGAAGGCTTCTGGTGGCACTCTCGCTGGTCAAAATTGCAGGGACGGTAGGGGTAATTGGCGAGACCAGAACTGTGGAGGTGGAGGTTGATGGCTGGTTGCTGTAGTTTGTAGCCGGTTGGGTCGCCGGAATCTCGGTAGACACGGGTGCCGTGTTTGTATAGGAAGGAAACAAAGCGGAGGCGGCATCGACGTCGTCCTCGACAGCAAACGTGCGGCTAAAAGACTTGCCTCCATTTTTGTTGTTGAGAGACCAGTCAACCCGAAAATAGAGAGGCTTTTTGTAATACGAATGTAGACTAGCATAACTGACATCCAGATTGACGGTACCGTACAATAGATCGTCGTTTCCAGGTACTATTTTCACTGAAGAGCTCGTTAGATTGTGGGACTGGGGACAGCAAGACAAGAGCCGAAGAAGGGCCAGCTGGGACTCACATTGGACGCTTGTATTCTCCCACGCATTGGGCTTGGCCGAGGCAATGTTGGCATTCTCCGTCTGATCGACGAGGGTGATATTATTGACTGTGACATTCTTCGCAAGCGTAGAAAAAGAGAAGAACCTCGGCGAAGAAGAACTCATGTAGACGGCAGCCAGGCCGTTGGCGTTGAAGGAGGTTTCGTTAAACATGATCACTGGCCCGGATCCGCTCATTTTTTCTGGAGCCGCCATCAGCGGCCGGTTTTCTATTACGGATCTGGAGCTTTTAGGTGCAGACGAAACAGAGGAAGCACGCGAGACACATAAAAGAATTAAAAAAACAATATATGTTCAAAGCAGGGGAGGTCAAGAGTTTATGGAAAGCAAACACATTGTGGAGAAACGCAGCGATTTATGCAATGAGAACCAACCTGTGGATAGCCTCGACTGCTGGTTGCGAGACGGGAAGAAAAGCAAGATATGGAGAACTATGGGAGGGGTATGCAGGAAGAAAAGCGGACAAGGGAAAAAGCAAGAAATAAGAAAAAAAAAACAGAAAAAGAAAAGAAGTTGGAAGGGGAAGAGGCGGACAAGTAAGAGCCCTCCTTAACAGGAGGCGGACCAGGCTGAGCAGAGGATTGGGGCTGGGTTCGTGTAGGGCAGCTTCTGCATGCCACCCCCAACTACGCTGAAGGGGGGAAGAAGGAGAGCGAAGCCAAACACACACGAGAGACAAGAAAGAAAAGACCAACGTCAAAGGAGGAAAGAAAAAGGTGCCCAACCCAGCGTACGAGTAACATGGCTTGCCCAACGAAGAAAGGCCACCGCAGACAGCAAAGTCCGGTCTCCGGTATTGGGCTGGCTCGTCTTTCTGGCTGCTCTCTCTTGCCTGCGGAACATGTATTACGAGTACGTCGTACTTGGACTGCCATCTTGTCGTGTGCTTTTTATTCCCCCCATCTCACAGAGCAGGCGTTGATAGCCCGTACTGTGCGAGCAGGTTTCGGCTTGCCAGTTTGGAGTTTGGACAGGCGGCTGAAATGGAGAGAGAGAAAAAAAGAACAGCAATGTACGCCGTATTACGCAGTCCACCAACGTCTTCCAACCAGTCTCAAACGACGTAGTATTTACAGCTGATTTTCTAACCCGTTTATAGAGAGAAACTAGTGCCAAAGCGGAATGAGCCTCCACTGCGCCTCAACGGCCTGATGGGGCTCATCCTTCAGCAACACAGTACGAGTACGTCGCAGTTTACGAGTAAAAGTATAGAGAGCGAAAGTAACAATACAATGTCATAGAAGTACGGAGTACGGAGTACATCGTAAGGATAGAGAGCAAAGTCGTCCGCACGGAGCATGCCGTGGAGCCTTAAAATAGTCTGGCATATCGCCTTTTGTCACAGCCGTTGCAGCAGCACAGAAAAAGGCAAAAACCATGTCCTCCGAAAAACGAAGCAGTCGATACAGCGCACCCGCCGCACCCCAAGAAGGCCGTCGCTGTACGGAAAATGCGTCTGCGAAAAGACTAGGCGAGACTACGAGTATTAATACAACATACGCTGCTTAAATACTGCGCCCATACGATGTGATGCGAAGCATCGTCGTCTGTCTTGACATCCAGAAAAGAAAACGGCCAAACCACGCTAGCGAGTTTATTGATTCGCACTATATTTCAGCTGGATGCAATAAGGATGGTCAGAGACCCTTTCCTGTGCACTTCTGAGTACTTTGGTCTACAGTAGGCCGTCAAAGATAGCAATACGTCGCACATCTCGCTTTGGCTGCTTCCTCTGTTTTCGTGCTTCATGGCTGTGTGCGTTGTGGTCCAATTGGTTCATACGACGTACACACAGAGTGAAAAGAAAGCTACGCTGACGGGGCAGTCTGACGCAGTGTTTTACGGAGTAAGCCTAGTGCAGTAATACTTAGCCTTGAGGTTACCTGGAGCAAGTTAATATTTTCAACGTGCCGTAAGAAATCTTCAGCCTCCTCGCACTATGTTGCCTTACGAGTATGAATATGTACGGAGTACGGGGTATTAAAACGATACGACGCCCGACTATTTATACTACCCCGGCAAGTGCAAACCCCCACCATATATGGATATATATGGAGTATTTGTGGCTTGGATTGGCTCCTTTCCAGACACACCGACCGCATGGGCGAGCCGCCTTTGCGCCTCGTATTTCTCTGTATTACTCGTACATTGTACATGGCAAAACGTCTGGGATAGACGAGTCCGGCTTTGGCTGACACTGGCAGTTGAGTGCATCATATCACAGCATCGCGGACTCCCTGTCATCTACGTCTCATTTGTGCCAAGAGTCTTTGTTTCTTGTTCGTTCTAGACCTTTTCCCGAGAGCGCGTATAAAGAACGCTCGTCCATTTGCACATCCAGTTACCAGGTTGTCGTAGACACTCCGCCAAATGACAGCACTGATACACCGCCAGCAATAGCAACGAGCAGGTGCCAGAGTCCCATTTGAAACCAAAGAAAAGGAGCATCACAGAATCAAAAAAAAAAAAAAAAAGAGCCAACGTGACATTTGCCAGAAAAACTCCTTTTGCATGAAGACCAGCAAGCCAAACGAAACTCTGCATGTACGGGTATAGTAGCAACTGATTAAAAAAAATCACTTAAAAAAGGTAGAGCAGTGGCAGTGGTAGTCGCAGTCGCAGTCGCAGCATAAAACACCCCATGCAAACCAAAGCTCTGCCCTTGATGCTTCAGCTCGAGCAACTCTCTCCGTACCGCTGATCTGAGGGGGGGGGGGGGGGGGGCCGCCC
>JADHKP010000004.1:433974-725051 GCA_019925385.1 Raffaelea deltoideospora | reverse complement strand
CAACCCCCCACCGCAACCACCTCAAAAAACCCCCACCCCCCCCCCCCCCACCAAGCCCCCCCCCCCCCCCCCCCCCCCCCCCCACCTTTTCAACCGCTTTGATTCTCAGCGGGCCTGCATCCAACGCGGCCATATGCATGGATAGCCATCTCTTTCACCTTTCAGAGCTTGCTCCACGCTCGAAAACCGCATGCATGCCCTTCTGAAGCGGCCATAGGTACTGGACAAAAAGACGACTCGTTACCTTGTTCGGGGTATTTATTACGTATGGTGCAGATCAAGAGACTTGGCTCTAAATGTTTAAAAATAGAGTTAGTACGGAACACGCCGGACAGATAGCACGCTTCGATACGAGAGCACAGAGTCATAGGAGGTATTCATATTATGCGGAGAAAGCAAGCAGAGAGTCATATCCATACTATTAAATCGATTTTACGGAGTAATACGGAGGTGATACATCATAATACCTCGTGCACCATTGCTGGTTTGCACGCATAAAGAAACCTTCTTTGGGAGCGGCGTTTCTCCGGAAGCTATGAGGTGAAAAGTTTTTTCCTCTCTCAGTGCTTAGTCTGTCGCCACAGCAAGCCAACAGCAAATTGTGGCGGAGCAGCGCCGCCTAATATATTGAGTTAATGCAGCCATATTTTTCTTTGCTGGGAGGCCGCATTGGGACGTCAGCCACAAGGCCTCGCCGCCTGGCCTGTCTTGCTCACGATCATTGGTTGTCAAGGAGACAGGGATTGTAAGGAATATTCTATGGATATACTGCTCTACCGAGGACTCGCACGTCGAATACGAGAAACCGCATACGAGGACCACCGTACCCCTCTTTCTTACCGTCGTTGAACCCTGCAAGATGGGCATTCAGCAGACCCTTGGTAAAGAAGCTGCGGATGTTTGGTACAACGACTTCACGGTGCTTCGTATCCAAACGACATACGAGTACTCCGTATGGATAGTCACTCTAACTTACGATCACATTGCATGCGGAGTACGCAGTGCTCTGTCCATGGCCCGACATGTTAGGCTCGGCCCACGGAACTATTCCTGCTTGTTCGTATAACCTGAAGGAAATCGAGCACGAGCCTCTTAAAGTCTGCAGACTTTTTGCGAGGTGAATACGAGATGTGCCAGACCCTAAAAGCGACTTTCGGCAACCGAACGTTACGTTTCCGCTCGGGGGGTTTACTCGTATTTTTTTATTTTTTTTAATTGGTTGCATTCGAGTAGCAACGTATGAAGTAATACTTTGCGCTGAGTGCTCCATAATACCTCCGTACGGAGTACTCGTATGCTTTATTGCACCGCCTATTCATGGTTGCGCCAACCAAAAAAGCTTGTTTTGCTCGTTAGGCAGTCACGAGGAGACCCGCCTGATTCTAAAAACAGGTCATGGCAGACTCCGTATGACATAGCCTGGCGGCGACAGCGAAAGAAAGAGGAAAATACAAGAGAGACAACAACAAACCACAACACGGGCAAAATATGGCAAAAACGAGAACAAAGACAACTCAGAGTCCTACTGACGACTTCATATTACATTGATGCTGATATTCGAAAGTTGCTTCTGCTTTACTTCACATTGAAATGTTACTGTCTTTTTGGGGTGAAAGAAGTGCTGTATGGATAGTATCCATATGGATAGTTCATTCTCGTATTGCCTCTGCGCTAGTAAATAAACCTGACAGCAGACTACCAGTTGAGCCTTTTCGGGAACTTTACGCTAATTTTTTTATACTTTGAACGGAGTACTCCGGACGTTAGCGTCTTTCAACTACGACCGTGTAGCTGTTGGCTGTTTTCACCGCTACAAATGTACTTCCACAGGCCCCTCACCAATGACATCAGCGATCGGCGTCTTTTGCACGGTTGCATGCCGTCTTTGGGAAAAAAGAAAGGCTGGGATGGCTAACCGGCCGGCTTCCACCCCACCTTCCCTTTGAACGTTCCTCGTATGTTCCTGGGCCCCAGTGCATGTACTTTCCTCTTCTGTCGCCCTGGTTCCTCGCGTCCTCGTAAGCTTAGCCTCGCCGATGTTTTCGTTTTCGCCTCCTCGCCTATTGTATTCCGTGTGGTTCTCCCAACCACCCCCCTCCCCCCTCCTTCTTCTTACGAGATCTTGTCATCGGCCTCGCAGGAAATGGGTCCTTTTCGGCGGCAGGACAACGCCACGGCACCAAACATGTAAACCAAAAAGAGAACGGCGTATTGCTCGTACGGATACGTCGTACATCGTCCTCGTATAAAAGGGATGGTTCCCTCCCGCCTCTCATTCTCGAGAAATTGTATACATCTCTTTTACAGTATCCAACAAAACATTTCAGTCACTCGCTTAAGACTTTCTTGTCACACATTCGCTTTATCCTGACAACTCCAATCCATCTTCACCCGAGCTCTCTCTCATCAACTCATTCGCTTTGGTTCCCATCTACGAGTGTTCTTTCTCATATATCCATATATATCCATACGCAGTACATAGTCATAACAAACAAAACCCCACAGCCACCACTAATATGAAGGCGACACTCACTCTCATCGCTTCGGCGGCTGCTGTGGCCAGTGCCCAGGTCACACAAAACCCCAACGGCACCTTTGTCTGTGACAAGCCCAACGTCGCCTACTGTGCCGGCGACTCGCTCAAGACGGACATCATCTTCCGCTGCGACGCCAATGGAATTGCGCATCCGGGCCGCTGCAGTGATGTAAGTTCTTTGTCCCCTTTTTTAAATTCTTGGGGGCCCCCGTGTTCTCCATCTCCGCTCACGACTAACCCATCGCATCAGAACCTCGACGGCGAGCCTCCGGTCGGTGATTTCTTTGCTCTGTGCTGGCAGTCGTCTGCCACCAGCGGCGATGCCGCCTGCGAGAAGAACTGTGTGGTGTATGGCGGCTCTGGCAACCACGACGGCGACTTCACCCTGGGCAGCGACCTTTGCACACCCACTTACACGCCCACGCCCACGCCCTCTTCCGCCAGCAGCATCGTCAGCAGCACCCCCAGCAGCGGCGGCATTGGCAGCAACAGCACTACGACTACTACCTGCAGCACCACCACCACCACTACCACCTGCAGCACCAGCGCCACGCCGCCTCCTCCGCCTCCTCCCGTCACTTCCTCCATCTTCACTCCGTCCGTGCCCTTGGTCACCGGCACCGGCGGCGGCAGCTCCGGCGGCAATGGCACCGCTCCTACCAGCGTTCCGCCCAGCGGCATCGTCACTTCTGTGATCTCGGCCACGCGGAAACCAACAGGCCCGACAGTGGCGCCCTCCGGCGTCGTCACAGCCGGGGCCTCTCTCAACAAGGCCGGCGGCATGCTGGCTGCCGTTGGCCTTGCCATGGCTTACTTCTTGTAGAGAAGGAGACAATCTCGAATGGATCTTCTCTTATTTCTCAATCTCTTTGATTTCTGATCTCACTCTGATCTCGCTCTGATCTCGCGATCTCGCTCTGATCTCTCTCACACACACATTCATTTTCTTTCAAAAGCAAAACTCGCATCTGCGTTCTCTTTCCTTCGGAGCATCTGGGTTACAATTGCATCGGAAGGCGCTGGCTCTCTCACTCTTTAGAGCCATAATCTGGCGTTTTGGTTTAGGCAGGGACTTCTGGACCAGCGGTGATTTTTGTCATACGGCCAAGGGTTCTTTTTTTTTTTTAACTTTTCTCTTCAGCATGGTGGGGATGTCCGTGACAGGGCGGGTCATCCATATCTGGGTATTCTTGGGTCATCAGCTTTTTGGGGCGTCTCTTGCAGCCATTGAGTGCGGATACCAGCTTTTTGCTTAATCTTTAATCTTATTAATATTCAAACTATCAATAGATATTTCAATCAACAAGATATGTGTCTATGTAAAGTGATCCATCAGACAGAGGGGGCAGAAAAACAAACATTTTACGTTCCATGACAGTGGACAACAGGTTTATGCCAACAGGGATTCTTTAGATTAGACTGGCATTGTTGGGTCTTCTACGGCCAATGATGCTTCTTCGCGGAACCAGGTCTGGAACAACCGCAGCCGAGATGTCAGCTCGGCGGCGCGCTGTCGGCCCGCGTCCGTTTTCATGCGCTGTTGCACCAGTAGCAGTTTCTCGTCAAAGTGGTCCAGGCTGTCTTGCAGTGTGCGACCGCCACCACGCGCGGCGCCATATGCAAAGCACCGCGCCACGCCGATGGCGCCGAGCGCGTCGAGACGGTCTGCGTCCTGGACAATCGCCAGCTCCGGGTGCTGGACAATGAGGGCGGCGGTAGCGGCCGCCGACTCTGGCGAGGCGCTTTCATGGGACCAGCTGATGTAGCGGCACAGCCGGGGGACGAGGTCGACAAGGTGCTCGGGGGCGCCGCAGCGGCGGAGAACGGCAGCAATGGCGGCAGATCCGGGGTCAGCATGGCTCGCCGCACCCGAGGAAGACGAAGACGAGGCAGAAGCAGAAGCATCCACCAAGTCCAGGTACTTGCGGTCGCCGACGTCGTGCAGCAGGGCACACAGCGTGACCAGGCGGTGATCCAGCTGCACGGGTTGGCGCTGATGCGGTCCAGCAGCAGCATCAGCGACAAAGTCTGCAGGCAGCGGCAGCCGCGGCGGCGGCCGCAGATCCTTGTTTTCCTCGGCTGCCGTCAACTGTCGGGCCAGCCCGACCACGCGCAAGATGTGGGAAAAATCATGGGAGGCATCGTACCGCGTCATAAAGCCACGGACCTCGCGCACGACGGCCTCTATGAGGGCATCTCCAGTCAGGCATATGCTGGGAGGGTCCTCAGCAGTGCTCCCAATTGGGGCAGCGGCAGCAGCGGTGTCGAGGTCCTTGGATCTGACAGACGTGCAGGCCACGCAGTTGTTACTCGTATCCTCAGTTTTGGGGGCCATTTTGGGGGGGGCGGTAGCCTGCCGAGGCGGCCTTTCCGAGCCTAGCCTCTTAGAGCTCCCCTGATAGAGGCAGCATTTGTCAGAAGAAAAACACAAAGGTGTGCGCACGAAGAAAAAGAGACATGGTCAAAGACCTCGAGCTGTGTCAAACCAAGGGAGCCTGATGCTTGGAAGATGTGACGGAAATTGTGTACTCCGTATGTGGGTTTTACTGTGTGTAAAGGCAGGCAAAAGAGGGCGACAGAGAGCGAGAAAAAGTGGAATGGCGAGGGAAAAGCAGTGATGGAAAAGGGAAACACGACCGAGCGACGGCAAGAGAAGAAAAGAGAATGTGCAAGGTGCGGGGATGGCTTGAACGGGACTTGACCACACCGATTTGATTCGGTTGGCAAAGTATTAATTCACAGCGCAAAGCAGCGCAAAGCTCACCGCAAAAAAAAAAAAAAAGAGAATGTCAAAGCTAAAGGTTGCCCCCAAAAAGGACCCTAGCCCGTCGTGATGGCAGGCAAGACAGCCGGCTGCCGGTTTCGCTGTTTTTTCCTTGCTCCTCGGTGCCTTTGCCTCTTCTTGGCTCAGACTTTTGCGTATGTGTACTCGTAAGCGTGTGTGTGTGTGTGTGTGTGCGCGAGGACGCCGAATGTGTGATGTGATATCGAGTGTGTGGTGTGGCACGTAGAAAAAAGGTCATGAGTACGAATATTAACGCAGAGTCGTAAAGGCCGTAGTGGTGTGGGATATTGCGGCTTGTGAATCAGCCTGGACCGCGTTGTTCCTGCTGCATACGAGTAGCATTACGTCGTAGTTTCCCTCTTTTCTCGCCCCGGCGCTTATCTGTATTACTGCTTTTTGATACGCCATACGAGTACGGAGTAACATTACAATTAATACAGCGCACCTGCATACCCGCCGACGCTATAGAGTCGACTAGCAGGGTGAGACACCCCCATCCGTTCAACCCACTCTGCATGCAAATCGTAGCTTCCGTAAAAAGGCACTTGTTCGGACCTCGTGAAGTGATGACAAAAAGGAAACAACGACGCATCACCTACATAACAGCAGAAAAAAAAAAGAGGGCAACGCGGGCAACGCAGCTAGCGTTACATCAAGGAAAGGAAGGAGGTACGGGATGATTGAGGAAACATCAAGGCCAGACCACCGAGAAAGGACCAAAACACACTCACTCACACGCACACTCACACAAGAAAGTCACCTCTCTTTTTTCTCCGCTCGCACTTTGCGAAGCAAAAGAGGATTGACCGAGACAATCATTCAGACTGGAAACGAGGTATGCTAGGGAGACCTCGTTGCAACAGCACTCTGTATTGCTTTGCGCAATGTCTTCTCATGCTTGAATCGAGGACGAATGCGCACCCCATTGCTAAGGCCCTTTGAAAACAACTCGACATTCATGCTTTCTCCGTGTTCGCATGCTTGATCTCTTATGTCGACCCCAGCTGATTTCTCCTTCCCTGGCTCAACTCTTTTTTGTTTCTGCCTGTTCAGCTGTTGCTGCCTGTCGATCACACGGGACAGCGGGCTGTTCGCAGTTGACGGATTAATACGAAGTGGTAATACGAGTACGTCGTACTTCGTACCCCCAAATCGCACATCTCCCGGTTCTTCGTCCCGAACTCATGTGAAGAAACAATGTTTCTTGCCAGGGTCCGCAGGAAGGACGTGCGCCGATGTGGGTAATTCTCATTTTTCTCATTTTTAGGACTCTACGAGCAGACCTTGCCTACCCTGGAACCAGGGAGAAAGACTGTCTCCTCTTTTTGCTCTTCTTGCTCTTCTTGCTCTACTCCGTACTTGCTCTTTTTTCTCTCTCATCGCACAGAGGCTACGACATAATGTCAAGTCGCAACTGTACGAGTGCAGAGCCAGGCCATCGACTACTCGAATACAGCTGTTCTGCACTCGACGCCCCTTGATGCTTTGCTTGCACTGAGCCAGGTATGAACAGATTGTACGGAGTACGGAGGACAGACTGCGTTCCACTCCATGTCTGTTGTTATGTACTCGTACTCGCATGTGCACCGAGAATGGCAGCCTGCCCTCTTCACTAAACAAAATGCTCAGAAAATGATGGTGACCAGCATGCAACCGGCATTGTTGCTGCTGATTGGCTCGGCACGGATATTGAGTGCCATAAACAGTGGGTCGCTCTGCTCTCCATGCCGGCCAATCACCTCTCGCCGGCCACCTGCAGCTGGCTATCACCCAATGACGGCGCCGATTTAGACGCCCGCCCGTTTCCAGAACCGCAGCTCCACGCTTTCCACCCCCCCAAGAGCAATTTACGTACTTCGGTTGCGAGCCCGGTCTCTCTTTTTTTTTTGTGTCTCTCCCGCTGTGATCATGGCTGGCCTGTCTGCAGCACACTTCTCCACTCCCACTTCTACAAAAGGGCTATCGAAGGGCTGATTGGCCACAATCTGCTTTCGCTCTATGCCTCCTCCCTTGCATCTCTCAAGTACGAGTACGACTATCTCTTCCTCGCCCGGGTGCCTCTCTCATGCAAAAGGGATTTTAGCTGTGTACGGAGTACACAGTGCTGGTAATACGTCGTACGTCGTATTGAGTGACGACACCTAGAGTGACGACCCAGAAGCTTGCAGGAGGACCATTCCTTGGCTGGTCATCCACCTATTTGCAAGGGTGCATTCTCTTTATTGCTTCTTCGCATTATGGAGGAGATATGCCGCTGCGGCTGGGCGGAGACAAGCAAAGATGAAAGAGGGGGGCCGGCTGGCTTCCCACTCTGGCGGACCACTCCCGTCGGCCATTTTGTGTGATATCGCCATGGGGATACTGCGAGCAGCACACACACACTCTCTCTCTTTGAGAGTGTGCAGGCTTTTGCCGTTGTTGGCTCGGGGCGTGAGAGACGCGGTCTGGTTTTTGGCCTCCATCCCCTTCATATAATAACTTGTACGCGCCCCCTCTCCTTCATCCTTTCCCTCTTTTCTTTTTTCTTCTTTCTCTCCTTAGCAAGTTTTAATTTTTCAAAAATCAGTTTTTGTTTTTGTTTTTTTTTCCTTCCCCTTTTTTTCGTCTCTCTGCCCAACAAACTCAGAGCTGGTCTCTGCTAATATCACCACTATAATCAAGAAAAAAAAAAACATTCACCCTTCCCCATTCACTCACGACCACTTACAGTCTTCAGCAAGAAAATCTCTTTTGCATCAATAAACACGTAGTTTGCTGGCCAATCTACGATTGTTGAAGTTCTGTCTTCACTTCTTGTTCTGTCACCCTTTTGAATAAAAAAACAAAAACAAAACTTGTTCAAGCCGAAAGCTGGTTTTTCGCTTGCTCGCCCTCAAACTTCACACGTCAACAAAACAGCGTCTTGACGACGAACCGCACACTCTCTCCCCCCAGTCTATGCTCTTTTTGAGAGTTGTCCAGTTTGAGGAACCTCTAGATCAACATTTCTGTTGGTTGTTCTGAACAAAATCACCTAATAACCTAATAATTCAAAATTTCTCTTTCCTTCCTTTTTTTCAATTCCCAGTCAATCTACCCAGGTTTCGGTTTTCTTTTTGGCCTTCTTTCTGACTCGGCTCTAATTCAATCTTTTATACTTGTTTTTTTAATTATTCTCGGTTTTTCCTGGCTTTACAGTTTTGCCATTTTAATAATCTACATCATGTCGACCATCCAGCTTTCATTCTCTCTCCGCGTCTCTTCGAGCGTGAAGACGGTCCATCTGCTGGGCTCTTGGGACAATTACGTGGGCCAGCTCCCGCTCTCCAAGGACAAGCACGCCACCAAGTCGGGCAGCTGGAAAGGCACCTTTCGCTTCCAGGGCAACACGCTAGCCCCTGGCCAGCGCTACTGGTACTACTACATCATTGACGGCTACCACATCTCCCACAACCCAAGCGAGAAATCGACCACGGAGCCGACGACAGGACGAGAGCTCAATGTTTTGGATGTTCCCAAGGCCAAGACGTCCTCGTCGGGCAGCAAGAGCAGCAAGAGCAGCAGCAGCAGCAGCGGGCATCACAGCTCCAGCCACCGCAGCAGCAGCAAGACAAGCAGCGGCAGCAGCAGCAGCAAATCGGGCAACAGCAGCGGCGGTTTCTTCGGCACCAAGACGACGCAGCATTCGTCCTCGTCCCGCAAAGAGAGGACCAAGGTGCCGTTGGAGCTGGACATTCCCAAGGGCCGGCCGTTGTCGATTTCGCAGATCAAGGCACCAAAGCCGCAGTCGCCACATGCCACCCGCCACATTTTGGCAGACGACTTCAATTACGACGAGCTCACAGAGCACTTTGCCGCTACTAGTCTGCACGACGAGGGCGCTGAGTATCTGGAGTACTATGACGGCTACGACGGCTACGACGGCGCATATGCCGACAGCGGCAAGGCTGGACAAGGCGCTCGCGGCATCGTGGTGCTCAACAAGGTCAACGGCATCGGCGTCATCGACGGCGGCTCGCCGCTGTCGCTCAGCTCGTCCGATCTGTCGTACTCGTCCGACGACAACAGCAGCCAGGAAGGCGGCAGCAGCTCGTCCCACTCTAGTCTGTCGGGCTACTCCACGCCCAACTCCGACTACAGCAGCTGCACCTGCGAGCGCTACGGCATCACGCGCAAGGGCGACCGCGTACGCATCGACTGCGGCGGCACCCGCTGCGGCTACAGCGAATCGTGCTCGTCCTCCTCAGAAGTCGAGTCCGACAACGAGTCCGACCTGTGTGCCGCCTCGCCCGACATGGTGCCTGTCGACTCTCGTCGCAACGGAATGGTCTATGCCTCGTGAGAGAGACAGCGATGGGGAGGTTGAGAAGTTGAGACGAAGAGGAAGTGGGCGAGCCGAACCGCCAAGCCAAGCCAAGTCAAGCCAAGTCAAGCCAAGCCAAGCCAAGCCAATAGAAAAGAGGCAAGCGAGCCCGCAACTTTCGGCATCAAGTTCTTGTTTCTTTCTGTCCCAACTCATGTCAACATACAGAAAGAATAAGAATAGGAGACTTACAGCATTTTGGCCACCACCCACTCCTTTTTAAGCACACGCTTCTGAAACAGCGTCTGGTTTATCTTCTTTAGATGGCATTCGGCTCCCGGTCCATTCATTACCGAGCCGCGAGACCAAGAAAAAGAGAAAGATGGAAGAGGCGAGAAAGACAAGATATCAAAGGCGACGAAGACTAACCCGAGACACATGGGAATTGATTTATCAAGAGCGCAGATGGCGCACAAAACAAAATAAAACGAGAGCATGCTGGCTCAGGCCACGGCCTCTTTCTTTTTATTTTTGTTTTAAACACACTCACTCCATCTCCGACGACTTTTATGGAAAGAAGGGATTTTGGGTTCTTTCAATTTTGTTAGTGTCACTCATTAGGTTTTTTTTTTTTTGTTCCAAGAGCAGCACCACAGTCCACACTGCCCACAAAGCATCATTTCCTTGTTCGTTTCTCATTCGTTTCTCTCTACTGCCACATTTTCATTTGGGCCGAAGTTGATTGAAACCCCCCCCGTCTGTTGCTTTCTCCCGCTAGCTAGCCAGGCCTTGCATTTGGCCGGCTTCTTGCAAGTTTCTGGCCTGCCTGTCGATGAAGAGACGGGATGCCTTGCTCAGCCCTTGTTTTTCTGTGTGTGGTTGGGAGAGACGGATCAGAAGCTTCACAATGTTTTGTGGTTTCTTTCATTTCTCAGTGTAGCTTCCAGAGGTCAACTCACCTTCCTCTTACATATAAAAAAAAAACATTGTCAGGTTTCTAGACAAGTAAAAAAAAAAAGAAACATATCCTCCACCTAACCCCCAAACTCTTTTTAAAGGAAAAAAAGACAAAAAAAAATTGAAAAGAAAAATAGAAACAATAAAATGATATAGTCTCATCGATAATATAAAATAGGCGTGACATTACTGCGAACACGAAGAATGGCTTACTGTAGTAAAAGATGCTGTGGTTGTCATACAGCTGGCATTTCGTGCTCTGCTCCCGTGAAAAAAGTTGAACCGAAAAATAAACCAGCAACTGTACGACGCACTCTGTAATCGCTCCGTTTTATTACTGCGCAACCTACGAGTAGTTATATTGGCTTCTTTGATGGTGAACTGAATGGATCTGAATTGCTGGGTTAGAAAAGAAGCACCAGCAATATTACCAGATCGGGAAAGGAGGCTATTTATGCTGTTTGCTTTAAACTGGGGGGGGAGTGGAGGCGGCGAGGAATGGCGGCACGGAAAGACGTCTTCTTGTTTCCACGGCTTTTACGGCTGAAGGAAAGAGTCAGACTCCACAAAAAAAGAAGACGAGAGCCGAAAATCAAACCTGTTGCACAATGGGCGGCATATTTTCAACGACTTGGAACGCCTTGGAACAAGAACCCGAAAAAAGAAGGCGCCCACTTTGCATACTATTGCTATGACTGATTTGCAGCGCAAAGCGTAACGAGCTGTAGGAATAGGAAAGAGCAGCTAATATTACATCACAACCTCGGCTTTTTTTTTTTTTTTTTTGCTGTTCTGCAAATATTGGTAAGAAGACATTTTACTTTGTCATACAAGATTAGGGGTGCTTTCTGGCACGCTCCCTGTTGGTCCCGGTGTATCAACATGGGAAGCAAAAGAAACACGCTGAGCAACCGCTACCAGACCGAAAAGAGGCTGTCTGAAACATGAGAGTCACAAAGCGTAATACAAACAAATCTAGGCATTGCAATTCAATTCACAAAGACGAGTAGAATGAGTGTTTTTTTTATCTAACCGCCCTTCTCTAATGGATTAATTCGCCCCGACTAGGAGTATCGTATTGCAGATCGCAGTGACGTCCCGTGTATGCACTCTTTTTTTTTGCCACGAACTTAAAGCAGACAAAAGAAAAAGAAAAGAAAAGAAAAGAAAAAGAAAAAAAAGAAGTAGGACAAAAGGAGGCCAAGTAAAAGCTTGAAACAAAAATGGGAATAACGGCACTGAACACACACAAAAAAAAGATAAACGCCCCTCCTCCCAAAAGACCCAATTTTCCGATGATGAGATGAAGCCGAAACGCAAAAAGGGCAAAAGCACACAATGTAAAGTAGAATACACAGGACGGGGCCAGAATAGGAGAGGCTTTTAAAAAGTTCTCCAAATCAGACATCTTTCAGCCACTGGGTTGCCAATGTAAAATACGGATTGCCGGGGCGAGAGTGCAACCTAAACAGAGGCCGTGGTCGTCTTCGCCGTGGTCGCCGTCGGCCAGCTATGATCCGCTCGAAAACTAATGGGCGTTGGCGGCGGCGGTGCTGGCACGGTGTATTCGCCCTGCAGTATGGAGTGGAAGCCGGAGTGGGACGTCGTGGAGGACGAGGGAGACGAAGGAGAAGATGCGCTGCCCAAGCCGCCAGCAGCGGCGGCGGTCAATGTGGCATTCAAGCTGGCCAAAAAATCAGGCGACGTAGCCAGCTGCAGTCCGCCGCGGCGGCGCTGGGGGTGGACGGGCATCGGCGCAAGAATATGGCTTGTCATGGTTTCTGGTGTTTCTGGTGTTTTGGGTGGTTGGGGTTGTGGTTGTAGTTGAGGTGATGATGTTAATGTTGTAGGTTGTTGTTGTCGTTGTTGTGTGGTGGTGGTTGTGAAGACGGCAAATATCGAGAACAGTCAGGACAAGAGCTCGATTTTTATTATATTTTTTTTTCCGAGGCGATGAGTTTAACAAATTCGTCGATGGCTAGGAGAATTGGATCGAAGCAAAGCTCGGTAGTTGTTCGTTCTCGAAGATGACAGCTAGTCACGGATTAAAGGGGGCTGTCTGTTGTTGAAGCGGGAACCGAGGCACTTGGATTTTGCCTGTGGCTCAATGTAAGAGCCAAGCCGACGGCAGCGGACTTTATAGAAGAGGAAGAGTGGGTAACAAGCCTTGGTGAACTCGTCCAAGGACAAATAGCGAAAAGAAGAAATGCAATAAAAGACAAACAAATGCAGTTTTTTTGCAATTATTTGGTTAGGCAGCAGAGTAAAGTGAATAAAAGGTCTGGAAAAGCAAGGAAGGTAGAAAGGGGGGGCAGAAAAATAAGGCGAGACGGAAGGTGCGGCTCGGACGAACAGGAACGACTCCCCGTTATATGTATTTTATTTTGGTTGCCTTCGTTCTCTCTTTGGACGACCCTTGCTTGGCAAAGAGAAAAAGAGAGCTTGGCAGAGAGAAAAAGAGAAGGAAAAAAAAATGAGAAAATCCGACTCTGTAAGCGTCAGAGACAAGGCCAAAAACGGGAAGGAGGTGGGGTGGGAGAATCGTGTGTTGTATTACCGAGACTGAGCAATGCAAAGGCATTCCGTTGGGGGAAGAAGGAAGGCGTGGGATTCGAGAAAATACGGGAGTGAAAACAGAAGGGTCAAAAAAAAGGGGCGTCAAAATAACATAAGGCACGGTCTATGGATACAAAGCATTACGTTGTAGCTCGAGCCATCCACGCCCACACCCCCCTTATTTTGTCTTCTCTTTGGCCCATTGCAAGCGTAATACCCTCGTATTACTCGCAAGAAGCACGAAGCACAAGCACGCAAGAAAAAGACAAGTTTCGTGCCTTTTGCGGCGGTGGAGCGGCGTTCCTTCTCTCTCCCTACAAAGTACAAAGTCCGGTGTATTATTACAGGTTGTTATTGCGACCTGCGGCCTATTCACAGGCAGTGAAACACGGTGAACGAGGATGGGCAGGGTTGTTGGAGACGGAACCACCGGGCAGGGCATCTTTGCTGAATTACCAACGACGAAACGACCTCCACGATACTGACCTTTTTTTTTTGTTCGCTCTTCCCTCTCTTTTGAATGTGTGCGTTTTGTATTTACAGTATCTGTCTTTTTCGAGTGTCTCTCTTTATGAGCACGATATGCCCGTAGGGGTTAAAAAAAAAAAAAAAAGAGAAAAAAATAGCTGCTAGCACAGCTTAATGCTATTGATTTTCCGGGGTAAAAGGCTCCACTTCAATACTCTGTACCAGGTACCGGATACTACGTGCGTCCCACCATGGAAGAAAAGAGTACTCCCTCCGCAGTAATACTACGTCGTAAGGTCTTACAATGTGTGTGGAATGGATCTTCTCCGTCACAATTTTGCGGAGAGCGGTGTGTTTTGTGGGGTGGCTCGTATTCTTCAGGTAATACGAGTGCAGGAGAGTAATTCGATGAATGTCTCCGGCCGCTGTCGCTTAGACGAAGAAAAAAGGGAGAGAAGGAACAGGGAAGAATCAGATCGAATTAAAGCAAAAAAAAAAAAAATGGTGGAAGCATCTTCCGCTTCCGCTGCAACTCCCCATTCGCCTCTTTCCTTCTTCCGCATTCTTGCCAGCTCATGTCTTGCTGGCCCTCCTTTACGACGCCCAGTCGCCATGTCGTATTACTACGAGGGATTCCTCGTATATGTATGCATTTGGCTGTGATCTGTTCCCACGATGCTTGTTTCTATCTGCTCACTCATCAAACACGGAATGCTCACCTCAGAGACACTGTATTCACGCCATCATTCCTCTGCTTTCGTTTCCGATCTGCTCGTAAAGCTTCGAAAGAGTGCATTTTGCAAAGCTGCTGTTTTTTTTTTTCCCCGCTCAAATGGAAGAGGGCTCGAGGTCTTTGCCGCGCTGCAGGACGGCGCTGCCATAAAGCTGTTGAGGCTCCCCCCCCAAAAAGTCAGACCGCCTTTTGCTATGGACTAGCGTGGTTGAGTTGTCACCCGCGGCCGGAACCAGCTTTCTGCTGGCTTACTCCGTTTCGCAACGGCATGTGGATTTAGTGGGTATTTTGTGGGGTATCATACTCCGTGGAGTGTGTGATGTAGGGGAGTATGCATTCGCTCAAGGTTCACGCTCCCTTATTAGCTGCGGAGAAGAGAGAGTATGGAATACGGGGTATTACACCGTAATACAATTCATGATGCAAATGCGTACTCGTATCACGGGAGGTCATACCTTCAACACGGGAAAACCCCGGTGTACGAGAACGAGTAACAGGACAAGTACGGAGTACGTCGTACCTCCAGTAGATTGCCTTGTTGGTATTCTAATCGTACGAGGATTCCTGTAGAGATCACGTGTGATTCTCTCTCAAACCATTTCTCGTCTGAGTTGCATACCACAACGACGCACCAAGCAGGGACCATGATTAAAAGAGCCTGAAAATAGGGCTTTACAAGGAAAAGAAGCAAAAGAAGCACTGGTGATACTAATTTTTCTTTGGTAGACTCCCACCATTACAATCATGATCATAGAAGCTTAAAATAAAGATTCCTTGAAGTCTTGCCTCCATAATAGACCATAACATTTCACGGGTTAAACTTGGCTCGTCCCATCCAGTGCTGGCATTCAGGTTGAAATGTGTGCAATATTTCGTCATAAGGGTATTATATTTTAAAAGGGCAGAGAATTAGCCAAATAATTATCAATTGAGTGGGTGTGAATCTGACGTCCCAGTGCGAGGGAGTTGGTTTAGAAAACCCACAACAGTGGAAGAGTGTTTTTTTTTGTCTTTTTGAGCAGAGTACAGGAGCGACTTCGTAGGTAATAGATGAATAAAAACGAAGCATGGCACGAAGCCGACAGTGAGAAAGCTATGCTCAATGCTTCATGTAAAATGTAAATTGAAAACGATATCCATCTACAGCCGTAGAGAGAGAATTGCAAAAGATAACAAACAATTTTTTTTATATATATAAAAGAGTTGGCGTGGCAAGATATACACGGCCAGAGAAAGCACAAAAGTTCCTTCAGCTCGTCAGCTATCAGATATCGCAGCTTTTGTGTCTGACCATGGTTTACAAGTGTGTATAGAACAGAGCTAAACAAGAGATGGAAAGAGTGTAGGGCAAACATGAGGCTTGAGAGCAAGTAAAAGAACTATCTGGACCGTGATATGCTCCTTCCTCACAAGGCTGAGAAAGAGCAACAACAGCAAAGCTACGGAAAGAGCTCCTAGGGTGCCAAAATACAGAGCATTAGAAACTACCAGGAAAGAACCACGCATCTTGGGAGGAAAGGCATCACTTCGAAAGAAGGAACCACCCCACAGGCATAAAGTAGAAAGAGAAACAACTGCATAGAAACAGTAAAAATGGCAATGGCTACCTACAAAATGATGATTTACAGCTGCTGGAAGCTCAAAGAAGACGCCAAAACAGACAAGACATCACAGTACGTCCCTTCCGCTTCGTAGATGAAGGTTCTGTTGAATGCTCAGATAACTGTTTGTCTGGGCATGGCAACTTCCTCAAGTTCCAATATCACTCTTGCCGAGATGACAACGAGCCAGTCTTGTCTTCTTCCTTTCAGTGCTCCCACGGATGAAAGTCAGAAATCTTCTTCAACCTGTCAACAAACAAAACTTCTATTTTTTGTCTTCTGTCTACTGTCTTGTCGTGCTCTCGTTCATCAACGGAAACAAAACACATCAAACAGCAAAACCTCTCCCTCGCACAGGTCTACCGTCACTTGAGGCAGCCAAAAGACAAGCGGGTGTTTTGTCTTGAGTCTTCTTGCCGTCATCCCTGTGCCAATCTCGCCTTTCTTTTTTGTTTTATTTTATTGAAGAACCCATCCCACCTTTGCTCTGTCAGTCTGAATCCTTTTGCTTCAGAAAACGTTGCGCTGACTTCCGCAGAAGCAGCTTGTCAAACGACAACTGTAACATGCATCATCATAAGCAATGATAAAGAACAATCCAAAGGCGGGCCCGCCCTCCAAAATGATTATACCGAACAATCTACTGAACCCCAGATGTGGACAAAACCGTGTATGATTGGAACGGGCCCGCCGGCCTTTTGGCTGACAATATTTTACGAATATATATATTCACAAGCGAACCAGCGAGCGAACAAGCGACACAGTATCATTATTGTTTTTTTGGCCGATAGACGAGTGCCTCAAGCAATATGTACGAATCATTTACTGGTAAGATGACGTGTTATGACAATCAATGTTGGCAGTAGGTTAGTTGGCGAATTGCTGACAAAATGAAAGCAACTCCGTTCCAACGAAATATGCTACAATACGCAGCCTATTCATTGTCATGAGCGCAGCATGCTTCGATTTATACGTAACCACGATGAGCAAAAATACGATCGTTATTATGTCAACACCGTATCCATACAGCACTCAGAGTCCGCGCCTTTCGACACATTTGCCAGATCACTCCCGCCAATCACCGATGTCAAACATGGCCCCGACTTTCTCATTCCCCGACCTTGAAAAAGCAGCATTGAAAGAAACAGTCAAGGATGTTGATTACGTTGGCAAAAACTCGCTCAAATCACTAGGGAACATTTCAAAGGAGACTATGAGATAAGATGGCCTCCTCTGTGCCACATATGAACGAAGATGGAGACATCAAGCATGAGGCATTGAGATACAATAGAAAAGCAAACTGTATATACTTGTTGCAGTCTGGAGGTACCTTTTCACTGAGCCACAAAACCAGAGAGGAGCTCCACCGCCTTGGAGGGAATTGACTTTCTTAAGCGAATGGCTCCGTGTAGTATCCATAAAATGTAACTGAAGCAGATCGTTGACGCAAAAACATTCCCCGGATACAAAAAGCGTGCTGACCTCCGCATGCAGCCAAACTAGAAACATTCATGTAGAGGCGGTGAAGAAGGAAGGGAAATGAAAGGCGACCGGTGTGGGAAAAAACATTTTCTAGTATTGTCATTTGCTGTTGCTTTATTTTTTTCAGTCATGGAAAAAGCAGACTAAAGCCCGACTGCCTGCATGATGTGACTTCTTCGGACAGCCTCCAGGAGCGAATCAGAGCGGCAAAGCCGTCCCTTTGAGTGACGACGAGTCATAATGGTAGAACTGGGGTGGCCCGGGAGAAAAGCCAAGGGAAAAAAAGCAAACAAGCCTCCGGGCGGTAATTCTTTCTGTCTTGCGTTTTACAAAGGGCAGTTGTTGTTACGTTCTTGGTTTTTATGTTTTTATGACACATGGAATAGCTGCAGGAAACGTCACAGAAAACGAGCAAGAGCAGACCATTGGTCACAGTGGTTTTGACTGTGCCTTTTCCCTGTGGTTTGTGGGGGTATCAGCAGTTTGCTGCACAGTTCATTTCATTCTCGCAGAAGAACGAGCATACCAAGAAAGGCGTGGTAAAGCACACACACACACACACACAAAAAGGAGAAGCTCTGGCTAATTCTTGCTCGTATCAAGGCCATACGCCTCCACAGCCGTGCCCGCCCAGATCATTGCCTCGTCGTCCGCGCTCAAGCTCGCCATGTAGCACAGATAGGCCACAATGGACCGCCACTTGTCCCAGGCATGGGCCTCGCCCTGGCTTCTCGTTGTCGGAGCGGCAAAGGCGCCGGCATCGTCGGGCACGGCGGCGGGGGCATCGGCAAAGTTGATTGTGCACACGGGCCAGTCGCTGCCAAACATGAGGCGGGACGGTCCAAAGGCCGTGAGCAGGACGGCGAACCAGGGGAAGGTGGCAGAAAAGAAGGCCTCGGCGGACTGGTCGCGCAGGGCGGACGGCATCTCGGAGAAGAGGCCGGAGAGCTTCATGTAGACGTGTTTGCGGCTGGCCGTGCCGAGAGCGAACATGGTGGAGCGCCAGCTGTCGAAGCCGCGGTCGGCGGCGGGATTGAGGACGGTGATGTCTGGCTTGGCCATGTGGTTGATGATGAGGACGACCTTTTCGTCGTCGGGCACCTCGTCGCTGCCGCCGCTGCCGTCGCCGCCGCCGTGCACGCGCTCGACCAGCTGCAGGGCCTCGTTCATCTGGCGGCGCCCGCGCCGGTGCTGGTCGATGCCCAAGTCAAAGGAAAAGTGGCGACGGCCCAGCAGGCGCAGGCTGGCAACAAAGTCGTCAGACAGCATCGTGCCGTGCGGCTTGTCCTGCACCAGGTAGCGGAAGCCACGCACGCGCGGCCACGCCACCGGGCCGGCAGCTTCCTTGACGGCGTCCAGGTAGCGCTCCAGGACTTGCGGGCCCTGGTGAACGGGCGCCCACGGCACCATGGCCAGACAGCGGGCCTGCTGCTGCGATGCCGGCTGGCTCGCCTCCGCCTCAATCAGCCGCCGCACATACGCCACCTCGGCCAGCGGCTGCGTCCAGTCCGACCCGTCGCCGCCGTTCTTGCGGTCTGTCTCAATGAAGACGTAGCCCACACGCAGGCCTGTTGTTGTTGTTGCTGCCGCTGCTGCAGATGCCTCGGCAGCACTGTCCGCTTCTGTCGCGGCATCTGTTGGATCCCGGTCGTTCACCGCGTCCACATAGTCGCCCACGTCGCAGGATCGTATGCCCAGTTCATGCGACGGTTTGAGCCAGGCAAGGTTTGCGCGATCATCAATGTCCCACAGGTGGATGTGGGAGTCGATGATGAAAGGAGGAGGGGCCGAGGGGGGCATCGTGTTCTAATTGTACGGAGTACGTCTGTCTCGCCTGTCTTCTGCTTGTCTCGTGTGTTTTTGTGTGTCTCGTGCGTCTCGTGATTGCGTGTGTCCTGCACGCGCTGTCGCTTTTGTGAAATATGGAATATGATTGCAAGAAGAGAGACAAAAAAAAAAGAACATAAAAAAACTAAACTTTTGTCAATGGTCGGCGTTTGTGTTTATTACGAGGGTTGTCGCTTCCTTTTTTGCGTCTCACAACCTGGGTTGACTGCCCCGCTGTCGATGTCCACATTGGCTCCAACGCTGGCCTGGCAGCTGGCACCTGCAGTTTCGCTGAATAGAGACGTCTAGCTGGCGGACCTCATTATACCGGAAAGCCGAACTGGGGGAGGAGGGGACAGCCACTGGAGATTCTGAAAACTTGATCTAACAAACCACCTCTGAGCAGCACTAAGAGTACGACGTAATACAGCCTATGGATATGTCGTACTCTAGGAAGCTCTTTTCCTGTGTTTATTTATCAAAGCACGATTTGCGCAGTGTCGCCTGTCTGCGATGCCTCCAAATGAAATGCATCATTGTGTTTTCTTTATCAAAGTTATAAAGTTGCGTAATTTCAATCCACACTCGTCTTATTTTATTTCTTGTTCCTGGGGTTGCCAATTCATTTCAACGGTTTTTTTGGTCATTTTGTTTGTTCTTTTTGACTCTTCTCAATGCAATTTTTGCCAGATCTTTAATATTTTTGCATACCCTCTAGTGGCTGGTTTCTCAGAGCGATGATCACTATGCTTTAATGCCAGCTAATAGCATACTCCATACGATACTCGTATCCATAATCGTAATGCCAGTGCACTGAAACCCAGCTCGCGCAGCCCACTAAAAGCGAGGCCCGCGCGCTGCCATTTACGCGTAATAAGACGCGTCCGACCGCGTTTGGTGGGGCCTCCCTTCACGAAGTTGCTCTCCCATACGACGTACATTGTTCATAAGCGTCCTCCTTTTGGTCTTCCATTGACGGACGTCTACGCCCGCATCTTTTCCTCTCACTTTGTCTTTTTTTGGTCTTTTTTTTCTCAGCACATCACATTATCTCAGTTCTGCCTTTTTATCTTCGGATTGATGCTCAGTCTTTCTCCTCTGGATTTATTCGTCGTTTCACGTCTGAATCCGAAGGAAGGAACACAATGGCGCGTCCCGCTCACTCTTCTCGGGCTGCACCTGCTGCCTCAAGACGGAAGGGCAGCACGGCGACTGCTGTTTCCTTTCCCAACAGAACCATCGACGCCTTTGGCCGCATATCAAAACGCGCAGTCGCGTGTCCCGCCCAAAAGGCCAAGAGCCTGCAGCTCGACGCCGTGACGGTCTACCTTGCCGACCGGGAAACGAAAAAGAAGCCGGAGGCGGCGCCGGCCGCCGCGAATGCCAAAGCCACCACCACAACAACAGGACCCTTGCCCGCTTTGTCAAAGAGAAAAAGAACAGCGTCAGATATCTCGAGCGATCATGAGAGCAATGCCTCTTCCGCCGCCCCTGAGAACTATCCACTGTTCAACAAGCGACCTCGCCAACAAAAAAGTACCAAACAACAGCAACAGCAACAGCAGCAGCAACCACATCAGAACCAGCAAAGCCCGACAGCCCGGGACGCACGGCCTCGTGTGGAGATTTCATCGCGTTCCCTTCCTCCGCGCTCCGCTTCCTCGTCCCCTCAACTCGCCAGCACTGCGCCGACAACCCCGTTTGCGTCCGACTCTGAAGCGGACAGCCCCGATGTCACTCCTCTTCCAGCTGCCCTGTGCGAGCTGCTTCGCCTGCAGACTGCGTTCGCCAAAACCCTGGCTCTGCACCATGCTCACCAGGGAAACAACGCCCCGGTCGACGTGCGAACTCTCTGTCCCGCGGTGGCCCAGGCCTGGGGCAAGCGGAAGGTGACGGTGGAGGACATCCAGCGCTGCATTGGCGGCGCCAAGTCCGCGACTGCGAGCAGCGACCTTTTTCTCGCCGACTACAGCCGCGGCAAGATCTGCATCGAGCTGCAGCCCCATGCGACCGCCCCCCTGGGCAACCTTGTTGACCGGCTCACGCGCGTGTTCGAGGCCAACCTGCGGCAGCGCTGGGCCGAAGCCCAGGCCCAGGGCCAGGACGAGAGGCAGGTTGTCGAGTCGCTGCCCAAGGAGCCGATCAAAAAATGCGCGTCGCTGGTTCTCTCGTCGGCCCTGCGGGCCAAGGGCCAGCGGTCGCTGGTGGAGCTGATGGAGGGCATTGCGCTGCGCAAACAGGAAAGGGAAGACGAGATGGACGTCGCCAAGGCCATGCAGACAGATGGCCACGCGCCTCTGTCTGCTGCCACAGAGCCTGCTGCATCAGCGTCTGCTGCAGCCGCCATGAGCCTTCTCGACCGCATCCGCTTCCGACAGCTGCAGCGCTCGCGGCTGGCGGCTACCGCAACAGCGCTCACGCCCGAACAGCTGGAGCGCCGCGCGGCCCTGCAACGGGTGTGCGACATTTCCGAGGTGCTCATGATGCTGGGCTCGTCGTCGGCAACCGGTCGCCCGCAGAGCCGCATCTCGTTCAGCCTGCCAGCCATTCTCGGCAAGCTCAAGGACTCGCTGCGGCTGCCGATATCGCGCGAAGAAGCAGCGGCGTGTGTGCGGCTCCTGGCCTCTGAAGTCGCGCCCCAGTGGCTGCAGCTCGTCAGCATGGGCGGCCGGGAAATTGTCATCATGCTCACAGACTTTGCACCGAGCAAGACGGCTCTCCAGACCCGGGTCCAAGAGCTGTCGCAGTAATTGTTTTTATCTTGCATCATCACCATAATGAACATTGAGTGGAAAAGGGACTGAAAAGGTAGAAGAAGCGTGGTTGGGTTGGGTCATCAGGTTGCGGTCTTTTTGGTTCATCATTGCTCGTCATTATTAAAGCGTGTGGAAGACGTGGACCTGCGAGCATTTTTCTTTGCTTTTCACTAGCATCAAATATACCAAGACAAATAGAATTCAATGTTTAATCACAAGAGCCTGTCTACCATCGCACATGCCCAACAATAACTACAATAGAGCATACTCTGCACCTTGCCTCCATTAACACTCTGAGGGCATTTGTGAACTTTCGTTTCATGGCCCACACATGCAAAGGTTTCAGTCTATATTTCTACCATCTACCACCATGCTGTCTATCACCAAGCGACAAGCTCGGATAGTGATTGCACCCCCAGGCTCGTCTGAGACAGAACTGAGAGGGCTAGGCTATATAATGAGGTAAAAAACTTCAATATGCAAAAAAGCACACGTCTATGAAAGATAAAGAAAGAGAGAGAGAGAGGAAAACGAGTTTCTCGCCACAACAAATTCAAGAAACAAACCGGATTGCTTTGTGGTTCACAACGAATTGTTCCGCGATTGCTGCCCCCCCACACCTCGCCCTCCCGTTTCCAGCAGTGTTGGTTTGGCTTGTGATGTGCTTCCTTAAATACCCCTTTTCCCTTTTATGTCGTTCTGTTCTCTTTGTGTCGGAGATGAAACCGAAACATCCTTTTGAGGCCCGAATCCCTTTGAGCGCCACAACCAGCTTGTCCCCGTCGTCATCGTCCTTGCTCTTGCAGTATTGGTATCCCGGACACGTTCCTCCCTTATTTCTTCTTCTCAAACTTGGGCTTGCCAATGTCGCTGCCGCGTAGCTTGACATTCAGCACGCGCTCAATGGCGCCCAGCACCTTTTGGTCGGGCTGGCCCTCGCCGCGCTCCATGGCTGCGATGATGGCCTGCTTGGTGTTGCAGCGGTCGGCAAGGTCTTTTTGCGACATCTTGGGTTCCATCTTGAGCCGGCGCTCGGCAATGATCGCGCCCACCTCCTTGCCCACCTGCTTGACCTTGACAATGTCGTCTGCCCTGTCCACCTTGGTCAGGTGCTGGCCGTCCACGGACGGCTTCGACGTCGCGTTGCCCGCGCCGAACTTCTTCTCCGTCGCCACCACCGCGCCCATCCGCTGCGCCGCGTTCAGCGCACTGCGGCCCTTGACGACCGTCTCGCGCTGCACAGCGCCGCCCCGGGCCTTGCTGCCAATCTTGGTGACCGTGTCCCAGTCCATGTTCGACATTGTGATCTCTCGGTTGGCTGGCTCGCCTTTATGTTGATTGCGGTGCAGGCCTTTTGTTGGAATTGAAAAGAGAAAATATCGATGCTGTTTGTTCGCAGAGGCTTGAATAAATACTGCTCGCAGCGACGTTTCGACGTCTCTTTAGCGATGGAGTAAAAAAATTGGATGGCTCCTCTCTTTCTCACACTCTCTCTGTCTTCTCTCTGTGATGTGTGCGTGGTGCTCGTGACCTTTTTAAGTTGTGCACGTCGTAAAAATGTAGAGATAAAAGTAAGTTCAGGAGTCAACAGTAACGAAAGCGGCCAGCAAACTGATGTGGCGGTGTTGGACGGATTATGGAGCGGCGGGGCTGACTTGGTGGAAGCCTGTGGAATTGCGGCTTGGCCTGATGCATTTAACAGAGCGCACGAGTAATACAGGGCTGGCTGGCCAGTAAAAATACTTGTACAGAGGTCTCGCGAATTACTGCGCCATAACTCGATGAGTCAATCGGGGAAAGGATTTGAGCTACCGGGTTACCTCCATGGGCAAAATTCGAGCCCCATGTATTATTAGTCATTGTCATTGCGAGCCGCAAAAACCTCACCGCTCGAGGTACTTAGGTACGAGAAATATGGATAAGCTCTCCGAGATTCTGGGGCGGGAAACTTTGAGATCTGTGCACGTTTTAAATGGCGGGCAAGGGGACATGCCGTCGCTGCATTACAGCAGGCAGTTGACGATCAGCTGTTTTTTTAAAAAATTTGGAGTTTTATTTCTCTGTTTTCTGTTGCTGTGGAGTGTGAAGCCATGGAAGTCAAAGCAGAATGAGGTGTGAAGAAGGCAAATTTCACGGCTTCACTTCTCTCTCTGATACTGTATACAGGCTCCTCGGACTTTTTTTTATTTTTTTGCGTTGCTCGTTTGCTTGCACCCAGCTGTGATTAGAAGGCGTCTGATTTACTCCGAGGTAATATGAGTTTTTTGCGGCTCGACGCGGTGCTGTGCCTGGCCTCTATCGGGGTCGGCTATGTGTTCTACGGTGCATTCGGCCGCTTCATCGATGTCGTTTTCCTTCTTGGTGCTTTCCTGTTTCAAGGCCGACACTGGATCTTGGCTGCGGCGGCGAAGAGCATAGAGCCCGCAGGTGCGGAAGCTCCTCTGCTTTTCGCCGGCCTTGCCATTGGAGCAATTGGAGTTGTGGCTGGCCATTGTTGGCTGACAGCCCGTTTTGGAGCTGCGCCGGCTGACCCGGCGTCATCGACTCCAGCACAGCCGTGGACGGGCCCTGGTCGCGCCATGCTCTTTCCCTGTACAACCAAACACGCACGCGTGTTTCCGAAAAAGCACTCGTTTGAGTACTCCTATCTTGTGGTGGGAGTGCCTGTTGACTGGAAGGGGACGGCTGGCGGCATGGTCTCGGTTGGCTCGTCGGTGGGACAACAGAAAGGCTGGTTCCACGTTGACGCCGAGGACTATCTAGACCGTGGCAACGGCCATCTTGGACTCCGCGGTAAGCTGGATGTCTACCTCGAGTCACAGGTAAATCAGACCGGCTTTTTGTATCACAGCACATCCTTCGTCGTGTGTTTAAGCACGTCTGGTGGTCTAATCTCGCTCACTACCTTTGCTAACTTGTTTTGTGTCGTGTTGAAGGGCGTTGACGGCTCAAAATACCCGTTTGCCTATCTTGTCACAGCAGCCCGGTTCCTGGGCTATCACTTCAACCCGGTCTCCTTCTGGTATCTCTACGACGCCGACCGTGTCCTGGCGGCCATGGTTCTGGAAGTCAACAACACGTTTGGCGAGCGGCGCATGTATCTTTTGACACGCGAGGCGGACGAGGCAAAGGATGAAGAAGCTTTACAGCCAGATTCCAACTCTACCGGCCCTGACTCCGGCTCCGGCTCCGGCTCAGGCCCGGGCACTGGCACGTGTGCTGGCATGGGCTCTGACTCTGACTCTGAGCACCCGCCGACCGATGCTCTCAAGTTCACGCAACGATGGCCCAAAGACTTTCACGTGTCGCCGTTCAATTCCCGCAAGGGCTCGTATGCCCTCGTGGCCACGGATCCGCTGGCGCCCGCCATGCAGGGCACAGGTCCCATCCGCGTCACCATTGTGCTGCGGTCGTCGCACGACCACGGCAAGATTGTGGCGCAGCTGACGTCGTTGCCGTCGGCCAGCAAGGGCGTGGATCCGGCGTCGATGGGTGTCTGGCAGAAGGCCCGATTTCTGGGCGCGTGGTGGTGGGTGGGACTGGTGACGTTTCCCCGCATCGTCAAGGAGGCAGCTGTGCTTTTCTTCCGTCGACGGTTGCATGTGTGGTTCCGTCCGGAGCCGCTGCCAGAGACGATTGGCCGGCTAGCCGACGCGGAGGAAAGCCGTCTGGAGGACGTGTTTAGGCAGTATTTGCGGCATCTGGTAGAGCAGCAGCAGCAGCAGCAGCAGCAGCAGCAGCAGCAGCATCGCAGCCAGACACCAGGACGGGCACGCTTGCTGGCGGTGACGTATATCCCGTGCGGCGTGCCGACGGCAACAAAGGAGCGGATGGTCCCTCCTGTGGCACCAGCGCGTGCAAGGACGGCGGTGGTAGGTCGTGGCAGCGGCGGCGGCGGCGGCGGCAGCAACAGCAGCAGAAGTAGCAGCAACAGCAGCGGTGCAATGCCTGGAGAGCTCAGCATGAGCGGCCACGACATGGAGGCCGAGTGCGACGAGGTCGAATTCCGCGTTTTGACGCCTGCATTCTATTCGCGATTCGTGCACTACGCCCACGACGCCGAGGCGATTTTCTGTGAGCTGCGCGAGAGCTGCACCATTGCCGTGACGCGGCCAGAGCTGTTTATGACGCTCGTGCTGACCAGCCGGCCGCGGCCGACGCTGGAGGTCGACAGCGCGCTGGACTTTGTCTTTTTCAAGGCCATCCAGAAGCTGCGGCGGCGGCCCGAGCCCATCCGGCGGCCCATGACATGGCCACGCAACGCGTACGCAGCCGCAACAGGAGGCGCATCGCCAGTGGATCACGTGACGCCAGTCTCGTCACTGACGCACACATCGACGGGCGATCTCCGTGGATTTCGGCCGTCGGCCATGGACGGATTCGTCCTGGACCAAGCTCACCACGGCGACAAGCCGGCAGCAGCAGCAGCAGCAATGCGCCGCAAGCTGTACAGAGAGGCTGTCTTGGCTCTGTTCCTGGCCGACCGCGTTGCCTTTGGCATCGTTCCTCTCTTCAAGGCGCAATGCCTCCTGCTACGGGCATTGCTTGCGTGGACGGTCAGCTGGGTACTTCTTGGACAGCTCAGGCTCTTCGGGCAAGTCTCGGGCGGCGGCTCGGGCAGCTCGGGCATCTCGGACACCTCTGGTAGTTTTGAGCACGTCCAGCTCTAATCATAAAAACAGTGCGGCAAGAAAACTGCTACGCTATACGGCTTGCACACTTCATAGAGCTTGGCCGAGGCAGGCTGGCGGCAATCTTGTAAAGAACTCGTGTCTAGGTAAAGACCTGGTTGGGTAGACGAGCGTTAAAAGAGGGGACGGAGACAGAGAGGCCGCTCTATGTTTTTGTCAAGGCGTGTTTCGCGGCGTGGAGAGAAACGAGGCGGATGCCAAGAAAGCAAACAAAGTCCAGACCTAAATAAAAAAACCAAAAAAAAAAAAAAAAAAAAAAATCAAGGGAAAGGGAAAAAGGGAGCTCAGGACGGCAGGTTCGCACGACAGGCTGCCCTGTGTAATACTCCGTGGGCCAGCTGTTTGAATTTGGAATTGTGCTGATCCTAGATCTGTCATGCTCCGTGTTTTGTTCTTTTCATGTGGCGACACAAAACATGCAGTGGAGCCAATTCACTGTATATGGAACGTGTAATGATACGACGCATCCAATGGGATATCCGAGCATGTACGACGTAGCGACGTGATACTTTGCCGCGTGTGTGCGCTGGCCTCCTCCATCGGCCTGCTGCTGGACTTGTGCGGAACTCCGTTTTGACTGGTCTTGACTGGTCTTGACTGAACAGCACAACGCTTTACGGACGCACAGCCACTGCAAAGCACGGGGCTCCATGACGGAAGAAACTCACACACGGAAAAAAAAATAATAATAATAATAAAATTGGCGGGCGTGAAGCCTGATTTGGGCACTCCGTCCGGAGAACAAGAGCAAGATTGGCTGGGCCAAAAGCAAAGTTGCCTTGCGAGTTGTATTATTGCGTTTGTACGACGTACGACGTAATACAAAAAGCATGAAACTTCCAGGCCCCTTCCCCCCGGGAGTTCGCGCTACCAAACTGGCAGGTTGCTTGTTTTTCTCTTCTTATCGAGATGTCGGAGATGACGGGCCAAAAGAGACGCCCAACCAGCTGCAGCCCACTATTAGCAAGCGGCTTTCTATAAATGTCATTGGTGCAGTTCCGATCAAGGAGGGCAGTTGGATGACAAAGGACGACGTAACGTCTAGGCTTCCGTATCTTGTTCTTCCTTTTTATCTTTTTTTTGTGGGATGTGACCGGGGAAGGGACATTGAGAAAATAGGGTGGCGGATCCAAATTCCAAATCATGCGTGCTAAGGTGCTAGTCGTTAGTGTAATGTCGTAGGCTGCATCTGCAGGTTGGGGTGTAATACAAAAACGAAAAAAAAGGTTGAGATGCAGGCCGTGCTAAAAGCCGCATTCTTACTCGTATGAAGCTCGGATTGTTTTTCTTTTTTTTCTTTTTTTTTTTCGGTATTGATACGAAGTGGGAAACGCAGCGAGCAGGGGCACAATGACAAATAGCCCCCTCCTGTGTTGTTTCCGTCTTGTCGATTCCTTTCTTGCATTTGCCGCGCGTTGGGGAGATCCATCGTACACAGAGCATGAGCACAGAATGGGACCCTGGGTGCCATCTGTAACGGTACAGATAGGGAAGAAGCAAGAAGAGAAAAAAAATAGGAAAAAGACGACGAGGCAAAGCAAACGACGGAAAAAGACGAATAAAAAAAAAGAAAGGAAAAAAAAACCCACAGATGCTCGTCCCTCTCTGACGGCCACTGCTAGATGTCCTTCGTCCCTTTCCTGCTTCTGCCTGTTTGATCCGCCCAGTTCCATTTCGCACGCAGAACTCCGATTCGGTTGTAGCCTTGCCCCTCCAGCGAGTTTTCGATGTACGACGCACAGTGGAGCTTCCGATCAGCTTGAAGCAGGAGGGGGTTAAAAAAAAAAAAAAACGGGCTTAGTATCAGCACTGTCAGACCGGCAGTGGCAGTTCGCTGCCCTTGGTCCGGGTAAAGAACGCCGTGTACGAAGAACAAGATATCGTATGGTAGTAACGGTCAGTATGGATACTAATCGCCTCGTTTTTTTTTTTTTTTTCGTCACATTTTTTTTCATCACCATCCCAAATCATAGTCGAATTCTGCGTGGTTCAAATCTGGCTGGAAGCTTGCCAAAAGCAGAAAGATCGCGGTTTAGTTTCCCAACTGGTGGTGTGGGGTTGCATGGGCCTGGAAAGCTCTTTCCTTCCATCCAACATTCTTCCTTTTTCCCCACCCTGTCTCAGCGGCGCATCCATGGCAACTTACAAAGTAACACCGGTATTACGCTCTTTCGTCCCCCTCTCTCTTGCTCTTTCTCTCTATCTCTTTCTCAAATCTCTTTCTCTTCCTCTCTCTCTCTCTCTCTTTATCTCACCTTCATTCCTGCCCCATCTTTAAATCCGTTGAGACACCTGATAGTATGAGACGCCGCAGTTTCCTTTTCAGGGCAGAAGTGGGGGAAAGACATTCCGAAGAAGGAAGCGGCGCTTTGGTGCACGAAGAAAACAAATCTACTATCCATACGCTCAGTAACATGCGATGTATGTCAATGTTTGTATGTATGTAAATTACGGAGTACGCTGTATTGCTCCGTATTCTCCACTGGGCGGCTAGCTGACGTGCGCTTGGCCTCACTCATGCCCAATATCTCCATTTTTGATCCCCGTAGCTCTGCTCTAATTTCTCACAGGCTCGGCCTGTGCCCCGTATTACACGCTCAACGACAAGCCAGCAAACCAGAAGCAGCTACTCGTATCGCTCAGAGGAGGAGCCGGCTATCGCAACGGCCTCTGTATTAATGCTCAAATGGGAGGAGGGGCTGTTGTTTCGGTCTCTGTAATACTCTGGGCTTTTACTTGTTTTCGCCACCTACCTGGAAAGCTGCTCCCCATCCTTCTTTCCCTCCCTGTGTAGCTTTTATCGACTTTCTTACAAAGTACTCGTACGCTGGGATTGTTTCTTTTTTCAGTGTGGGATCTTATTTGCTGTTCCGTCAAGTCAGCCCCAATTTTATCTGCTTGAACTCGACAATAGAAGAAGAGCACAATAAGGGATGACAAGCTCGCCCACAACTTGTTTCATGCATATAAAGCCTTCCGCCATACGCTCGTACTTCTTTGTTATAGCATTGCTTTGTCTTTCTCTCTCTCTCTCTCTCTCTCCTCTCTCTAACCTTCCCGTCTTTCCATCAACCATCTGCCTCCAACTTTGGATCTCGCCAATTGACCTCCACGAGCTTATAGATTTCTAGCTTGACAACATCCATCTTTTTCCCCACAACACCGCAATCATGGTTCTCAGCGGCCACTGCCTGTGCAAGGCTGTCACGTATACCGTTGACATGGAGAAGCCGCTCCTGGTTGGCTACGACCACTGCGACGACTGCCAACGCCAGTCCGGTTCCACCTACTGTATGTTCTGATTGTTTTGCCCTTTTCTTCCAAGCCAGCCAAAGGCGTCCTCTGGGGTTCTGTGCCAGACACTGACAAGATCCAGCCCTGGTTGCCGTCGTCCTCAAGGAAAAGCTCACGATCAACGGCCCCACAAAGAGCTGGGCCGGCGTCGGCAGTTCTGGCAAGGCCGTGCACCGCATTTTCTGCTCCGAGTGCGGCTCGCCCATTGCCCACGATCCCGATGCCGCTCCGCCAATCATTGCGCTCAAGGCCGGCACCTTGGACACTGAAATCAAGAAGACTCTGAAGCCGGTATGTCCCTGCACACATGTATTCGACGGCGAAAAAAAAAAAAAAAAAAAAAAATCCAACCCGATCAAGTACTGATTTCAACTCTTTAAAGGACACCGAGATCTGGACAGTCAGCAAGCTGCCCTTCTGCCAAGAGCACCTAGAGAAGCCTTTCGAGCACATGCCGGAATAAATGTCAGGATTCTCAAGATTGATGAGAGAACAGCATGGGCATTTGCATTTGCGTCTGTCATGGTTTCCGACTTCAAAAAAAATGGACACATTATTTGTGTACCCAAGACAAGGGACGGTCAAGACGGACAGAGTCTGATAATGCTGATTTGGTGTTTGTAAGGGTGTTTGTACGGGTTGTTGTACTCGTACGGGTTGTCTGGGCGGGGCGTGACAAATTACATTATGTTTACAGCATCAAAAAAAGAAAGAAAACAATTACTGAATGAAAATAAAAGTCATTTCGCTGGTAATTCAAACGAAAGGTGAAGCAAGCTTCAAAGTTTGTGAGGGACGATGGACTGCCCTACTTATCAAACAAGCCAGTGTGCATTGCTTCATCGATCGGAGACGTACTCGTAGGCGAGAATTGCAGGAAGAAAAAAGCACGAATTTCGGTCTGAAGTCAGCTGTAGTGGCCAGTGAAAAGACACGAAAACACAAATGAAGCTCTCTCTCTCTGTTAGATGTCCAAGCCATAGCCGACGATATCACAAAACATGGAACACATCAGACGTGTGATCGGTTTTCTGTTACAAACGCAGGAGCAACATCTCTAGTATGGCCGCACGACAAACCGGAAGGGTGGTTAGGAAAGAAAAAAAAGGGAAAGAAAAGCGAGAGAATATGTACTATATCTAGAGATGGATATGAATTTTGTTGTACACAAACCAAATAGAACAGGACTGCCCCATAACCCTGAAAACAAGAGAGCATAAATAAATGAAAATAAAAATGAAAATAAAAATAAAAATAAAAATAAAAATAAAAATAAAAAGAGAACAAAAGCACCAGCGAATAAGTGGAAAGACGACAAGAGAAATGAAAGAAAAGAAGAAGCATAGGACTTGTGCCCCGAATATGCCAATCGTGCTGGCCGCCTCGGGCTGGTCTTTCTCTGTCGGTTAGAAGACGGCGAAGAGAAAGAGAGCCATGGCGGTTTCAAAGAGCGCCGTGCGCGGCAAGAGTGGCGATGGGCGTGGAGGCGCCGAGGAGCGGACAGACCCGGTTTTGCCGCTGCTGCTGCCGGCCGGGGCAGCGGGCGGCGGGCTGAGCGACGGAGCGGGCGGAAGTTTGGGGTGGCCGGTGGCGACGAAGAGGCCGGTGGCCGTTGCTGCGGTGGCACTGCCGGTGATGGGGCCGGGCCCGGCATAGCCGCTGGAGGCCGGGGTGTAGTAGAGGCTGACGTCGGTGTTGCCGGAGAAGGGGTCCGGCGGGGCGGCTCCGGCGACGCCGGTGGCTCCGGGCGAAGACGGCGCTGTCGTAACTGCAGCAGAGCCGCCGCCGCCGCCGCCGGTTCCAACAAAAGCAGTGGCATTGACACCGCCAGCGCCGCTGCCGCCTCTTCCGCCGCCGCCTGACGGGGGAAGGACGCCGTCGGGCACGGTCATGACCATGGTGGCCTCGGCGCTTGTGAAGAGGTCGCGGAAGATGGCCGTGGGCGTGGTGGTGACGGGGCCGCCCGGGGTGAGAAAGCCGCAGAGCGACGACGACGCGGCCGTGGCGACGGCCTGGTAGTACTGCCACTCGGGATCGGCCAGCTGGCCATGCACGGCCAGACAGCGGCGGCAGGCATTCCACTCGCTAAAGAAGGAGCCGCCGCACAGGCACTCGGCGTGGGCGGCCATGTACAGCGGCTCCGTGCCGTTGGGCCAGCAGATGTACTCAATGTTCTCAATGTCGACGCACGGCGGCAGCGGATCCGCCGGGTGCACAGTGGCGGGCTTGCACACCGAGTCCGAGTACGACGACGCCGGCGTCGGGTTGTCGGCAAAGGCGGCCAAAACCACGGCCGGCCCGGCGGCGGGCGTGGCCGGCGTGGCCGGCGTGGCGGCGACGGCAACAGCACCTCGAGCGGCAGCCGCGGCTGCAGGTGCAGCTGCGAGTGCTGGCAAGGGCGCGGCCGCTGGCGCAGGCGCTGGTGCCGGCGCCGGGGTTGGGGCCGGTGCTGGCGCTGGCGCCGCAACCGGACCTGCACGTGCGCGTCCGGCCATGAAAAGAGCCATCGCCACCAGCACCGCTGCGAGATGCGGCCCACCACCACCACCACCACCACCACCACCACCACCACCACCCCTGCTGTGCTGACTGCAGTGGCCAGCCAACCGGCTGCCGCATGCGGGCGACATCGTCGTGCTCGTTCGCCTCGGTTGCAAAGACACTAACTAGTGGAGGCCGAAAGAGTCAAGTCCCCCCCTCTCGAACGCGTCAGTTTTTTCGGAGAGGGTATTCAGTATGTCGGAGAGCGAAAGCGGCGAGGACGCAAAATGTGGCCGACAAAGGCAGGGCTGCTGCCCAGAGGCGCGCGCGTAAAAAAAAAAAAACAGAGTGGCCGCTCACGGGCTGTCAAAGAGAAAAGGGATGGCAACGGACAGAACGAAGAATGGAGATGATGGCACAGAAGCTCATTTTTTTAGTAATCGAGGAAACCCAATGCACGATGCACACACGGATTCAAAAGCAGTAAGAGTGGCCGTGGAAGAAGGAACAAAACAAAAAAATGCAGAAGACAGAAGACCCCGGGGAACAGGAGGGGGGGGGGGGGGGGAGGGAAGAGGGAGAGGGAGAGGGGCCAAGGGCCAAGGGACAATAAGAAGCAAAACAATAAAGTTAGAGAGCAGAGCTTAGAGGGGGGGCAGCGGCCAAAAGGAGGCGGCGGACGAAGAGTTGACGATAACGAGAGAGAGCAACGGCCTCGTGGCAGAGGCGGAACAGACGCCGATATAAGACAACAATTAGTTCTCCAGGTATAGCTTCTCATTGAGGTGCAATTACCGGTCTAGAGCAGCTCTTTAATAGAGGCTCTAATAGAGAGGGGTCGGTGGTCAGGAGACACAGGGCACAAGACAGGAGACAGAGCACAGTGAACCGTGGACGGAGACGAGAGACAGCATGCAGTCAGAGAGGGCTGAAGAACTACACAAGCAGGGAGCAGTTTGAAGTTTCAAACCAAAAGACACTCAAAGTGTATAAGCGGCAGACTACCAAGATCCTGCAATACATCGAGTATGCAAAACGTCAGCAGGAAATGGCTTGACTACGTTTGCTGATTCTCGGCTGTCACCCTGGCCCCTTTCTCCCAGACAAGCTGTTCAAGAAAGTACATGTCTGGGGAGACAATGCTGGGGGAAACGGAAGGGGGGAGGGGAATATCACGAGGGCTCAGCGAGGGCGGTTCTGTAGATCGTGTCCATTGTGGCGATACAGAGAGACAGGGAGTCTACACGGAAGAAGGCAAAATATATTGAAACCAAACAAAATATACACGTATCCATATATATATAAGAAGAGGCGTGTAGTTTTACCGAACAACGATGGCAAGGACGGCGGAGAAAGATATAAGCTGCGAGAAGCAGTGGCAGTGGTTGACGCATCCTATCTGTCTTTTCCTGTCTATAGAAGAAGCCGGTGGCAGCGCCAAGATGGCTTTTGCATTTGTTCCTCGAGGCAGAGATTTGAAAGGGAAAACAATCTGATGATGAGATCGAAAAACAAAAAAGTAACATTGGAGCCTTGGAGCCTTGGGGCATGGACAAGCCAGCTGCAGAAATAGGAAAAGGACTTACTTCGGTGTAAAAGATGGGACTTTAAAGTGTTCTGGCTTGACCTTGGCCTTTTCTGCGAGCCCATTTTGCTTTTACCCGCATTGAACCGGGGCCCCGACAGCGGAGACAATGTATCCGGCTCTCTGGATGGCTGCTGGCGGCTGAGAGGGCTGGGCAAAGACGTGTTCGGTCAGACTGAGTTTGCCAGTGTTTTTTTTTTTTTGTTGATGTTTTGTTTTTCCATTGGGTCGTATCTCTGTAGGAATGCGGTCCCCAGGCTTTGCCGAGAAAGGCGTGAGAGAAAAGGTTCCGCCCTGGCTTTCATTTCATGATTAGCCTGCACGGAAGGGACATATGGAGTGTCACTAGGTGGAGACAGCGTTTGGGGACAGCAGCGGACGGGATCAGCGGTGAGAGAGACGAAGAGACGAAGAAAAGAAGAGGGACGACAGACGAATGAGGAAAGAGAAGAGAAGGAGAGAAGCCAGTGGTGGCCGGCAAGGCATTCCGGCTTGGTATTTCGTTTTCTCGTATCTGCTGGGTATTCCGTGTCAAGGGTGTTATTACATTGGTTTATCTCTAATTGCCCAGTTTCAAAAACCAAAGCCAGGTTTGTCCCTTTCCAGAAGCAAAGGCAAAAGTAAAAAACCAAAAAAATGCAAAAAAATGTGGGAAAAGAAATCCAAAAAAAAGAAAAAAACCAGCCAAGAACCCCCCCCAAACCAAAGACGTTAAAACGAACACGCTCCGCTAAAAAAAAGTGACGGCTCAGGTGCTGAGAGTCACATGCAAAATATACGTCTGATATGTACCAACAAAAGGAGAAAAAAAATAAAACCAAATAAAGCCAAAACCAAAAGAGAGCTCAGACAGTCGAGACAGCGGCAGCGGCAGCCAAGGCCGCCGCCAGCGTCCACCACACCAGGCCAGGAGCAGCTGCTCTCGCGCCGGGCTGCGCTGCGGATGCTGCGGGCAGCTCCTTCTGCACCTCGCCGGTGGCGGACGCGGACACAATGGTGCAGCTTGCCGAGCCGCAGGAGTAGCCCGACGGACAGCAGCCTGGCGTGGCGCCAAAGCTGCTGGGACACATGGACCAGCCGGTGGCGCAGGTGGCGGCGGCGGCTGTCGTGCCGGCTGCGCCGACGGGCACGACGACGGTGACGCCGTTGGTGGTGACGACAGTCGAGGACGACGACGCCGGCGGACAGCCGGTGGTGTGGCAGTCGCGGCCGGTCTGGCAGCAGCCGCCGCCGACGTAGGCGATGCAGGCATAGTAGCCGGTGGGACAGCCGGTGACAAGGGCGGCCGTGGTGGATGCCGTAGTGGTCAGCGTGGGCTTGACGGGCACGACGCCGCCGCCGGATGTGGTGGTCGTGGCTGTTGTCGAGCCCTCGGTCGAGGTGATGGTGGTGGTGCGCGTGGTGGCGACTCCGTCCGGCGTCTCGGTCACCGTGACCGTCACGATGACCGTGGTGGGCTTGGCCGGGGCGAGCGTGGTGGAAGTCGTGGTCTTGGTCGTCGTTGTTGCGGCGGAGCTCAAGACGCCTGTGCTGTTAGTGACTGAGAGGAAAGACGATAAAAAAGAACAACAGAACAACAGAACAACAAAAAACAAAACAACAAAACAACAAAAAAGCAGACAGCCCCAAACAGCCCCAAACAGCCCCAAACAGCCCCAAACAGCCCCAAACAGCCCAAACAGCCCAAACACTTACAGCCAACTCCCTCGCACATGTAGCCGGCAATGCAGCAGCCGCCGCCGAGACTGGCCGGACAGGCGGTGGCGTCCGACGCACAGCCGGCGACGGCGCCGGTGCACGTGGAGCCGCTGGGACAGCAGCCCACAGGGCCGAGGCCGGTGTCCTGCACCTGGTAGCAGGTCTCGCCGGTCTGGCAGCAGCTGTACGGATAGCCAATGGCGGAACAGCTGGCCGTGCCCGTGGGACAGCCCCACTGCCGGCCCTTGAGCCGGGCGAGCGCCTGGCCGGCCCGGACGAAGAGATCTCGCGCGTGTGGGTGGGGGTGTGCGCTTGCTGCGCCGCCGCCGTCCTCGTCTCTCAGCTCGACTTCGCTGTGCAGCGCAAACGGCGGCAGAAAGAGCGCGGGCGACAGGAGAGAGGGCCCGCCGCCGTCGCTGCCAGACACGGTCGTGTTGCCAAGGTCGCTTTCGGCGTCTTCTGCCGACTCGTCCCCTCTCGCAGCCTGGGGCCATCGTCTTGCTATTTGATGTCGTGGTTCTTTTGAGCCAGCCGCCGCTGCCGCTGCCGCCGCCGCCCCTGGCTGTTGCCGCGACACGAACAAAGACGCCAGAGACCAGCCGCTTGTTCTTTGGTCGCTGCCTCGCGGGCTGCGGTCGCTTCTTTCGGCTGGGCTGTCGGCGCCAATGTCAAACGCGTAGTACTGGTCGGGGAAGAACTTTTCGTTTTCGTCGAGGCTCATTTTGCGCACCGCCACCGGCATTCCTCGAGCTTGTGGCGGCTGCTGTCGTTGCCGAGGCTGGTCGGCATGGGCAAGACCGAGAAGCTGCAGCGATGCCGGCAGGCCCAGCAGAGCTCGTGTGAGGTGCATTTGGGGAGTGTGTTGCTGCGGTTGTGCTGGTGTGTTCCTTGTCTTTTTTTTACGAGGAATTTATTCTGTCGAGTTCAGCCTTTCTTCCCTGTAAGGCCGTCTTGCTGAAAAAAAGCAGAGAGAACAGAATTCCACTTCTCTTTCGCCGTTCGTGCTAGTCGCAAAGAGACTGGGAAAGGGGCTTCTCAGGAATGCAAAAGATTCTGCTTCTTTGAAAGAAGCGTCTTCGAAGCCGACAGGAATGGAACATGACAGCAAAGCCGGGCATTTCCCCCCAAAACGGCAACCGCCCAGAAAGACGTTTATTCTTCCCCTTCTGTAGTAAACAACCCCACACTAGCTCAGCTGGCGAGGAAACCGCACTATTACTTGCACAGGCTCTCCCCACCAGTCCCAAAAGGGTAAGGCGAAGACAATACTATTACTCTCGTACTCGTAAAACACGTGCGAATGAATATTACCTGTACGTCATAATATGGATACATCGCACATTGTAAACAAAAACAAGGCAATTGTTCATTCTGGTGTTTTCGCACACAAAGCGGCACCGACCAAGGGTTCCATGACGCTTCCACGTTCCATGCAGTGATTCGACGCATTTCGCACGCTCAAGCCGCAGTTGCGAACAACGGCTCTATGTTTTTATGTACGCATTAATATTACATGCAATGGAGATTTAGAGATTTATATAGCACAAGGATCAGCGGGATCCGTCCCCGAACCAAAGGATCACCAGATGTCCAGAGCGTCCTCGCTCCGCACAGCGGCGGCCGCGTCCGGCTCCTGTTGCCTTTGCGGCTTGTCTGGCACGGCCTGGGCGATGGAGCGGCGCAGAAACGCGGCGCACAGCAGCCCTGTGGCAACGCTGACGTTGAGGCTGTCGACCACGGCCGACTGCGACTGGTTGGCGATGCTGACGTCGACGTCGGCTTCGCGGCGGATGGCCCGCGGCAGGCCGTCGCCTTCGCTGCCCATGGCCAGAATGCACGGCGCTGTCTGGAGCGGGTCCGCCGCCTGCAGAGCCTCCAGGTCGAGGAGGGGGCGATGGCGGCGGTTTGGGTTGTTGTTGTTGTTGCCGCTGCTGCTGCCAAAGGGCCCCGGGGCCACGGCAGCATACACCTTCCAGCCGGCGGCGCGCGACCGGGCCAGGAAGGTGGCCGGCGCGTCGACAGAAAAGAGCACCATCTCCTCGGCTGCGCCGGCCGACGCCTTGAGCGCCACCGGAGTCAGCGTCGCCGAGCTGTGCCGGGAGATGGCCACGGCAGACACGCCCAGAAAGCTCGCCGACCGCAGAATGGCGCCCAGGTTGCCCGGGTCCAGCACCTGGTCCAGCAGCAGCACCAGCGGCTTCTTTTCTGGCAGCGGTGCCGGGCCAGCCGCCGAGGCCGATGCTGAGGCCGATGCTGAGGCCGATGAGGACGCCGATCCGGTCCGGGGTGCGACGCTCACAAACTCTGCCACGCCGTTGACGGCCGCGTCCTCGGCCGACTGGTGTCCCAGCTCGATGCCAAAGCCGGGTGTTCCTGGTACTCCTGATGCTGCTGCGGCTGCTGCACCTCCCTGCCAAGCTCGCAGCGCCAGCACAGGCGGCTGCGGCAGAGGCGACGCCTCCAGCACAAATCCATTGTGCGGCCGCCCCTTGCTCATGCGGTCCAGCAGCTGCTGCCAGCGCGGGCCCACGGCCGTTGGGGTTACGCCGTGGCTGCGCGCCAGCCGCCAGATGGCCTGGTCCTCTGGTGGCGGTTGCTGCTGCTGTCCCCGCTGGTTCCACCGCCCACCCCGACCCTCGTCTGCTGCTGTTGCTGCTGCTGCTGCACTCGTGTAGATGTACAGCTTGTAGAACTTGCGCCGCCCCGCGCGCAGCGCTGCCTCGACGACGGACCGCCCGTACAAGAACTGCGACGCTGCCGTCGTGTACGGCACCGTGAGAGGAGGGTCGGGCCCAGCGGCAGCCGCACCCACGCCCATGCCCGCGTCCGTGCGGCCCGGAGCTGCCTGGCTCTTGTCGCGCCAGCGAGGGCCATCGGCTGGCGGCCCAGCCCAGTCCCTGCCAGTCGTCCTGTTGTCTCTCCTGTCGGTTCCCTCTGTCCGGAAGACGGCTGCCCTTGTCAGATCCTCTGCTTGTCCGCCTCGAGCAGACATGCGCTGCTGCTGCTGCCGCCTTTGTTCAAACCGGGGCCGCTGTCGCCCGAAGCTGTCGTCGGGCCTGTCCCGGCCGCCGTATCCGTACTCACCGTCTCGGTCTTGTCGGCCAGAGCTGCCCTCGTGGCGGCTTCGTCTGTCTCTTCCGCTTGAGCTTGCATCCCAGCCGTCGCCGACGCCCCAGTCATCACCTCCGCTGCCAGTCTGTTCGATGCTGTGTTTGCTGCCATCGCTGCCGGGCCCACGTTCACCCTCGCTCTCCCGCCCACGCTCGCTCTCCCGCTCGCGCTCGCGCGTCTGCTGCGCCAGCTTTCGCACCTCCGCCTGCAGCTCGCCCGTCTTGAGCTTGTAGACAAGACTGCGCTTGCCGAACGGGTCGCTGCGGTCGAGAAAGCGCGCGCGCCGCGTCTTGGCCTTGGGCACTGCCGGCGCCGTGACGTCTTTCTTGCCGCGCAGAATGCGCACCGTGGTCGGCGGCGCCGCGTCGCGCAGCCGCCGCCGCTCGCGCACGCGCGCCGCCACCGACGCGTCGTAGCCCGCCGGCCGCAGCCCCTTCTTCTCGCGAAACGTCCGCCGCAGCCCACGCATAATCGCCGACATGGACGACGACGGCCGGCGAAACACCAGGGCCGCCGTCGCCGTTGCCGTTGCCGTTGCCGCTGCCGCTGCCGCCGCTGCTGCCGTGCCCGTCGGCGCCGCGCCCATCGCAGCAGCAGCGCAGCTCCGCAGCCGCCGCAAGCCATCGCTGCCATGGCGGCGGCCGATGCGGGCGAACGTGCTTTGGAACAGGAACAGGCCGCCACCACCCATCGTGTGTCGCGCCGAGGCCCGCCGGCGTCCCGGATAAAACAGGTCTTCTGAAAGGGCCCGGGCAGCGCCAGCAGCAGAATGTCTGCACATAAAAGAACTCATATCATTGTTTTGGTGTCTTTGCTGTCGGCCGCCTTCTCGCTTGCCACAACTTTCTCTTGGCTGCCAGAAAAAAAAAGGCACTAAGCAGCTTATCGTTATCGCTTGAAGGTTACCTATTCGTACGGGTATTTACTGCTGGAGCTACAGGGGTAACACACTAAACCTGGCGGAAATAGCGGAGTCATTAGTGGATTCCTTGACAACGACAATTAACCAGACCCTAGCTAATTAATATATTATATAAGCCCGGATATGGCGACTTGAACATCGGCAGAAAGCGCGTTTTCAGGGCTCTAGAGTCGACACGCAACTTTTTGCTTCAGAACTCGAGGCGGCCAATTCATCACATTCACTCTTCCCGACTCGGCTGTCGCGTCTCATTCCCGCCCAGCACCCAGACCGCTTAGCACACGTGAGATATGCAGGTGCTTCAGACTGGCCAGTCACCGCGGGGAGTTGTCTTTTCCGAGCGCGTCTTGCGAGCAGCAGTTTTATTACAGTTCTATCCATAGAAGTTGGAGAAAGTCGGAAAGTCGGGCGTGGCTTGGTGCTTCTTTGCCTCTCTGAGAGAGAAGCCGGCGGCGGTGCTCTCCCACACATGGACGATGACGGCAACATGGACGACATCAACGGGGATCCGTTTGCCATGCTAGGCGGCCAGCTGCCCGACCACGAAAGCGGGTTTGGCTACGAATACCCTGACTATGGTGTCGCTGCGGCCGCGTTTACCGTGGTTAACGACTTTATGAACCGCATTGGCTTTGGTTCGCCTGCGGTCATGGATGCTGCTGATGGTGGCCATGGCGTGCAGGAGGTTGATGGAGACGAAGAAGACGAAGACGAAGCAGACGAAGAAAAAGAAAAAGACGGCCGAGCGTCGGAGGATGGGGAAAGCGAGAAAGAAGCACACGAGCAGTGGTCCACTGAAGACGCTACGATGGTCTCCGTTGACGATGCAGCGAGCAGGGCGGCGGCCAGCCAGCAAATCCTGGCCGAGATCGCCATGTCGGAACTTGCCCGCAGAGCGAATGGCACCAACGGCCACGGCGAGGACAGAGACGGGGCCGGCGATGGAGACGATGGGGAGGACAACGAGAAAGAAGACCGTGGACGGGGCCAGGAGCAAGGCCAGAAGCCGGAGCCGGAAACGGCAGACGCCCGGCTACGGCGGGCTTCTCGTGCAGACGACGCGGCTCGTGCTGCGGGCGAGCAGCCGCTGCTCCTGAAATCGGTCGAGAAGGCCGAGCCAGCAGACGGCTTGGAAGATGGAGACGACAGCGAACTGTCCGGGGCGGAGACGATGTCTGACATATACGACGGGATGCTTGGTGCGGAGCCCACGACGGTGGCCAGAGCGCCTGCACAGCCGCCTCGTGAAGCTGCCAAAGACAGCGGCAGCAGCGGAAAAGCAGCGGACGGCGCGGCAGGCTCTGGCTCAGGCTCGGGCTCGGGCTCTGACGCTGGCCCGGGCGAGATCTCGGAGAGGCACGAGACAGCCCCCTCCCCCTCCCACAAGCGACAGCTCGAGGTTGTCATTGAGCCACTGCCCAAGCGCCGCCACATCGAATTCCAAGAGCTGCCTCCGAGCGACTACGTCTGGCTGGTGCAGCGGAGGCTGCGTGGGAAGCAGCGCTTTCAGATCGAGCACGATGACGGCAGAGTGAGAGAGGTATGATTTTTGTGTCTTTGTTTTGCGAACCATCTTTGTGTCTTTGTTGCCGACTTTTTCTTTGCCTTGTCTTTTGTTTGCGTGTCAGATTTTGTTGAGCAAAATCTCAGATGGGAGATCACACCGATTGCTGGCGGAGAATTTCGTTTGTACGACGTCAAGCTGGCAGCGTGCATTCGGTTATTTATACGCCTCTCCCTTATTTGATCTTTTATCACTGCATCTCGCCTTTTAATTTTCTGGCGCTGATCTTCGCATGCACCACAATCGTCTTTTATTCTTTTATTCTGTTGTTGTCCTTGTCCATTTCACCTTATTTGATATATCTTCCTTCCACCTTATTATCTATTCTTTTTTTTCTTCGTCTCCTTGGAAAAGTTTCCTGCTAACTCGCGCAGGTCGGCATCAACACGCTCCTCGAGCTGCCCAACGGCAAAACGGCACTGCGGGCGTTTCTTGCGGCCGACTCGTCCGACCACGACCTGTCGTTTGCGGAACTCATGTCGTCCCGAGCAAGGATGCGGCAAAACGCCAGATTTGTGTCGGACGGGTCCGACGTCGACATGGACAGCGACCTGGGAGAGGATGCGGACGGAGCAGACTCGTCGGAGTCGACGGACCAGGACGACCTGGTGGGCGACGCCAGGACGGGCGACGGCGACTCGACGCCACGTCGGGAACGGCGCCGCGTGCGGTCTGCCAGCGAAAGGCACGGGTCTGCCGTGAGCCGGCGAAGTTCGCGGCTGGCGTCGACGGCCACAGACGATGCCGAGGACGGCGAGGAGCAGGCTGGCCGTGGTTTTTGTGGTGGTGGTGGTGGTGGTGGTGGTGGTGGAGAAAAAGGCGGAGGAGGAGGAGGGAGGCGGCAGTTGCGGCCAAGGCCGTCTCGGCTGACGGCGGCGCCGTCGGTGGCGGCAGGGTGGAAGTCGACGCCGGACCGGAGGCTGGCGGCGCATGACGACGACGTGGACGAGCTGGCGGCGTCGGACGACACGGACTTTGTGCCGCGGATCCGGTCGGACATCCAGCCGACGAACCTGCCGCGACGGGGGCGGAAGCGGGCGCGGATGGGCCGCAGCGACCGGTTTGTGCGGGACAATTCGATCGAGTTTGAGTACCGGCGGTCGTCGCGGGCGAACAAGAGCACGCGGAACATGGCGGAGCGGCCGCAGCGGGACGACGAGGACGCGGAGGACGAGAGAGGAGCGGGCGGCGGCCATGGCGCGGGCGCGACGGTGCCCAAGATTGCCAACGTCAAGGAGGTGTTTCAGGCGCTGGGCGACGACGAGCGGCCGCGGGCGTTCAAGGAGGCGCACATGCAGAGCTGTGTGGCGTGCGGGCAGGAGTCGGGGCCGGGGCCGGACGCGTCGGGGTCGGGGTCGGGGCAGACGCCGTCGGCGAGCCGGGGCATGCTGATCTACTGCCAGGGCTGTTCGTATGCCTTCCACCGGGGCTGCATCGGGATCCGCAGTGCGCGCGACCACCTGGTGACCAAGATTGGCGAAGACGACTTTGTGCTGCAGTGCCGGTTCTGCATCGGGGTTGCGCGGGCCAAGGACGGCAGCCTGCCGGCGCTGGAGCGGTGCCAGACGTGCCGGCGGGCGGGCCCGTCGTGTGCGCCGTTTTCGCAGAAGCGCACGGCGCGGCAGGAGGAGAAGCTGCGGCTGGAGAACGGCGGCGTGGACCCGGTCACGGCGGTGGCGGCCGAGCGGGTCAACGCCGCCGACAACGTGCTCTTCCGCTGCACGTCGTGCCGTCTGGCCTTTCACTTTGAGCATCTGCCGCGGCCCTCGGCGGAGGCGGCGGAGGCGGAGGCGGAGGGCTCGGATGTGCGGGCGGAGCGGCTGGCCGAGTACTCGATCGAGTGGAAGTGCCGGCTGTGTCTGGACATGCCGGCCAAGGTGGAGGGTCTGGTGGCATGGCGGCCGGCGGGGGCAAGAAAAGAAAAGGGAGAAAAAGGAGGAGAAAAAGGAGGAGAAAAAGGAGAGGTGTCGGCGGGAGACGAGTTGCCGACGTATGCGGAATGCGCCGAAGACGACAAGGAGTACCTTGTCAAGTGGGCGCAAAAGTCGCATGCGCACTGCGAGTGGAAGCCGGGGGCGTGGGTGTGTGGCGTGACGAATCCGCGAACGCGGACGGCGTTTGCCAAGCGCAACGGCGAGGCGGGCGTGCCGGCGGTGCTGGAGGCCAAGGACGCGTTCCCGGAAGAGTACCTGCTGTGCGACGTGATCCTGGCGGTGCGGTACAAGCCGGGATCGACGGCGGCGCGGCAGGCGACCCGGCACGGCGGCGGGTCGAAGGAGGAGGATCTGCAGCGGATCGGCGACGTGGGCGAGATCTGGGTCAAGTACCAGGGCCTGGGCTACGACCAGGTGGTGTGGGACGAGCCGCCGAGGGGTGAGGATAGCGATGGAGACGGGGACGGCGACGGCAACAGAAACAGCAACACCAACAATGCCCGCTGGCGGGCGTTTGAGGCGGCATACGACGAGTACCTCAACGGCAAGCACTTCCGGCGGGTGGCGCAGACGACGATGGACGCGCAGGTGCGGGAATACCGGGCGCGCAAGACGTTTGAGGTGGTGGAAAGGCAGCCGCGCGGGCTGCGGCACGGCAAGCTGATGCCGTACCAGATGGAGGGGCTCAACTGGCTGCTGCTCAACTACTACAAGGCCAAGAGCGTGGTGCTGGCGGACGAGATGGGGCTGGGCAAGACGGTGCAGGTGATTGCGCTGCTGGCGACGCTGGTGCTGGACGCGCCGCGCTGCTGGCCCTTTCTGGTGGTGGTGCCGAACGCGACGTGCGGCAACTGGCGGCGCGAGATCAAGACGTGGGCGCCGGACCTGCGCGTGGTGGCGTACCACGGCGGGCGGGTGGCGCAGGCGCTGGCGTACGACCACGAGCTGTTTCCGGGGTCCGGGGGGGGGTCCGGAGGGGGGTCCGGAGGGGGCTCCGGGGGCTCCGGGGGCTCCGGGGGCTCCGGGGGCTCCGGCCGCGACATGCGGGCGCACGTGGTGATCATGTCGTACGACTCGGCGCAGGACGAGAGCACGCGGCAGCGGTTTTCGCGGGTCAAGTGGGCCGGGCTGGTGGTGGACGAGGGCCAGCGGCTGAAGAACGACCAGAACCTGCTGTACGGGGCGCTGCGGGCGCTGCGCATTGGCTTCCGGCTGCTGCTGACGGGCACGCCGCTGCAGAACAACAAGCGCGAGCTGTTCAACCTGCTGCAGTTTGTCGACGGCGCCCACGACGCCGGCGCGCTGGACGCGCGCTACCGCGAGATCACGGCGGCGAACCTGCCGGAGCTGCACCGGCTGATCCGGCCGTATTTCCTGCGGCGCACCAAGGCCGAGGTGCTGCGCTTCCTGCCGCCGATGGCGCAGATCATCGTGCCGCTGACGATGACGATCGTGCAGGAGAAGCTGTGCAAGAGCATCATGGCCAAGAACCCGGAGCTGATCCGGGCCGTCTTCAGCAAGCACAAGATGCGCACGGCCGAGCGCGGCAGCCTCAACAACATCCTGGTGCAGCTGCGCAAGTGCCTGTGCCACCCCTTCATGTACAGCGACGCCATCGAGGACAAGAACGTCGACGCCGCCGCCGCCGCCCGCAACCTGATCGAGGCCTCGGCCAAGCTGCGCCTGCTGCGCCTCATGCTGCCGCGCCTGCGCGAGCGCGGCCACCGCGTGCTGCTCTTCAGCCAGTTCCTGCGCCAGCTCGACATCATGGAGGACTTTCTGGCCGTGCTGGCCCTGCCCTACCGCCGCCTCGACGGCTCCATGAGCAGCCTGCAGAAGCAGCAGCAGATCGACGCCTTCAACGCGCCGGGCTCGCCCGTCTTTGCCTTTTTGCTGAGCACGCGCGCCGGCGGCGTCGGCATCAACCTGGCCAGCGCCGACACCGTCATCATGCTGGACCCGGACTTCAACCCGCACCAGGACCTGCAGGCCTTTTCGCGCGCCCACCGGATCGGCCAGACGCGCCGGGTGCTGTGCTTCCAGTTCATGACCAAGGACAGCGTCGAGGAGAAGATTTTGCAGATTGGCCGCAAGAAGATGGCGCTCGACCACGCCCTGATCGAGTCGATGGATGCCGAGGACGACGCCGGCAGCGATCTCGAGGCCGTGCTGCGCCACGGCGCCGAGGCGCTCTTTAGCGGCGACAGCGAGAAGAACCGGATCGAGTACGACGCCGCCTCTGTCGACAAGCTGCTGGACCGGTCGCAGGCCGTGGCCGCCGAAGCGGCGGCGGCGGCGGCAGAAGCCGATGGCGCCGCCAAGCCCGAGTCGCAGTTTTCCTTTGCCCGCGTGTGGGCCAACGAGACGGGCACGCTGGCCGATGGCGGCGTGGCGATTTCCGGCCGGATCGGCGGTGGCGACACCATCGACACGAACGACACCAATGGCGACAGCGAAGCAGCCGCCGCCGCCGCCGCCAGCGTGTGGGAGAACATCATCAAGGAGCGCGAAGAGGAGGCGGCGCGCGTGGCCGCGGCCGAGACGGAGGTGCTGGGCCGGGGCGGCCGGCGCCGGACCCACGTACACTATGCGACGACTCGCCGGCACAGCCGCAAGGGCGGCGGCGGCAGTGTCGGCGACGACGGCGACGACGGCGAGGGCGACGACGACGCCATGGGCTTCGGCGACAACGACAACGACGGCGAGCACGACCCGGCGTTTTCGGACGACGTCGACGACGACGACGACGACGACGACGACGACGATGCGGCGTCGGCGACGTCGAGCTATGACAAGGCCGGCCGCAAGCGGCGCCGAGGACACCACGGGATGCTGGTGTCGTCAGACGTGGCAAGGCGAGGCGCCGGCGATGCAGCAGCAGCGGCGGCAGCAGCAGCAGCAGCAGGAGGAGGAGGCCGGAGCCGCAAAACCGGCACAAAGCAAGGCAAGGCGGCCAAAGGTATGGATAGCAAAAAGATGGCCAAGAAGGCGGGCAAGGCCGGCAAGGCCGGCAAGACGGGCGAGAAGAGCGGGAGAACCTTGGGAAAGGGAAAGACGCAGACGGTAAAGAGTTCTTTCAAGATCTGCAAGACGTCCAAGCCCGCTCAGAGTCCTAAGACCAAGACTCAGGTCCCCAAGACCCCTAAGACCAAGGCTCTTAAGACACAGGCTCCCAAGACTCCCAAGGCCCCCAAGACTTTTCAGACTCAGACCCCCAAGGCCCCCATCCCCGCAAAAGTTTTGCCTTCCCCAGCTCTCCCAACTCCTCCCAAGACCCCCAAACCTCTACAGTCTCCTGGAACCCCCACCCCCATCCCCAAGATGACACCATCACCACAAACTGCACAAGCAAGTCTGCAGACGCCGCGCAAGGCGACGGCATCTGAGAGCGTCGGTGGGCCGCTGCCGAAAAAGGCGAGAACAAGTGTGGCGGCAAAGCAGGAAGAAGAAGAAGAACGGCCGCCGTGGTGGCCCAGCCTTCCGAGCAACAACAGCCTCAGCTCGCACAGCACGCTCAGCACAGGAAGCACGCAAAGCACGATCGGCGTGCAGAGCCCGCAGAGCCCGCAGAGCCCGGAGAGCCCTCAGAGTCCAAAGAGCTCTCAAAAGCCAAGCTGCCCGCAAAGTGCTCAGCAAATTGCTAACTCGCAGACGCAGTCTCAGCAACGGCCACCCTCCCTCCAGCAGCCGCCGTCATCGGGCCCGAGCCTTCAGCCTCAGGCACTGGCCCCCCGCGAAGCAGCGACAAACGGCAGCACTCGTCCAGAGAGCCGGGAGGCCACAGATCGGCGGCGATTGCACAGCGGCCTCGCCAACCACCACCCTTTGCCGGTTTGGGTCTCGACCCGGATCATGCTGGCACCCACGTCGGCGCCCTCATCAACTCCCACGTCAACTCCCACGCCAACTCCCACGCCGGCTTCCGTCCCGGCTCCGGCCAAGAGCCGACCGGGGCCGCTGCCACTGTCACCGCACGCCGACCAACACTCCAGCCTGCCCACCGACCCGCATCCGTGCAAGCAGACGCAGACAATGTCATCCGACAAGTGCTAGAGATGCAGCAGCGTCTGGAACGCCGAGAACACGCATTGGCGCGGGTGGGACTGATCCAGCAGCCACATTATCCACAGCAATCGCAACGTCCACAACAACCACAACCACAACAACATCCACTGCCACAATCTCCTCAATCTCCACAACATCCACAACCACAACAATCACATCTACAACAACCACATCTACAACAACCACATCTACAACAACCACATCTACAACAACCACAACCACAACCACATCCACAACCACAGGCGACTCCGTTGATTTTCGAGATGGCGAACGGACAGCAAACACTACCTTTCACAAACAAAGACCAGCGGTTGTATTACGACGAGGAGCAGAGACCAAAGAAGAGGCCAGTGGACACACAGCAAAGGCAGTTCGAGCGGGTGCATCAGGTGCAGCAGTGGCTGCAGATGAAAGCCCAAGCCCATCAAAAACAGATGCATCTGCTGAAGCAAACGCAGCCGTCACTGCCGTCGTCTTCAGCACCACCTCCAGTACTGCGTTCTTCAGCACCATCTTCAGCACCATCTTCAATATTGCCTTCTTCAGCACCATCTTCAATATTGCCTTCTTCAGCACCACCTTCAATATTGTCTTCTTCAGCATCTTCAGCACCATCTTCCTCAGTGCCGCCATCCTTGCAGCCACCACCATTGTTTTTGCGACAGGAGCAGAAACAGAAACAGCAGCAACAGCAGCAGCTGCTGGAATCGCGACGGAAAATGGCATCTGCTGCGCCTGCGGCTCCCCTGCACAGGCCACTCCAACCCAAAGGACAGCCCGGAGGACGTTTGGAAACGGCTCGGCCCCCATTGCAACCACAGCCACAGCAAGATGTGCAGTCTCTGCCCACCATCACGCCCACCATCCGCCGATGCGCCCGCTGCGACGTGGTCTATGCCGGCAGCAAGGGCTGTCCCAATCTGCGCTGCGAGGCTGGCGTGCGTCTGGCCCTGGACTCGGTGCAGACGGACACGGCCGAGGGGCGGGCCATGCGCGAGGCGCTGCTGGGCACACTGCGGCAGATTGTGAGCCAGCGAGGAGGGCGAGGGGGGTAGGAGATGAGGGAGACGAGTAGGAGACGAGAAGGAGACGAGTAGGGGGGGAGGGGTAGGAGACGAGTAGGGAGAAGAGAAGGACCGGGAAGGACCGGGAAGGACATGTTTTTAGGAGTTATACAGGATGGGAGACAGGAGGCCAGGGGTTATTTTATTGAGTGGCTTGGGCAAAGCATGGTTTTCAGCCTCACAGACCTAGAAGGCTTTGCTTTTATGCAGCACGTTTGCAGGGTTTTATAGACGGCAACGAATGGTTTCTACCTAGAGATAAAACGACGGAAGAAAAAAATATATGACAGCCACAGCTGCAAAGATGCATTTTTGTTGTCCCGACACTGCTTTCCGCTCTTCCACAGCCTTAAGCAGTCGTAGCAGCGTTGTCGTCGGTGATGAGGTTGATGATCTTGCCAATGGCAATGGTTTGGCCCTGGAGAAGTCAGAAAAAGGTAACATAGACAGTATAAATACACCAGATACACACACACACACACACACACAGAAGAAGTCAGCAAAAGTCAAACAGACACACCCACACACTCACCTGATCACGGAGGGTAAACCGCCCAAGCTGGGGATAGTCCTCGAAGCGCTCGACGCAGACGGAGCCGGCGCCGCCAATGACCTGCAGGCGGGCAATGATGCTGTCGCCCTTGACGGCGTGGGAGGGCGGCAGGCGGCTGCGGCGGCCGGTGCCCTTTTGGAGCTTGTGCAGCAGGGCGACAAAGGTGACCTCCTCGATGGCGGCGTGGACGTGCAGGACGCAGTTGTAGCCGGCCGTGAGGAGGCTCTTGAGCTCGAGGATGCGCAGCTGCACGTCAAAGGTGGAGACGTTGTGGACGAGGCGCTTGGGCGAGCAGAGGACGAAGCCGGGCTGGATGTCCTCCTCCTCGATGCCGCGCAGGCGCAGGCGCACCTGGTCGCCGCACTGGGCCAGCGCCGTCTCCTCCTCGGTCTCGCCGTAGACGGCCGCCACCTCGACCGGCTGCTTGTTGGGCATCATGACGAGCCCGAGGCCCTTGCGCACGACGCCGGCCTCGATCTTGCCCTCGACGACGGTGCCCATGTCGCGGTACTTTGCGCTGACCGCCATCATGAACGGCGCGTTGACCTTGCGCTCCAGCGTCTGCATGCCGTCGAGGTACTCGAGCAGCGACGGGCCCGTCCACCAGTCGGCCAGCCCGCGCGGCAGCCGGTCCTTGATGTTGAGCGTCTGCTGCGCCGCCACCGGCATGAAGAAGACGTCCGTCTTGAGGTTGTAGCCCGTGCCCTTGAGAAAGGTCGCCAGCTTGGTCGTGCACTCCTTGTAGCGCTCCTGCGACCAGTTGACCGTCGGGTCGTCCATCTTGTTGATCGCCACCACCAGCCGGTTGACGCCCTGCGTCTTGGCCAGCATCGCGTGCTCGCGCGTCTGCCCGCCGCGCTCAAACCCGGTCTCGTACTCGCCCTTGCGCGCCGAAATGACGAGGATGCCGACGTCCGCCTGCGACGCCCCGCCAATCATGTTGGGCACGTACGTCTTGTGCCCGGGCGCGTCCAGGATGCTGTACCGCCGCTTCTCCGTCTCAAAGTACCCGCGCCCGACCTCCACCGTCTTGCCCTTGCTGCGCTCCTCGTTCGTCAGGTCCAGCACCCACGAGAGGTACCAGGTCTCGCGCCCGGCCTCCTTGGCCTCGCGCTTGTACTTGTCCATCGTGCGCTGGTCCACCATGCCCGTCGCATACAGAATCGACCCGCCCAGCGTCGACTTGCCCGCGTCCACGTGCCCGATGAAGATGATGTTGACGTGCTCCTTGCCGTACATCTCCTTGAGCGTGTCCTCGTCCACGTCCGCCAGCTGCTCCTTTTGCACCGCGTCCGCGTCGCGCTCCGCCTTGCCCGCCGCCCCTCCGCTGCTGCCGCCGCCGCCGGCTCGCGCCGGGCTCGACCGGCCCGACGACGGCCCCGGCGACGCCGCTCCGCTGCCGCTGCCGCTGCCGCCAGTCGTCTTCTCGATCGCCTTGGCCGCCGCCGCCTTGGCCCCGGCCTCTGCCCCGCCATCGCCTGCCGCCGCTGGCTTGTCCGTCTTTTCTGCTGAATTCGCCGAGTCTGCAGGCGCCGCGGCCTCGGCTGCTGCCTCGTCCTTTTTCTCTGCCGCCGCCGCTGCCGCCTCCTCCTTCTTGGCCTCCTCCTTTTTCGTCTCTTCCTTTGGCGCCGCTGCCGCCGCCCCGATCGTCAGCACCTTTGCCTTGGGCTTTGCTGTGTCGCCGCCAATGCTCAGCACCTTTGCGCCAATGTTGACGGGCTTCGGAGCCGTCGCCGCTGGTGCTGCCGGGGCTGCCGGCGCGGCCGGCGCGGCCGGCGCGGCCGCCGCCGCTGCTGTCGAATCCGCCGGCTTGGCAATCGTCGGAGCGCGTGGTTGCTGCTGCTGCTGGTGGAACCCTCCACGGTAGTCTGGTGTGTCAGCTGGTGCCTCTCTTGCATTTCTCGCCTCTCGCCTCTCCCCGAACCTACTGTATCCTTGGTTGTATCCCTGGCCATAGCCTTGGTTGTAACCCTGGTTGCCGCCGCCATACACGGCTGCATATCCGCCCTGGTTGTTGTACTGATCATAGCCAGCCTGATTGCCGTACTGCGGATACCCTCCGTAGCCCTGGGCGTTGTAGTACTGCTGCTGCTGCTGCTGCTGTGGGTTGTACTGCTGAGGCACAAAATTGCCGCCGTATGGCATGCCCGGATTGAAGCTGGCAGCACCGGGCGTGAACGACGCTGCCCCGCCACGAAAACTGCCGCCGCCGCCGCCGCCGCGTCCGCGTCCGCCGCCACGGCCTCCGCCGCCGAGATTCATCTGCCGCTGGGCTTGCCGGGCCAGGTCGTCGTCCTGTGCTGCCGGGTCGTCTTCCCACGAGTTGAGGTGCGACATGATGGGAAATGGGTCTCTGAAAATATTCAGACTGTGGTCGAGTGAAGAAATGAATACCAAAAGAAAAAAAAAGAAAAAAAGAAGAAGAAAGAGAAAACCAAAGAATCTCCTCGGGTCCAAATGCCCTCCAAGTCGCAACTCGGACAACGTCGATGGGAAACCTGACGAGTGTGACTCAATAGATGCCGCTTTTTGGTCTTCGATGCAGGGGGGGCCGAGTATGTGTGTCCTATGACGAAAGTTGGGTTTTTGCCAGAAGAAACGACAAAAAATGCTGCCACACAGCCTTCTTTTCCAGGCAGAAGGGCACTTTAAAGTTTTTTTTCGGTCCCCCTTCCTTGCTTGATTGCCCCGCCATCGGTTGTTGGTGGGCGATAAGATATCACGTGAAGATACAGTACTAGACAGTGCCACTTTTAACGTTGCAGTGTTACTAATAATTTACTAATAGTTTAGACCATGACCAGTTATGGATACCTCGTTGCGAGTACCATACTCCTAAAGCTTTAGCTTCACATAGCTTTCAGAAGCTCCTCACACCATCTAGCCAGCAGCCCCAGACGCCATGGATGATTTTCTCTCCCGGCTGGGCGTCCAGGCCGTCAACTACGCGATGCGCTGCGGCATTGCCATCACGTCCACGGTTGCCGTGCAGCAGTGCTCGCGGCTCTTGAAAACGATGGACAAAAGTGGCAGTGTCCATGCAGAGCTGCAAGAGCTACAGAAGACGCTAAACAACAAAATCAAGGTAGCTTTGTTGCAGTTGTGATGAGTGCCCTCTTTTTTTGGACATCGCCTTGGCTCGATAAAAAGCTAGCCTACTTCTAGCTGTCCCGCTTCTGTTGACACATGGCCAGTAGATTGTTTCCCCAGCGCTCGATCTCATTGAGTTTAGGTGGGTATTTTCGCTGTCTGTTTCACTTTTGTCTCTTTCAAACTTGGGCCAAGTCTTCGTTTGCTCACCTTCTTGTCTGGGCAGATCTGGACGCGGCAACGTTTTTCTGAAAAATGCCGCTGCGCTGGCAAAGGCGTTGCATCGCGACATTGTCGCCTTGGGCAAGCACCTGGAACGGGTGGCTGCGGCCGAGGAGCTGCTGCTGCTGCTGCAAACGGACGAAGCCGGAGCGGGGACGATGAAAGGGGCGAGGACGAGGCGGGCGGCGGCGGCGGCGGCGGTGAAGACGGCGACGCGGCGGCAGGCCGAGGACCGCGAGGCTTCGCTGCGCGCGGTTGCCGCCGAGATCAAGGCGCTGCTTGCGCGCATCGACAGCGATCTGCCGCTGATCCAGCTGGCCATCACGGCCTCGGGCGAGACGCTGTCGGCGTCGCTGCCGCCCGGCATCTCGCCGTCGCGGCTGCTGCAGGCCAGCATGTTTCTCATGGTGGGCGACACGCAGTTTGCCCACGACGCCAGCCGGCCCGTGCAGATTGGCCCGTCCTTTGTGCTGACGCTCTACATGCTCTTCGTCGGCCACACGGCGGCGGGGACGTCAGACCGGGAGGGCCAGGGCCGCCAGAGCCCAGACGAGAGGCCGTATGGCCTGGGCGCCGGCCAGCGGCGGCCCATCTGGCAAGAGGTGCTGCACAAGGCGCGGGTGCGGCTGTGCCGCACGCCGCTCGACTGGGATTTTGACGCCGAGCATGGCTACTGTCCAAGACAGCGCCAGCAACAGCACACGGCCAGGCCTGCAAGCGCGCAAGAATACGCGTACCATCTTGAAATCGTCGAGGATCTGCACGACGGACGCGTCCACGGCGACGGAGACGCCGCTGCCCAGCAGCAGAAGCAGTATGACAACATGCCGGCGGCCGGCGTGCGCGAGTCGATCCCCATCCACCACATTGCCAAAATCTTCTACACCGACACGGGCCGCATCCTCAACATGGGCGGCGCCAACGACTTTGACAACAACGCCGTGCTGTTGCTGAAGCGAGAGACTGTACCGGCGGCAGCGGCAGCAGCAGCAGAATTCGAAGCCCAAGGCAAAGCAGGAGCCGGAGCCGGCGACGAAGCGGAGTCGGAGGCGGAGGCGGAGGCTGAATCCGGAGCACAAGCTCCGCCAGAGCTGACGGCGGCGGTGCAGCCTCGGCTGTCGCGGTCGGACCAAGAATGCGCAGACCGGCAGCTGCTGGCCAGCCTGAAGGCAGCCAGGGACGAGGGGGATGGCAGATGCAGGCATGGAAGCTAGCGGTTTCCCCGCCATCTCGACCCCGAATGGCTTGCACTCGAGGTCTTTTCCGAGGCCGACAGCGACGACAGCAGTGACAGCAGCAACAGCAGCGACAGCAGTGACAGCAGCGACAGCAGCGACAGCGAAAGCGAGGACGCTCTCGAAAGGGGAGGCGAGAGTGATGGCGACGAGGGCGACGAGGCAGCTGCCTCAAAGCTGCGGCAACGGCCGTCAGTCGATGCCCGGCTGGTCGAGCAGCTCCGCACCATTTCAGTGCGCGGAGGCGAAAGTAGTGGCGGCGTCTTGGCTTCTGCTTCGCCTACTGCTGCTTTCTCTCCGGCCGATTCTGCTGCTGCTTCTGCGGCTGAGGCGACGTTCATGGCACGATCCCCGTTCGGGTCCGTCACCTCGTCGCTCTCGCTGCTGGAAATGCTCATTCGCCTCAGCAGTCTGCAGCAATTCCAGCAAACGTCGCACCTGGCCATCCCCGACCACGTGCTGGCTTTCTTTCTCGAAGAGGCCTCGACGACGGGGCTGCGCGGCGAGGCCCGATGGAAGGCCAAGAAAGAGGCGGAGGAGCGGGTGGGCTTTGACCCGTATACGGACAGCCCGGCTAAGTGAAGATGGGGGGAGCTAAGTGAATGTGGACTGGGGGCAGCCTGTGATGTAAAGGGGAGGCAAAAAAGGCGTCGTGGATGCAAAGGGGATTCAGCAAGGTCTGTTGCCGAGATACGTGCCGCATTTTAGGTGGCAAAACATCCATAGACCAGAAATCCAGAGGACGGTTCGGCAGGAATCAACACACAACATGGTATGCAAGGTAGCAATGCCGGCCTTCCGCCAGCTGGTTGTGAGAGGCATGCGGTGGCCGTGTGTATATAGTTTTTGTACTGTGTCTTTCACAGTGTGTATGGCCAACGAAAGGCCGTAAACGGCAGGAGCTATCAAGCGCACGCAATCAGATCACAAGGCCGAGAGATAAGAGTCGGTTGCAGCCCAGCATCGGCTGGTTCGAAGCCCATGACAAACATCTTTTCGGTAGAAAAAGCACTCTTTGCCCAGCCTGCGTACAGAGAGAAGCAGAAGTTGGTGTTATTATTACAGCCTCATTGCGTTGCCTGACTGCTCCCTTCTTTCTCTACACTTACAACCAAACAAGTCATCATGGGTGCTTCTCAGTCCAAAGCCATGCCGGAGAAGGGGGTGGACGAAAAAGCAGCGGTTTGCGACCTGCGCGCCTCTCTGGCAGTGGCAGAAGATGCCGGCGGCGACATGGCACGAGTGGACCTGCAGCGGAAGGCTGAGGGGTTGTCGAGTCTGCAGGTGCAGGAGTGGCAGACGAAGCTTTTGGAGGACCCCAAGAACCGGTGAGTGGGAAGAGAGAGGCAAGAGGAGAGAGGCAAGAGGAGAGAGGCAAGATGAGAGAGGCAAGAGGAGAGAGGCAAGATGAGAGAGGAAAGATGAGAGAGGCAAGAGGAGAGAGGAAAGATGAGAGAGGAAAGATGAGAGAGGCAAGAGGAGAGAGGCAAGATGAGAGAGGCAAGAGGAGAGAGGCAAGAGGAGAGACTCTCTCTCTCTCTTCTCTCTGTGTGTGTGAAAACTAACCCCACAGACTTGCGTTGACGGCGCTCAGCGCCAACGAGCCGAAAAAGGTGCTGCTGTCGCGCGAGGCGGCGATGGCGGACCAGCAGGTGTTCAATGTGCGGATTCCTTCGGAGGGGTCGCCGGTGACGAACCAGGGGGCGAGCGGGCGGTGCTGGCTGTTTGCGTCGACGAACGTGTTCCGGGTGGCGCTGATGCAAAAGTACGAGCTGTCGGGGTTTGAGCTGTCGCAGGCGTATCTGTTTTTCTGGGACAAGCTGGAGAAGAGCAACTGGTTCCTGGAGCAGATGGTGGAGACGGCGCACGAGGCGCTGGACTCGCGGGTGGTGCAGACGCTGCTGGCGACGCCGGTGTCGGACGGCGGGCAGTGGGACATGGTGCGCAATCTGGTGGTCAAGTACGGGCTGGTGCCGCAGACGCTGTATCCGGACAGCTACAACGCCAAGGCGTCGGCGACGGTGAACCAGGTGGTGGCGACGCGGCTGCGCGAGGGCGCGCTGGAGCTGCGGCGGCTGGCGAGGGCGGCGGCGGCGGCGGCGGCAGGAAAAGAACAGGCCGCAGCGGCGGCGGCGGGAAAAGAACACGAGGCAGCGCTGTCGGCGGCCAAGACCAAGATCTTGCGCGAGATCCACGCGGTGCTGACGCTGACGCTGGGCCCGCCGCCGGCGGCCGACGCCGAGTTCCGGTGGACGTTTGAGGACCGGCACGGGCGGGCGCGCGAGGTGAGGACGACGCCGCTGGCGTTTGCGGCGGACATTTACAGCAGCAGCGGCGGCCGGCTGCGGGTGACGGCGGCCGACGTCGACGGCATGGTGTCGCTGGTGCACGATCCGCGGCACGCGCCGCTGACGCTGCTGCGCGTCGACCGGCTGGGCAACGTGGTGGGCGGGCGCGGCATCACATACGTCAACGTCACCATGCCGCAGCTCAAGGCCGCCTGCGTGGCCATGCTGCGCGCCGGCCTGCCCGTCTTCTTTGGCAGCGACGTCGGCAAGCACAGCGACTCCGCCTCCGGGCTCATGGACCTCGCCGTCATCGACTACCGCCTCGGCTTCGGCATCGACATGCTGGCCATGGACAAGGCCGCCCGTCTGCGCACCGGCGCCAGCGCCATGACCCATGCCATGGTGCTGACCGCCGTGCACGTCGAGAGCCCGCCCGGTGCCGCTGCCGGCTCGGGTGCCAAGCCTACTGCCAAGCCCGCTGCCGTCCCCGTCCGCTGGCGCGTCCAGAACAGCTGGGGCAGCGAGCCTGGCGACCACGGCTGGTTCCTCATGACCGACGCGTGGATGGACGAGTTTGTCTACCAGGCCGTCGTCGATCCGCGCTTCCTGCCCAGCGAGATTGTCGACGTGCTGCACCAGGAGCCCGTCACGCTGCCGCTGTGGGACCCCATGGGTGCGCTGGCGTGAGGGTGGGGGGGGGACCTTGACAGGTGTCTGTTTGGTTTGCTCTTTCGCCGAGTTTTCGACCTATGATGGATAGCAGATTGATTGGCAATGCGTGCGACTGAGCCACCAGATTGATTGGCATGCATGTGAATGAGCCACCAGATTGATTGGCATGCTGTGAATGAGCAACCTAGCTACAACGTGTGAATGAGCCACGCACAGGTGCCGTAGAGCAGGGCCATCTGATCGAGTGGTAAGTTCTTGTCGAGGTCGTTGAATTTGAAAGGCTGAGAAAAGACAGCGGCCAGGACTGGACTATGCCAGGGCACGTGGCCCGTGCCCACTGTAGTTCAGCCTTCTGCCTTCCTGTTTAGGGCGGGGTCACTCAGGCGGGCTTAGTCGGCTTAGTGAGTGTTGCCTAGCAGCCGCCTGTTTACCTTTTGCTGTGCCACAGTAGCGCCACTTGAGTAATGCTCAGTTCTACAAAACTTCAGGACAAAACACTGCCACTCGAAACACGACTGCATTACGACCAAAGCATATCCAGTGCAGCAATAAATCCAACAAGTATTGACTTTTTTTCTGTTTTGTTGTAGCAACAGTTTTGTTGTGACAACAGTTTTGTTGAGCAACAGTTTTGTTGTAACAAAGGGTGAGAGACAGCCAGCAAAGCAGCAAACCAAAAAACCAACCATCGCCACAATGCCGCGCTCGCGCAGCGCGTCCTTTTCCGACGACGATCTGTGGATTGTCAGCTCGCAGGCCGCCGCGTCGCAGCAGTCGCAGCAGTCGCAGCAGGAACTGTACAGCCCGGTGCGGCTCGCCGACAGCGCCGATGATTTTTCTCTGGTCGACGACCCCGTCCCGGCGCTGTCCTCGGCCGCCTCCAGCCAGAACGACGGCGTCGGCAGCAGCAAAAGCGGCAGCAGCAGCAGCAACCGCCGTGACGGCTCGACGGACGGCAGCCTCGTGGATCTCTGGAACGTCTCGGCAGCAGCCAACCCGTTTGCGCGCCGAGCTCCTCCGTCAGGGTCGTTTCGGCCTGCATCCTCGACGACGACGACAGCGAAGACGGCGACGACAACAACGACGCACAGCCAGCAGCCACGTCCTCCGCCGCCGTCCCGGCCGCCGATGCAGGCCAAGTACAACCACCTGTTCAACCCCAACAAGAACCGTCCGGAGCTGCACCGGCCGCAGCGGATTACTGGCCCGCTGGCGCCGCGTCCGGCCGACCGCAAGGCGGCGCCGCGGCCCGTGTTCAGCTCGCTGGGGCTGTCGTCGCAGGCGCAGGCGCAGAGCGGCGGCAACAGCACCACCAGCAGCATAAGCAGCAGCAGCCAGAAGCACTACGGCACCGGCGGCGCCTCATACGGCAATGTCGACTTTTACGTGGATCCCAACAAGGCGCAAGAAGATCTCAAGGCGCTGCTGGAGGGCGGCATGGAAGACGAGGAGGAGGAGGGGGGGGATGAAGAGGACAGAATAAAAGAGGAAGAGGCAAAAGAGGCACAGGAGGCACAGGAGGCGGCCGAAGCGGCCGAAGCAGCCAAAGTGGCCAAGACGGCCGAAACGTCCAAAACGGCAGCAGCCACGCAAACCGGAGGCACAGGCGCCGACAGCAAGAGCACAGCCAACAGCAAAGGCACAGCCGACGGCAAGGCGCCCAAGACGCCGGCGGCGGCGATCCGGGCAGACGGCACGGTGCCGGGCATCCGGGTCAAGCTGCTGCCGCACCAGGTGCGCGGGGTCAAGTGGATGATTGGACGCGAGCTGGGGCCGGTCGGGCGCGGACGCGTGCCCAAGGGCGGCATCCTGGCCGACGACATGGGGCTGGGCAAGACGCTTCAGGCGATCTCGCTGATCGTGAGCAACCGGCGGCCGGCGCCGGGCGACACGGGCGGCGGCTGGAAGAAGCAGTACGAGGGCGTGGACAAGAGCACGCTGGTGGTGGCGCCGCTGGCGCTGATCCGGCAGTGGGAGGCCGAGATGCGCGACAAGGTGTCGTCGGGGGACGGTGGCGGCCTCAGCGTGTGCATCCACCACGGCCCGCAGCGCACGGTGCGGCCACGTGACCTGGCGCAGTTCGACGTCGTGGTGACGACGTACCAGGTGCTGGTGTCGGAGCACGGCCGCAGCAGCGCCACGCTGGCCGCCGGCTGCTTCGGCGTCAGCTGGTGGCGCGTCGTGCTGGACGAGGCCCACAGCATCAAGAACCGCAACGCCAAGGCGACCAAGGCCTGCTGCGCCCTGCCGGCCCAGTTCCGCTGGTGCCTGACCGGCACGCCCATGCAGAACAACCTGGACGAGCTGCAGAGCCTCGTCGGCTTTCTGCGCATCCCGCCCTACGACAACCTGGCTGCCTGGCGCGCCGACATTGACGCGCCGCTGAAAAACGGCCGCGGCGCCCTGGCCATCCGCCGCCTGCACGGCCTGCTGCGCTGCTTTATGAAGCGCCGCACAAAGGACATTCTCGCCGAGGAGGGCGCCCTGGTGCCGGGCGGCAAAAAGGCGTTGGAGGCGGCGGCGAAGGGGGCCAAGGGGACAGCCGCAAAAGGAGAACAAGGAGGAAAAGAAGGCGACGCCAACACCAACACCCCCACCCCCTCCTTCAAAGTCACCGCCCGCAACGTCGTCACCGTCTCGACCGACTTCTCGCCCGTCGAGCGCGAGCTCTACAACCGCCTGGAAGACCGCGCCGACCAGAGCCTCGAACGCATGAAAAAGGGCAAGGCCCTGTCCTACGCCAACGCCCTCGTCCTGCTGCTGCGCCTGCGCCAGGCCTGCAACCACCCTGACCTGCTCGGCCAGGATCTGCAGGCCGACAGGGACGCCCTGGCCGATGCTCGCGGCGCACCCACACCGGCTGCCGCCGCCGACGTCGACGCCCTGACCGATGCCCTCGGCTCGCTCGGCCTGCAGACCAAGACGTGCGAGGTGTGCATGAGCGAGGTGTCGCCGGCCCAGCAGCAGCAGCTGGAGGCCGAGACGCCCGCCAAGGCCGGGGCTCCCGTCCTGTGCGCCAGCTGCCTGGCCGACCGGAAGCTCCTGAGCTGCGACCGGAAGGAGAGAAAGAAGGAGAAGAAGAGACGGGAGAGGAAGAAGGACAGGGGCGCCAGCCGAAGCGCCGTGGACACAGAAAAGACCAAGTCACGTGCCCGCCTGCGCAGCCGCCGTGCCATTGTCGACAGCGACGACGACGACAGCGAGACAGAGCGTGCAAGGCTGGCTGACGAGGACAGCGAGACAAAGCGTGCAAGGCCGGCTGGCGAGGACAGCGACGACGACGAGTTTGTCTCGTGTGCCGACGATAGCGACGACGACGACTCGTTTCCCGTCATTCGCCACCGGAGACGGCAAAGAAGCCCAGCACGGCCGCAGCGGTCGTCGTCGGTCTCGTCGGTGCTGTCGGTGTCGTCGACGTCGTCGACGTCGTCGTCAGCGTCGTCAGCGTCATCTTCGTCAGCAGCGTCGGCGCCCGACGTCATGGTGTCGGCCAAGATCCGCGAGATGCTGGCCATCCTGAAGCGCGAGGCGGGCGAGCACAAGTTTATCGTCTTTTCGCAGTTCACCACCATGCTCGATCTCGTGGCGCCCTTCCTGGCCGCCGCCGGGCTGGGTCACGTGACCTACGACGGCCGCATGCGCAACGACGCGCGCGAAGCCAGCCTGCATCGGCTGCGCCACGACCCGGACACGCGCGTGCTGCTGTGCAGCCTGCGCTGCGGCGCCCTCGGCCTCAACCTGACCGCCGCCACCCGCGTCGTCATCCTGGAGCCGTTCTGGAACCCGTTCGTCGAGGAGCAGGCCATCGACCGCGTCCACCGGCTGACCCAAAAGGTCGACGTCACCGTCTACAAGCTGACCGTCAACGGCACCGTCGAGCAGCGCATCCTCGACCTGCAGGCCAAGAAACGCCTGCTGGCCGACCAGGCCCTGCAGTCCGCCGGGCCCGCCACCGCGAAAAAGAACGCCCTCAAGCTCGGCCTGCAGGAGCTCCTCGACCTGTTCCGCCACGACAGCCGAGCCCTGCCTGCCGGCAGCCATGGCGGCACAAGCGGCACAGGCGGCGCAGGCGGCTCCGTGCCTGCCAGCGTTCATGGCGGCAGCGGCGGCGGCGGCAGCGGCAGCATGGATGCGTTTGGCCTGCAGAGCACCTCCTCAGTGCAGCCGTCGGCCATCCCCAGCAGCCAGCACAGCCACAAGCAGCCGGACCTGTACGGCCGACGATGGTGAAATGGCGGTGGCAGTGGTAGCGATGGGTCGATGGAACGGGACTACTGCTGAGAGACAGATGTTGAAAGAGCTGCGGACGCTCCTTGTTGGTTTTTTTTTTGGTTTCATGGTTTACGAAGAGATCCCTTTACGAATCCGTGCCGAGGCTTCAGCAGTGTTTTCATGTACGGCGCCGAGTTAAGACACAATTGGACTGGCTCATGCTACGACTGCATCGTTGACGAGTGCCTATGGCTGGTCAATGGCTTTTCTTATGCTTCATGATAGTGTCACGTTCATCTAGTGGACAATGAAATACGATATAATACGAGTAATACAAGTCAAGCAAATGCATTCCTCCCTAGCCAATGAAATACGAGTAATACAAGTCAAGCAAATGCATTCCTTCCTAGCCAATGAAATATAAAAAGGTAGAAGTTGTCCCAGTCCGTCTGCATCCCATATTGCTGCTTAATTGTGCTGTCTACCAGAGCCCTTCTCTGGCGAGAAACAGTTAATACACCACATACGATTAGAAGTCGACCAGGATTGTCTACAGCTCAAAAAACTGTGGGCTCAAATCCCAGCTCCCATCCCGGCTCCCATCCCGGCTCCCATCCCAGCTCCCGCACCCAGCTCTCCCACTCCCAGCTCTCCCACTCCCAGCTCTCTCGCTCCCAGCTCTCTCACTCCCAGCTCCCTAGCATCTCTCACTCTTCCCTTCCTCGTCCAGCCTCAATAACCAACCCGTCCGGCCTGCCGATAATAGTCGTCTACAGCCGGCGGCCCGCTCGGCGCTGCTGCAGTCAAGTCCCCCGGCGGTGCATAGGCTCGGTACTGTGCCGCGTCCAGAGGAGCAGAGGGCGTCGCAGGCGCTGGAGATGCCGAGCTGGCTCCGCCCATGCGGCTCGGCAGCGTCTGCCGTGCATCATAAAAGGACGCCGCGCCGCCTCCAGGCACCAACGGCGCCGGCACTGCTGGTGGCGAGGACGCCGGCACTGGCGGCGCAGTTCCGGCCGGGGCCTCTAAAGTAGGTGTCTGATGCTGGCCATATGTCGCCCCAGAAGAGTACGCTGCTGCACCGAAACCGCCGCCGCCGCCGCTGCCGCCACCTCCTCCGGCTTCCATAGCCGGGCTGCCCGGAACAGCTGGCGGCCCAAACTGCTCCGGCGAGTAGACCGACGACGAGTACGTGGCGGCTGACGCCGGCTGGCTTTGGTTCTTGCTGGCCGCATTGGCGTTGTTGCTGCTGTACGCTGCAGCCGGCAAGTCGTATGCCGACGTCGACAGCTCCTGTGGGCTGCCATACGACCCCATCTGCGCCGACGGATGATACGGCACATATGTGTTGCCTCCGCCTGGCGCTGCCGCAGCACTCGTTTGCAGCGGCGACGGCTGCGGCGGTCTGCCACCGGACGGCACTCGTTGGCCCTGCTGTTGCTGTTGCTGTTGCTGCTGCTGCTGCTGCTGCTGCGGTGGTGGTTGTGAGGTAGGAAACTGCTGTGGTGCAGGTTGTGGCTGTTGCTGTTGCTGTTGATGTTGATGTTGATGTTGATGTTGCTCTTGTTGTTGTGGTTGTGGCGCCTGCTGTTGCGGCTGCTGCTGCGCCAAATGTTGGAGCTGAGGGATTGGCGCGGACGGAATGTCGTTACCGGCAATATAAAACGGGGCGGGCGTGTGGTTGGCGGCCGTGCGTTGATAGTTTGGCGAAGGGGACTGTGGATACTGTTGAAAGTCTATACTTGTCCTGTTAGCAGGTTTCGACAAAGTAGTGCCTCGTTCCATTGTGGCCAGTTGCTCAAGCAACATCAACCCTCCTCTTCTTCTTCTTTTTTTTTTCCTTTTCAAACTTTGCTTTCCTGCCCTCCGTTCTCTTCTTCTTTGCTGTCACCGTCTTCTCCTCTCTCCCATGGCACCCTGCTGTTGGTGTTGTCTTCCTTCCCTCTTCTCCTTCTCTCCAATTCACAACTGACCCTGACGCGGTGCTCCGGCCACGTAGTATCTTTGGTCTGGTGGGCCAGCCGGGGCCTGCTGATATCCGCCAGCACCGGCACCGATGGGAGGAGCATAGGCTGCCTGCGGTGGAATCTGGGGCCGCATCGCATACTGCTGGTAGTTGGGCTGCGGGGGGTGGGCCATGGACGAGTCGAGCAGGGCCTCGTAGTCGCGGCGCGCCTTGATAAACTTTTCGTTCAGCTGGGTGAAGTCGTCTGTGAACAAATGTCAGCTTTCTTAGTCCATAAACACGCTATGCAAATCTTTGGTCCGTAAAGAGCCTCGACGCTCAATGCGATGTAGCTAACCTTTCTTCTGAGAATACTTCTCAATGAGACTGATGAGCTTTGGCCGGATGGCCAGCGTCTTGTGGTAAAGGATCTGAAAAAAGCCATAGTTAGCAACCCGGACAGCTTAGCAGATGTCCGCACCCGTCCACAACCCATCTCCGCCAAAGCAGCACTTACGCTGATTTCATCGCTGTCCTCTTCGCGCATGGCCGTGTTGGACGTGCTCAGCAGAGTCAGCAGCTTCTCGACGTTCTCGATCTCGGCAAACACCTCGGCCTCCATCTGGGCCTCGCGCTGGAGCTCGTCGGGGGTTGGATCGGCTAGAATCTCGACGTAGTTGAGCGGGAAGATGCCGGTGCGGCCCTTGAGCGAGCCACGCCACCAGTCGCGGTAGACCGACTCGAGAACCGCAATGATGTCGCCCTTTTTGAACTCGAGCTCGTCGGGCTCAGACGGAACAAAGTCGAAGAGCGCACGCACGCGCGAGACCGTTGCCGCCGTGGTGCCCTGCGGAGCCGGCGGAGCAGCACCTCCCGCACCCCCCGCACCACCAGCAGAGGCGCTGCTGCCGGCCGCCCCCGAAGCACCTGCTGTTGCTGCAGCACCAGCTCCAGCTCCAGCTCCCGCACCAGCTCCGCCGCCCGCCGACGGTTGGCGGGCCTTCTTCTTGTTGGCCTCCTCCTCGAGCGACAGCTTGAGGGCGCGCTGCAGGTCCTCCTCCTCGCGCTGGCGGTCTGCCTCGGTCAGGCTGTTTTTCTGCGGCGCCGACGGCGGCTGCAGCTGGGGCTGGGCCTGCTGCAGGCGGGCGTAGGCATCCTGCATGATGCCCAGGTCCGGGTTGGCGCGGAACATGGCGGTCCAGTCCTTCATGCGCTCGAGGATCCTGACCCGCACCAGGTGGTGGGTGTTGCGGTCGTTGGCCAGCTTGAGCAGGGCATCGGTGAAGGCGCGCGAGCTGAGCTCGCGGTGCAGCGGCAGGCCGCAGTTCTGGCTGAGCGCGTTGGCCAGCTCCAGCGTGTACAGCTGCACGTTGGCATTGCGGTGGGCCAGCCGCTTGATCAGGCTCTGCACGGCCTCCTTGGGACCGTTGGTGGCGTCGGCGTTGACGCGGTCGCAGACCTCGATGATGGCAGCCCAGTCCTCTGACGTGGCATTTTCGTCCGTGGCCTTGGCTGTGACGCATTAGCGATGCTGCTGGAGAGAGGGGAAGACGACGGAAACGACGGGGAAATCACTGCAAAAAAAAAAAAAAAAACTTCAGAGCAAAAAAACGCAGCGCAATCTCTCTCTGCCAGACATACCCACGCCCTCGTCATAGGGACCAGGAGCGGCTGCGCGAAACATGGCCGCGGATGTTGCAGAATGATGGGATGGGAAGATTCGAGGCTCGATATAGACAGAAAATAGAGAGAAAGGAGGAATAGAGAAGAGGAAAGAAAATGAGCAGATAACCAGAAGCAATCGGTTGGGGTATCAAAATAAGGGGAAAAAAGCAGAAAAGAAGAGAGAGGGAAAGAGAGAGAAAGAGATCAAAATATAGAACAAAGCAGGTTCGTAGCAAACGACTTCCAACTGATTCCGTTCGTCGAGCCGTTTCTTTGCGTGACCAGCAATGCTTTTCTCGACAGGGACCTCCTCTTATCAGACTGCGAGCTGCCGCATGGGAAGAAAGAAAGCCCGGAGATAAAGAGATCGATCAGAAAAAAAGACAGGCTTGGGAGGCAGGAAAAGGCGCAATTGGAAAAGCTCTGACAAAAAAAAAAAAATCGTGGCTCGCTTCCGGCGTCCCCTCGGTCGTCGTCGTAATGGAAGGGGGGGGGGGGGGGGGACAGAATGGCAGAGATGGGGATGGTTTACTGAAGAAACCCAAGAACTTCCAGCCCTTGTCCCGGATTCCGTCTTTTGGTAAGTGATGGATGAAGGAGAGAAAGGGGGTCGTAACAGGAATCACTAGAGAGAAGAGAACAAGATATCTGGGGAGGCGGGAAGAGAAAAAAAAAAAGTAGAATAGACAGGAAGGAAGAAGAGGGAAAGGTTGACGTAGGCAAGAGCGAGAAGTGGGCTCTCTCTCGTGCGATTCGCATCTGTTTGTTCTTGCTAGGTGCTTCCGAGAGTGGGCTTCCAACCAGGCAGCCAGTTTTCTTCTGGGGCGGGAAGCGGCGAACTGGCGTGGCGGGCGCCTTCCCTTGCTCTTGGATACCATCCGCTTCTACCAATATGAGGGGGGAGATTACGTATGACGGGGAGCTAGCCAGCTAACAACGGTCTATCACAGTGGGAAAGGCGGCAAAAAAGCGCACCTGGAACATTCTGATCTTAGAGCCGCTTAAAGCAGTAAACCACTTGGGCGGATTGGTTGCTCAGCCACACCACATGGTGTCCTGACCGCCTTAGTCATAAACGTCTACAATTAATTACCAGTAAATACTCGTATGGAATAGCACTTGGAGTCGCTATAATACAGAGCACATCTAACAAAAGAGAAGCACCCTGAAAACGCCTCGGTTGCTAGCCAGGTTGCGATTCCTCTCTGGTTACAGTCAGTGACGAACATGGGCCGATTCAAGGCTAACCCTACGAGTGAGTACAAGGACCTTTCAAGTATAGTTAAAAGATTAGACGGCCCAAGCTCTGTCTATCAAGATACTTCATTCTCGTTCTCTCGCAAAAAGCACATCTCACATTCCAAATACACCGATGGGCACCCAGTCTGTCCATTCTGTCCATTCTGTCCATTCTGACCAAGCGGTTTGCACCGGCCTGCCCCCTACCGAGTCCCCGGACTGTCCCTTATCCTACTTTGACGCTGGTCTGCTGGTCCGCCCGGTCCCCTTCCCCGGTCTAAGCCGTAACGTAGAGATGTAGACATGAGAGAAAAGGAGAAAACGTAAGAAATAAGAAATAAATAAACGATTCGAAGCCGAAGGAACCGGGTTAACGCTGCCCGGCTTTCCTTTTCCCCCTGTAAAATTTGCTTCCCATAGACAGTCCCCGCCCCAGATATACCAAGAAACAACACATACAACAGATACAACACACAGCAGGTCATGAATGGCAACCTTGTCCGCTGCAGGTATATCTTGCATAAAAATAAAATGCACAGAGCAAACAAAGACGCCAGCCGGGATACAGAGTACATGCTCGTGTATAATATAAACCAAATTGGACCAGTCATGTGAGGACTTGGAGTTTAAACAGAAGGAGAGGAGAAGAAGGGAATAAAACACAACGGCAGTCCTGAAAAAAAACCAAAATCACCACGGCCGCCGTCGTGGATCATATCCGCCGTTGCCGCCACCACCGACGCCGCTGTTGCTGCTGCTGTTGATGCCGACGCTGCTGTCGTCGATGCCGCCATGGGTGCTGTCGCGGCGGTCGACCCCGATGCCGCCAGGCCCAGACACAGCGCCGCTGCCGCTGTCGATCATACTGCTGGATCTGCCGCTGCCAGCGCCGCCTCCACCGCCGCCAACGCTGCCAACGCCAGGACCACTGCGGGCCTCTTCAAGACTGCGCCGGTGCGGATGGCCCAGCTCCGACAGCACAAACAGCAGCGGCTCCTCGTATGCTTCGCCGTCGCCGCCAACCGTGCCGCCAGCACTGCCAGCAGCACTGCCCGTGCCCAGACCAACACCGCCGGGCACAATGCTGCTGCTGCCGCCGATGCTGATGCCGCCGTTGCCACCGGCGACCGACGCCGACCCGCTGTGGCGGCCCCCGCCGCCCAAAAACGAGCCGCTAAAGCTACCGCGCGACGACTGCGGCGGCGTTGGCCGGTCCTCGCTGCTGCGAGCGCCCGGCGTGTCGCTTTGCTGCGACGCCTGTTGTGGCGCCTGCTGCGATGCCTGAGTCAGTGGCTGCATCTGGTGCCGGCTTGTGTAGCGACGGCGACCCACGCCGCCCGCGCTGCCCAGCGTGCGCATCGCCGCCACAGCAGCGCCAGAGGCTCCAGGCGCTGCTCCAGGCGCTCCAGGCGCTCCAGGCACCCCAGACACCCCAGGCGTCAAAGGTGTCGTGGTCGCCATGCCGGTCACGGAATCCTGGTCGTCGTCGTCCCTGTCTGCCACCAGGCCAGCAGGCGGCCGGGCTTGGCGCAGGCTGCTGCCCACGTTGCCACCACCGCGGCGACCAACAAGCCCAGCAGCAGTCAATCCGCCCGGGCCCGCGGCCCCGCCAGCGCCGCTGGCCATACCGGCCATACCAGCCATACCAGCCATGCCGCCACCCTCAAGAAGCTCGCCATCGATGCGAAACAACGCATCCGGAGACGGTGGCTCGCGGTCGTCCGCGCCAACGCTGCGGCTCCGTTGCGGGCCGCCGTAAGCAGACGCAGCCGCAGCCGCAGCCGCAGCTGCTGCAGCAGCAGCAGCCACAGTGGCCAGGTCGGCGGGGTCGTCGTCCAGAAGACGCCGCGATTTTTGCACAGCCGAGCTCGACCGCACGCCGCCCGCTGTCTGCAGCAGCCGCGGCGACCGCGGAATGTCGATTGCCGTCGTCACACCGGCTCGGCCGCCGATCTCGTCTTTCCCTTTGCCGGCTCGCTTGTTGTGCTCTGCTTTCGAGCCTTTCGAAGCCCCCGCTTCGCCGCCCTCTTGTTCTCTGTTGTCTTCCTCGTCTTCCTCGTCTTCCTCGTCCTCGTCGTCTTCGTCGTCATCGTCCACATCGTCCTCTTCGTCTCGGCCAGCGCCAAGTCCAAGTCCGCCACCAGGACCGCGCCGCCCACGCCGGTGCCCCCGCGCTTGCTGGTTCTGCTGGCCCAGGTAGTCAATCACCGAGTTCGCTGCCAGCGGCGACGGAATCGCCGGCATGTGCGGCGTGTGCGGCGTATGCGGCGAGATCGGCTTGACCGGAGACATGGAGGCAGAAAAGGGCAATACCGCGCCGCCGCCGCCGCCGCCGCCGCCGCCGCCCACCAGGGCCCCGGCGCTGCCCGTGCTGCCGCGGTCGCTGCCGCGGTCGCTGCCGCCGCCAAGCGAGGCGCCCGACGTGTTCGAGATGCCCAGCACGCCCGACAGCTGGCGCGTCGACGAGCTGGCCGAGCGCGGCGGCAGCTGCATGGACGAGTTCATCGAGTCCGTCAGCGCCACGTTGGAGTCGCGCATCAGCTGGAAGCGCGACAGCGCCGCCACCGTGCGGCGCGCCGAGTCGTTGCGCCGGCTGCCGCCCGCCTCAAAGCTCTGCAGCGTCTTCTTGCTCTCCAGCGCCTTGAGAAACTCGGAAATGTTGTCCTCGTCCGCCTGGAAGGAGCCCGAGCTGGCGCCTCCGCCACTGGCCGCCGCCTCCGCCAACAGCCCGGACCCGGGCTGCGCCACCGACGACGCCAGGCTCTGCTTGCCGCTGCTGCCCTGCTCGTCCTCGCCTCGGCTCGCGCCCCCAAACGACGACCGCCCCCGCCGGTGCGTGAAGCTGCTGCTGAACCGGCTGCCGCCGCCGCTGCCGCCTGCCGGCCGCGGCGACGGGCTCTGGCCCGCCTCCAGCATCGCTGCCACCGCCGCCGCCGTGGCCGCCCCCGACGTGCTGCCCACGGACGTCGATACCGCCGCTGCAGGCGCGCCTCGCAGCGACGCCGCCATGCCCGCCGTCAGCGAGCTGCGGTTCCTGGCCTGGGCCAACGCACTCAGGCCCGACAACGGCCGCGAGCTGCTGCTGGTCGACAGCGGCGACGACGGCGCCAGCGACAGGTCTTCCTGCGTTGTGCGCGGCGACCCGGACAGCGAGCCGGCCTTGAACGGCTGGAACGACACGGACGGCCGTCGGCCCTCGAGATTGCGCAGCGGAGACGGCCGGCCAACGGGAGAGGCGGCCGCCGCTGCGAGCACGGCGCCAGCATGGTGGTGGTGGCTGTGGTGGCTGTGGTGGTGTGCCACAGCAGTCGAAATCGGCAGCGAGTGCGGCGGCTCAATGTGCGGCCGCCTCTCCAAGCTGGACGGCTGAACCGAGTCCGTGGGAGAACTCGACTCCGAAGAGCCAACGGGCCGCACAGCCTTGAGAGCCGAGATCGGACTGGTGGCGAGCGCTCCGATGCCATGAAACGTCGACAAACTGCCATACGTCTGCTGGGGCTGGGGCTGGTACTCTTCCTCCATGGCACTGGTGCCGCGCCCATGGTGCGAGGGCAGCGAGCCGACAATCTCCGAGGGCGAATCGCCACGGCGGTGGTACTGCTGGTGCTGGTGCTGGTGCTGGTGCTGGTGCGACGCATGGTGCTGATGCTGGGACTGCTGCTGCTGCTGCTGGCCGTGTTGGCCGTGGCGCTGCGCGTGCTGGCGCTGGTGTTGGTGTGGGCTCTCACTAGGCGTGGCGTGCTGGTGATGCCGGTGCTGGTGATGGTATGAGCTGTGGCGCGGCTGCCCAAAGTAGTCGCTTTCAGGGCGTTGCGGTATCGGCAACGAGGGCCGGAAGTAGTTTTCGTCGATGAAGCGCGAGCTGAGGAGAGACTCGGAGTCGTCTATGCGGAAGTTGCAGCTGTTGCGGTATGTGGTGGACACAGAGAGGCGGCCAATGGGGACCTCCAGATCGGCAAACATGTAGTCGGTCACAACGTCACGGCCGTTGTCGTACAGCAGCGGCTGGCGAAGACTGTCCAAGCCACTGGCATTCAGACGGGCTTCGGACTCGGGACCGGTCAGCACGCGGCAGCGCACGTCGAGAGACGGGTGCAGACCCTTGTGGAGGGCCCTTTGGGAGAAGCGAAACGCCGGCAGCACATGGGTCGTCACCAGCAGAGAGCGGAAAAAAACGATGCTGCGCTTGTAAATGGTGGGCAGCAGCGGGCCGAAATCGTCGACGGAAGCCGCGGCAGCAGCAGCGCCGGCGGCGGCGGCGGTGGAAGGGTCTGTAGCGGTAGCATCGGTGTCGGCACTGGCAGCACTGACAGCGCTGGTGGCACTGCTGCTTTTTGACAAGCTTGGAATGGACCGCAGCTCGACTTTCCAGCGCTCGAGGATGATCTCGGTGCAGCGAGGGCGTATTTTGTTGCTGCCGGAGCGAATGCCGCTGCCGTCGCTGGCAAAGTCGCTGCTGTCGCTGGCCGACAGCTCGGGCGAGTTGAGGGCGTCGAGGGCATTGACAGGCTTTCCGTTTTCATCGGTGATGACCAGTGCTTGGCTCGATGCAAGGCGCGAAGCGTCAATGTAGGTTTCGATGACCATGGGTGGCGGGCGGTTCTCGAAGCTGCCGCAGTGTCTCCAGACCCTCAGCTCGTCGCGAAAATCGTCAATGTCATCCGTTTCGATTTGGAACTGGCGAACAGTCAGTATAAACTTGCACACCTCTGAAAGTCTGAGAGCCTCCAATGTTGCGTCCAATTCTGCCTCCAATTCTGCCTCCAAACCCACACAACCCAAACATACCCATTTGTTGGTTTTGCGACCTCGACTGCCGCCCGATGGCGTGACGGGGATGCGTGATTGAACAATGAGCACAGCAGCCTTGAGATAGAAGTTCTACAAATGCGGTCAGCAATGCAAAGTCGTGGGGGAGAGCAGGAAGCGGATGACATGGCTGGAAATGGTACTGGAAATGGCAGCTAAAGCCCCGAAGCAGGATACAAAACTTGCCTGTATTATCTGGTCCAGCTTCTTGATCGACTCGCGCGAGGGGCCTCGAAGCGCCGGCGAAGGCGTACCGGCGGCACCGGCAACATCTGCTGGGGCATCGGGCAAAGAGCCCAGGCTTGTCACTCCCGAAGCGGCACGTGGTCGGCCAGCAGGGACGGCGTCTCTTGGGTTGTTTGTCCGGGCAGGGTTTGTCTGGGGTGAGGTTGCGGGAGAAGACCCGCGCGGCGGGTGTCGAGCTTGTTGATGCATTGGCTGAGTGCGGTAGTACTATATTATATTGCCGAGTAAGTGTGGGGGGGGGGGTGTTGTCTGAGAGCGAGAGCGGCCGCGTGTGTAAATGTCTCGGATGCCCGTACAAGATTCGCTGCTTGCAGCCGCCTGACCCTGTCCAGTCGGCCCAACCTCAAAGGAAAAGAGAAAGAAGAGACGGGAGTGGTTAGGCGAAGGGAGAGGGGGGGGAAGAGAAAAGGGAAGGGGAAAGGGAAGGGGAAAGGGGAAAGGGGAAAAGGGAAAGGGGGAGGGAGGGAAGAGTCGAGGACAAAAGCAACGACTACATCTATTTACATTCAATGAAGGAAGAAAAGAAAGTAAATGACAAGAGAGATTGCCACTGAAGGCAGCCCGTGGTCGGCGGGGACACGAAGAGCGAGGAAGCGTGGATGCGTGGATGCGAAGTCGGAATGGCCTTGGTCACGTTATATGGGTTTGTGGCAGAGAGAGGCCGAGATTTGATAGCTGTTAGCCGCTGGCGGTGTGCGATTGGGCGGCCGAATTGGCCGTTGAGAGACGATAAAACAGCACAGCGGGGACGAAGGGACGGCAGCAGGAGAAAGTTGGGGGGAGGGTCGGAAAAAGAGACACAGCCAATCGGACAGCCTCTGTGTAGCTGTTGTGAGATGTGTGTGCCTGGGCGACCTGGACGAGCTTGGTCGACGACCTGGACGGCATCCAATGGAGGAGGACAACCGTAAAAAAAAAAAAAGAGAGAGAGGGATTTCCGGCCGATGCCGATGCAGGCGTCGGTGTCGCAGTGTTTGTTGTGGCGGCCGTTTTTCTGTCTCGGTCGGCCAGCCAGCAGCTGGTGCGACGGTAAGGGTAAGCGATGAAGAAGAGGGTGCAGAGTGCGAGGGGGAGCCGTGGGGAGGAAGAAGAAAGGGATAACGGGTGAGAAGAAGAGAGAGATTTAAAAAGCCATCAAGAGAAGAGAGGAGTCGGGGAGAGAGAGAAAGGCAGAGAGGGGGAGAATGAGAGAATGAGGGTGGGAGAGGGGGAGGTGGGAGAGAAGAGAGGGAACATGAAAAGAGAATGGGGAGAGAGAGAATGACAGGAAAAAAAAAAAAGAAGAGGAGGGCCTGAGAGAATGATTGAGACTGGAAAATGCTCCGTAGATAAAATGGATCAAAAGCAGACAGTGAAAAAGAGCGGGTCAGATGGGATAGCCAGTAAGGCTGGAGGAGAAGGAAAGGGGACTCGATAACCGCACTGGAGAAAGGGCAGGCGCGGTGGGTCTTTTCTTCTGAATGTTAGGTCGTAGTCATACTACTAGCTCCCTGCGTACTTGCCCGCAACTTCCCAACAGCAAAGAGAAAAAAGAAAGAAAAAAAGAAAGTGTAAGAAAGCGTGGAAACGGGCAAGGAAAGGCAAAAAAAGAAAGCAATACAATATGAAATGAAATAAAAATCAATGCGTCCCGCAAAACAGGCAGCTTTGGAGAGCTATCCATACTATTACAAGGTGCTTTTTCGACGCATTGCACACACACACACACACACACACACACACACACATCGAGAACGCCAAACTGTGCCGCCTGGCCAGTGCCAGAGAGTACAGTGTGAATACTGTGTTTCATGCTGGTAGTATCCTTGGCTCTTGTGCGTTGCTGCGTGCTATGAACATTCCGTCTTACACACCACCAGCAGCACACCACTATGTGTCTAGGACGGCTGACATGGGGGCTGGCAGTTCCTAGCACATGACACACAGCGCGGGGGATGACTCTATATTGTGACATTGTGGTTCAAGGAGGCACACTCGCACTGTACAGACTAACAAGCTGCAGAGTATCCATATTCCGATGCTGAGCCCTGAATTATGGATACTGACATAAAAAAAAGGCGACGTATCAAAAGACGACATGCTGAGAATGCAAAGCGCGGAGAACTTTGCATGACAGAAAGCTTGCATGGCAAGGAGCAGACAGTTGAGAATGAGCTTTGCTGGACCATTGGTCCATGTGGCTTTTCTCTCTAGGCAGAAGCAGGACGCCGCAAGGCAGCCGTTGTTGCATTGCACCTGCAGGAAAGCGTGAGCCTGAAGCTGGCAAGCGAAGTGGACGGAAGCCTAAGCTAGCGGCGGGACAGGCAGACAGCATGGGGGAGAAGGGAGGGGAAGAGAAAGGAAGAAACGGAGATGAAGCGAAAACCGTAGGACAACTGTAGGAAAAAAGTAAGAAAAAGTATTGAAAAAAGTATTGAAAAAAGAACAAAAATATGGACAACACAAAAAGATCCTATCCGTCATAATACTACATGAAAAAAGCAGTAAAAAAAAACCTTCCAAAAAAATATGGACAAACATTCTATTCGTATAATGCTATATACAGTTCAAGCTTCTAATAATCCGTCTATATACCTACACTTTCTAAACACTTTATGAACAGACTCGCGCCGCAAAGCAAGAGGCAGCCCCCAACGGCTTGCTTCTGCCTCGAACAAACCCACACTATGCCTGGCTGCTGCCGCGTCCTCGGCGTTGAGAGGTCTCGCCACCGCCACCGGCGTGGACACCTGTGTCGCTGCCAGGCTGGCCTTGCGCGCCTCGGCCGCCCTGGCCTCGTGCTGCTCGGCCGGCCGCCTTGTCGTCGCTGCCGCCGCCGTGGCCGTCTCTGCTGTTGGCCAGCTTTCCAGACGCTTTGCCAGGTCCTTTCCCAGGTTCATGTCCAGGTCCTTTCCCAGACGCTTTGCCAGGTTCGTTTCCAGACGCCTTCCCAGGTCCTTTCCCAGACGCCTTGCCAGGCCCCTTTCCCTTGTCGCCCGCTCCTCCTCCCGCTCCTGCTCCTCTTCGACGCCGCTGGCCGGTGCCGGGTGTCGCAGTCGCAGCAGCAGCAGCAGAAGAAGCGGCGGCAGCGGTGGCGGCTGCTGCTGCCAGTCGCTCACGCCTTGCCTCTTCCTCCTGCGTGCGCCGGCTCTCCTGGTCCCACCACTCCTGGAAGGCCTGTTCCTGCTGGATCTCCTGCAGGCTGCGCTTGGCCACGGCCTCGCGGATCTTGGCCTGCTCCAGCTGCTGCTGCACAATGATGTCGGCCATGCTGAGGCCCAGCAGCGGCTCGGCCTTGGGCGACGCCTGCCGGATGTAGACCTTGGAGTGGGGCACCAGCACCGGGGCCGAGGCCGACGCCGACCCTGACCCTGACCGCAACGGCGGCCGCCGATCGTGCGATGCTGCTGCTCCTGCTCCTGCTGCCGCTGCCGCCGCCGTCGACGACGGCCGCGTCTGGCCCGCAAAGCGCGTGTCCGGCGACGCTGCCCGCAGGCCCGCGTGCGCGGCCTTTTTGTTCGCGGCCACAGACGGATGCGGCGGCATCTGTGGCGAGGCAGTGCTCTTCTCGGGGGCCGTTGCTGTTGCTGCTGCTGCTGCTGCTGCTGGCGCGACTGCCGAATTGCTACCGCCACTGCCACTGCCAGTCGTCGCCCCGCCGCCGCTTCCTTGCCATGGCTTGCCCAACGGCCGTCGTGTGTTGCCGCTGCCGCTGGCGCCGAGGCTCGAGCTCAGGCCTGTCTCCCACACTGGGCCCTTTGAGGCAGCGCCGGCGTCTTCGGACGGTTTTTGTTGTTGTTGCTGCTGCTGCTGCTGCTGTTGCTGCTGTTGCTTTTTGCGTTCCTTTTGCGACAGTTTCGTCGGCAGAACCGTCGAATCGAGTCCTCCGCCTCCTGGTCCTGGTCCCGGTCCTTCTCCAAACGCCGCCGCGGCTGCTGCTCGTCGTCGCGCCGCATCCAGGCCGGCCGTCAGCGCAGACGTCCTCTGTGGCTGCTGCTGCTGCTGCTGCTGCTGCTGTTTGGGCGCTGCCGTCGCCATGTCGTCCATGTTTTCCGTCATAATGGCCCGCAGGTCCAGCCGCGGCACACTCGCAGCCGCCGGCACGCCCCACGGACTGCTCTTCTGCGGCAGCGGCGTGCTGGGCTTGCCGTTGTCTGGGCTGGCAGACGGCGCGGCCAGCTTGGACGAGCCGCCGAGGCGGACAAAGGCGCGGCCGGGTGGCAGCCTCGTGGGCGTCGTCGACGGCGGAGTTGTCGAGGAGCTGACAAGCGGCGTGGCTCGCTGGCGGTCGTGGCGGTCGTGGCGGTCGTGGGTGTGCTGGTCTTCCTGCTGCCGGCCCGGCGTCTCTGCTGTCGCAGCAGTCGCAGTCGCCGCCGCCGCCGCCGCCGCCGGGTCTTCTTCCTCCATGTCAAAGATGAGATCGGCATTCGACGTTTTCGGCCGCAGCAGAGGGCTCCGGCGTTTGGTGGCGGCCGGACCCGATGGCGACGCGTCGTCGAGGCTGGACAGGCGGGTCTTGGCCAGCGAGGACGGAAGAGGATGGTTGCCTCCACTTCCACCACCGCCGCCGCCGCCGCCGCCGCCGCCGTCGCGCAGGGCGGCGCGAAAGGCCATTTCGCGGACGCGGCGCTGGCGCTCGTCGTCAATGTCGTGGGCGAGCAGCGGGTAGTCGCGCAGCAGGCGCTGCAGCAGGCGGCCGGAGCGGGCGACGGGCATCTGGGCGGCCTGGTTGTCGCGGACGACGGCGTCGAGGTCGCGGGCGATGTCCGGGTCGAGCTCGTCGAGCAGCTGGTTTTCCAGCATCGTCTCCATCTGCAGACACACATACTCGAGGCCGGCGTCCTTGAGGGCCGTCACCGAGCAGGCGCTGACGGTGTTGAGCAGCCCGGCAATCGTGCGCGTGGTGGCAAAGCGGCCCAGCACGCGCTGGCAGCTCTGCGACAGCCGGTCCAGCATCAGCTCGTTGGCGATCCCCAGCACGTCCAGCACCACGTCCAGAAAGGCCTCGAGGCTCGGCGCCGCCAGCCCGTCAAACAGCGAACCGGCAACGTCGCCGTACAGGTGCTGCCGCACCAGCCCAAACGCCCGCCCGTCCATGTGCCGCAGATCCAGCCGGACCTGCTGGCGCTGACCAGTGTCGTTGCGTCGCCGCCCTGCCAGCCAGCGCCCGCCCGACCGCCCGTGGAAGAGCCCCATGAACCAGGGACAGCGCCGGCACACCAGCTCGCTGTGCACGGCCGTCTCGCTGCTGCCGCCGTCCAGCTCCACCACGGCGTCGGCGTCGTCGAAAAACCGGCTGTCCTGCTCGGCCCGCTGCAGATCCGCGTCCAGGCTCCGCCGCGGCGCCGTCTGCGCCCGCACCGCCGCCTCCAGCGGCGCCATGCCCAGCCGCCCCGCCAGCCGCATCACCTCCGCCCGCACCTGCCGCCACCGGAACGCCAGCGCCGGCTTCTGCCGCGTGCAGTTCCACACCGGCACCACCCCGTCCTCGTACAGATACACCACCACGTTGACCACGCTCAGCAGGTCCAGCCCTGCAAACGTCACCACCATCAGCCGCTCGCCACCGTCGCCGCCCGGCTTGCCCGGCTCGCCCGACTCGCCCGGCTCGCTCGACTCCCCCCTCAGCCTTGCTGCCGTCGCCGCCGCCGGCTCCATCGCCACCGAAAACGACTCCGACGCGTCCTCGGCCGCCTCGCCGCCCGCCCCGCCACCGCCCCGCCGGCACTGGGCCAACGCCTCGCGCAGCACGCAGCTGCGCCCGGCCAGCATCCAGCTGTGCACGGGAATGCAAATGTCCGGGTGCAGCGACGAGCGCACCACGGCTCCAAACGTCGCCAAGCCGCCACCGCTGCTACCACAATTTTGCAGCGCCCAGTCAGCCAGGAAGCGCGTCAGGTCCGCCTCGATATCGTCCGACACGAGAAGCTCGTAGGCCGTCGCGCTCATGTCCCGACCCATGGCCTGGGCGGCGGCGTTGCCGCTGCCGTTCCGGCTCGTCGTCGTCGGCCCCGTCCCGCCGATTCCGGCCACAAAGCCGCGCAGCACCAGGAGCGGCCGCAGGTCGTCCCACAGCGTGGACTCGCCAACGCGGATCTGCTCGCGGATGACCGGCGAGTCGCGCCGGATGGCCGCAAACGCCCCAAACGTCGAGCTGCGCACAGCCGCCACATTGGTGATAAAGGGCACCCGCTGGAACTTGTGGTCCTTTGTCTTCTTGGGCAGTGCGTCGGCGTGCGACTTGTCCTTGGTGTCGCGGTCTCGGCCCCGGTCCCTGTCCCGGTCCCGGTCTCGGTCTCGGTCCCGGTCCCGGTCTCGGTCCCGCGTGTCCTTGGCCTTGACGCGCTTCACGCGCCGCCACACCGCGCCCGAGTCCGTGCTGATGATCACAGACCCCTGCTCGCCCACGGCCACCGACCGCACGCCGTCCTTGCGCGCGCTCCAAATGCACTGCGGCTGCGTGAGCGCGCCGCGGATCTTCGAGGGGTTGGTCGTCGACGCGGCAGCAGCACCAAAACTGGCGCCCGAGGCTGCCGCGGCTGTGTCGTCGACGGCATTGCTGCTGCTGCTGCTGCCGCCGCCGGCAAGACTCATGGTGTAGAGGTCGCCGCGGCGGGTGACGGCGGCTATGGTCTCGCCGCCCGACGCAATGTAGCCGATCTGGGAGCGAGCCGGGTCGTGGCGCGACGACAGGTTGAGGTGGCGGTGGCGGCGGCCACCACCGCTGCTGTTGCCGCCGCTTCCGTTGCTTCCGCCGCCGCGCAGGCGGGGCTGGCTGGCCAGCAGCGGGCCGGCGTCGGCAAACGGAAACTTGACAATGTTGTAGCCGTAGCTGGTGAAGACGCAGACGCTGTGGTTGGCCAGCAGCACCGTCGTGGCCCGGTCGATGGCCGAGACGGCCACAATGGGCGACGAAAACAGCGACGCCGCCACCTTGCGCGGAATCGGCTGCACCGCCAGCGACCGCGAGTCCGCATCCATCAGCGCCAGCTGGCCCACGTTGCGGCCCCAGCAGTACAGCGACGACGCCGTGTGCGCCACCGAGTGCCACGACGACGCCGCCAGCCCCACCACGTGTTCGCGCCGCAGCGGCCCAAACACCTGCCGCGGCGTCGCGCTCATCGGACTCATCGGATCGTCGTTCATGCCCGATCCCGATGCAGCGCCCGGCCCCGGCCCCGATCCCGAGCCCGAGCCCGGCCCGGACGCCGGCCCCGAGCCCGGCAGCGCATACCCCAGCTGCGAAAACGCATTCGAGCCCCAGGTCCACAGCCCGCCGCCCTCCACCACCGCCATGCTGTGGTTCTGCCCCAGCGCCACCCGCTCGACCCGCTTGTCCGCCAGCGGGCCCTGCACCGCCACAAACGAAAACCGCGTGTTCTCGTCCCCCAGCCCCAGCCGCCCGCCCCGCCCGATCCCGCACACATACAGATTCGACACCGCGTCCGCCGTCACCACCGCGCTGTGCAGCTTCGACAGCACCACGTCCCGGATCACCAGCGGCCGCGCCTGCACCAGCGTCGGAATCTCCGCCATCTCGCGCGGCCCCCCCGCCGCCGCCGCCGCCGCCTCTGCCTGGCCCGTCGCCTCCAGGTACTCTTCGTAGAACCGCTGCACCAGGTTGTCCGGCCGCTTCAGATACACCCGCTCCGGAAACTGCCGGTCGTCGCCGTCGCCAAGCCCCAGCGTCAGGTTCTTGTTGCTGCCAAAGAAAAACAAATCTGTCGGTCAGAAGGAAGCCACATCTTTTTCGTAGCTCAAAGCAGAAGGACCTCAAAGCAAAAGACGTTCTGTAGCTCAAAGCAAAAGACGTTCTGTAGCTCAAAGCAAAAGACGTTCCGCAGCTCAAAGCAAAAGACGTTCCGCAGCTCAAAGCAAAAGACGTTCGGTAGCTCAAAGCTCAATATCTTACCTTCTCCGTCAGCACTGGTCTGCATGGCGCCATTGTTTCTGTAAGGTCAGTAACTGTGTGTGTGCTCTGCATCTCCGTTCCCTGCATGTGCCCGTATCACGCGTTCTCCCTCCCTCCCTCTCTCTCTCTGTCCCTTACCGAGTCCGCGACTGCTGGGCAACCGGCTCTTCGTCCGAGTCCTCGCTGTCGGAGCCGCCGGAATCCGCCAGCATGGTCCCGAGCCGCTCGCCAATGGTCGAGTTGTACAGATCGAACGGGCTGTTGCCCTCGTGGTCTTTGGTCTTGATCAGCTGGCCAATGCGGCCCGCCGGCGCCCCCAGCGTCCGGCCCGCCATGTCCAGCCGCTCCTTGGCCAGCAGCAGCCGCGCAATCGAAATGTTGCCCGCATACAACGCCCGGTGCAGCGCATTCCACCCGCTCTCCGGATCCTGCACGTAAATGTCCACCGCCGGGTGCTCCAGCAGCGCCTGCACAAACCCCAGCGCCGAGTCCGACGTCGACGCCGCCGCCCGCAAAAGAATCGTCAGGCCCGCATGGTCGCGACTGTTGATCTCGTTCTTGCCGATCGTGCCCATCGTGCCGCCACCACCGCCGCCGCCGCTTGTGCCCCCGCCGCCGCCACCGCCGCCGCCATAGCCGTGGCCATGGCCAGCCGACGCCTTGCGCGTGCTAGACTTGACATTCGGCGTTCGCGGTGACGTGGCATACGGGCTCAGGTCTCCGCCACCGCCGCCGCCGCCACCGCCTCCCGCAGCTCCGAATCCTCCCGCCGTAAAACTGCCGCCAAAACTGCCGCCAAAACTGCCGGCACCGCCGCCCGAAGCGCCATAGCCCGCACTCCCGACTCCGGCTCCGCCGCTGTTGGCATTCCACACAGCCGCCGCCTGGGCGCCGTGGCCCGTCGGCTCAAGCAGGCGTCGAAACCGTTCGACATTGTCCGAGTAGTAGCACGCCCACAGTTGACTCATTTAGAGAGGCACGGCCCTTGGCAGGGGCCACAGGGCGAAGGAAAGTTTAAAAAAAAAAAAAAAAAAACCCCAAAAAGCCTCCCCCTTCCTGGCACGACGCCTTCCAAGAGCGCACCTCGCTGTGAGTCTCGACGGATCACGGCTTTTTTAAAGGTGCGGACAGGAAAGGCCCCCCAGGAGGATCGCACCACACGCAGAGAATGAGCTGTCTTTTTTTTCGTCTATTGTCTTTTTGTCGGTTCTTTTCTCTTTTCTTTGGTCTCTGTCGTGCACGCCAGCGGTCTCCGACTCGATTCTGGCCCGATCTCGCTGCCGCCGTCACTCAAGAAAAGTCCTGTGCCGGAACAAGGCAAGAACGTGTCTGCATTGACAGCGTCACTTCGCGTCGGTGGTGTCGCAGTCCTGTGCCGGTTGTGACGAGCGACTCGGTGTCAGTTCTGTCGGCGTCCGAATGTCGCAAAAGCCAGTCACCGCGTCGGATAGCCGGGCTTCCTGAGATGGCCCTCTCGTTGAACACGTATCACAGAGTGGAGTTTGCGGGGAGATCTGGATCTTTCGAGTATGGATATTACGGCGTATTACGGGGCCATTTAATATTTGTATGGAATATGTAAATACGCCGTAGTGCACTGGAAGATAGGCAGGAGTGCACGAGTATTACGATAACCCCCAGAGCAAGCACTAATTAAAAATTAAAAATAATTATCGTGCGTGCGACGCGCCTTCCAACAGGCTGTCGCTCGCCTTGCCCCACCCCCAAAAGCTGCGTGTCAGCCAATCAAGTCTCCAGGTGCTTCCGAGTATGTCCGCTAGAGGCTGCTTGCCATTAAAGCACCAAAGCACCAAAGCATCAAAATACACCATAAAGGTCAGCCGCCAGTTCTTGAAAGCCTCTCTGAGAGTCCGCTGTCACAGCACGAAATCTACGCCGCACAGAGACAAGCCCAAAGGTGTGATCTGGGGCCCTCTTTCCTGGGTGACGGGGGAGGAGTTTGCCCTAGCATGCTTGTAGCAAGTCTGGCTCGCAGCAATTCTGCTTACAGAACATCACTAACTCCATCGTCAACCACACATATACTCCCCTGAAGAACAGTGGAGTTGCAAGCTGTGTGCGGGGCAAGTATGCTGCAGCCCAGCGGGGTCCAGCAGTACCAGGCCTAGAACAGGCTGAATGAAAGTGTCAAAATACCTCGGCGGTTCGCGCGCCTGCTTTGTAATTGTGCGCCTGAGCCTGTCTGTGCCATCCCCTCACCACCGTAAAAACAGCGCTCTTTTCACAAAACCCCACGCTAACAATGGAGCCCTTGAAAAGCCCACCGCTACCGGGTTTTAAAGTCCGAGCATGATAATGGTCGTACGGAGTACTCGCACGTCCTATTACAGTGCAAAACTACCTGTAATATGGATACTGACGACGCAATAACAATCTGTGTATCCTTTCCTCCGTAATATAAAGTATTACTATTACTCATATCTTTAGGCGGTCCTAGGGAACAAAAAGCTGCTGCTTGGAATTTCGGTTGCACTCCATAGCGTCTCCATATGGTATTGATACTTACGCCTTCCTCCGTTTTTTTGTGGGGGCCGTTCCAACGCTGTTCCGGCCCGAGTCCAGTTTCTTATTTTTTTCCTTTTTCATTTTTCGCGTCCGGACTCCGTTGTCTCTCACCTCTTCCGCCGACCTGGTTCCTCCGCACTACGGAGTTCACCCTCTCTTCACCTGTCTCTTCGTCTCGGCCGCCCAATTGCCCTCGTAGATCTGTCCATCACAAGATTTTCAGAAGCTCATATCTCTGTCAACATGTCCGACAAACCGCTGCCCTTCATATACCAGTTCGCCGCCGGGTATGCTCGCCTCTTGGCCCCCTCTCTTGCTCTCCCCCGTTTCCCGTCCCCGTGCGATCCATATCTGGGTTGTTCACTATGCTAATGAGACTCCATGCAGTGCGGTGGCCGGCGTTTCCGAGGTGTGTGTGTCACGCGACCCGCTCAGCACATAGCATAGGCACGTCTGCACTCACAGAAACTAATCAAGCTTTGCCGCCCATAGATTCTTGTAATGTATCCTCTGGACGTCGTGAGTATGTAGCCACGCAGTCCGATCCCATGGCACAAGAGTGCATTGTTTTCGTCGTGAGGCAGCGAAAAGAGAGCCGCCATGGTTCAAGGCCGCGTTCTTTTCTTGCTTTACGGCGAGCTTTTCATGTTCTTGTTACTAAAGCCAACAATTTGTCTGTGAACAGAGACTCGAGTGTAAGTCTGCACGTAAAAGTGCCGGTTCGCGGTACTGGCTGGCCGAGAGAATTTAAGCAAAGGCTTCTGGCTCACTGAAACCTCAGGCAACTTCAGACCGGCAAAGGAACCGGACCAGACTCATACAACGGCATGCTGGACTGCTTCCGGAAGATCATCCGCTATGAAGGGTATGTGTCCGTCAGGGAGCTGTGAGGCGTCTCTTGGGGCCCTGTTGGATTTGCTGGTTTTGCCACCCAAGCTCACCACGTCACCCAGCTTCTCGAGGCTTTACCGCGGCATTGCTGCCCCCATCATGATGGAAGCCCCCAAGCGAGCGACCAAGTTTGCTGCCAACGACGAGTGGGGAAAGGTCTACCGCAAAGGTGTGTTTGGCCTCTTTGTTCCCCCATTTGTTGTCCCAGATGCTAGAGACTTCGGGTCTGGTGTTCCGACTGACGCTTCTCTTTTTTTTTTCCCTCTAACCCTGCAGCCTTTGGCCAGGAGAAGATGACCCAGAGCCTCAGCGTGCTCACGGGCGCAACGGCGGGAGCCACCGAGAGTCTTGTGTGAGTTTCCTTTCTCGCGCGCTTTGCTGGAGATGGAGCAAACGAAAAAAAAGAGCCAGTCTTGGCTGGAGACGGAGCAATTGAAAAAAAGAGCCAGTCCAATCTGGCTGACAAAAAAAAACAGCGTCGTTCCCTTTGAGCTGGTCAAGATCCGCCTACAAGACAAGGCCTCGGCCGGCAAGTACTCGGGCATGCTGGACGTTGTGGCCAAGACGGTGCGCAACGAAGGCCTCCTGGCCATGTATCAGGGCCTGGAAAGCACCATGTGGCGCCACATTCTCTGGAACGCGGGCTACTTTGGCTGCATCTTCCAGGTTCGCCAGCTGCTGCCCAAGGTCGAGGGCAAGCGCGCCCAGATGGTCAACGACATTACTGCCGGCAGTACGTGACGAGTCTTCATTCCCCCCCCCCCCCCCCCCCCCCCCGGTTTTATCTGTCCATCTTGTGTTGCTGTGCTGCTCACACCATGCCTCCTTTCTTCTTTAGCAATCGGCGGGACTGTCGGCACATTGTTGAACACGCCCATGTGAGTATTTTGCTTGACTGTTCATCTTTATATCTTTATATTCCGGGCTCTTCTCCTACAGACACTAACAAAACTGCAGGGATGTACGTTGTGTGCAAATGACATTCAAGACAAGAGAATATCCTTCTCTTCGTTTCCCCCCCTCCCCGCACTGTTTTGTCTCCACTAACGCTGCCGTGTGCTGTAGGTTGTCAAGAGCCGGATTCAGAATGAGACGCGGACCCCCGGCGTGGTGTCCAAGTACAACTGGGCATGGCCGGCCGTTGGCACCGTCCTGAAGGAGGAGGGTTTCAGTGCTCTGTACAAGGGATTCCTGCCCAAGGTGCTGCGTCTGGGCCCCGGAGGTGAGTCGACACTGTGCTGCGTACCAGCCTTCGTTTTGGCTATTTTTTCAGCCCTCCCCCGCCAGTCTCCCCCTGCTTGTGCGACGTCTGCTAATGAACCAACTCAACACAACAGGCGGCATCCTGCTCGTTGTCTTCCAAGGGACAATGGACTTCTTCCGCAAGATGAGAGACGAGAAGGCATGAAAGGCGGCATCGGAATGAGCCGGAGCCAGATGTTCCACATATTGTTGGTTGTATCCATAGCCACAAAGATGGCGGGAGAGGGATTGGCAAAACAAAAGGAAGAGAAAGGGGAAGAACGGTGCTGTCATGTATGCGCCCCATTTCTGGCTTGGCGAGACCTTTTTTTGGTCTGCAGCTTTGCATCGCTGTGCACACCCATACTAGGACATGGATTGATTGATAGTTGTACCAATTGCACTTAGACAGCATAACCAATGGGGAAACCATCAGCACGTCGTCGTGTATGCTCCTGCTCCGAAGTAAAACGATTGTTGGCCTCAGCGGAACCACCAGTTGACCGAGGCATTCAGCCTGCCGTCAGCAAACCCGCTCTTGACGCTGTGCCACCAGCCCTTTGGAATGAACAGCATGTCTCCCGGCTCCAAGCGGGCCTCCTGCATCTGGCCGTGGGCATGGATGGCGGCGGCTGCTGTTGCAGCGCCTCCAGCACCCGCAGCACCACCGGCAGAGCCAGAAGCAACCCCCCCGGCGGCCGTCCATATGGCCTCGTGCAGGGCCTGGCGCTCTGGGCCTTGCATCATCTCCTCGCCGCGGATGCGCGCATGCCGGAGATGTTGGGCATGGCCGCGCTCTCGCGCCAGCTGGGTCTGGACCTCGCGGAAAATGGCCTCGCCAGGCACCGGCGGCATCAGCCGCACGGTCTTGGCGCTGCAGAGCTGGCAAAACAGGTTGGGATTGGGGTCGCGATGCCACGGCGTATAGGTGGGCTCGAGCCCGAGCCACAGGCTGGCATCGTAGACGTCGCCCCGGCCCGCCTCGGTCACCAGCGCAGGAGCCTGCACATCTCGCTGCATGGCCGCAGGCAGCTCGGACAGCGATGCCTGCGCAATGTACATCTGGGTGAGCGGGCCCGAAGCGGCTGCTGCTGTGCTTGTTCTGCGGCCATCGGCACGTCCCGCAGCTGAGCCAGACGCAGTAGCCGTAGCAGCCGCATGCGTCGTCGTACTGTGCCGGGCCACCCATTCGTTGAACTCGAGCGCGGCGATCAAGAGGCCAAGCGGCGCATCCATTCGGATCAGACGCTGCTGTCCCGGAAACGCCAAATCTTCGCGCCCGTCAGCGGCAGAGGCGGAAATGTGGTAGGCGAGCAGTTCCGCCAGGCCACGCCGTAGAACGGCCTCGTCTGATCTCCCGACGGCCCCATGGCCCGAGAGCCACGCGCAAAACGCCGCAACGCTCTCCGGGTTGCCCGCAGCAGCAGCACCGGCGTCCCCGGACATGATGGGCGCCACTGCATTTGGCGATGCGGCCTGGGATCCGACAACGACGCGCGCCGCGGCCAGAGGTGGGTACATGAGCTCGTAGGGAACGATAACAGAAGCAAACTGTCCCAGGTACGCAATGGCTTTGGTCGCAGCCTCCGAGGCCGTCGTGGCTGCCAGTCGTTCGCTCATGGCCGGGAACCCGGCTGTTTCCTCGCCATGCAGCGCACCGCCGCCACCGCCATGCCTCCTCCCCCCATGGCGGACACTGCCAGGAGCGCCATGCTTCACATGGAGCGGCCTCTCGGCAAGAAAGGCACGCTGTCGAAACGTCTCGACATCCACTCCAGGCGGCCCAATCGAGGCAACGCGGGCGAGTCCCGAGGCTGTGGCGAATCGGCGCAGCAGCGCCTTCTCCATACGACCAGACAAAGGGCAAGAAGGGGCAGAGCCTTTTCAAAAGCAATAAGATGAAGGTGGGCCAGAGTGAGTGGCAGGGCATCAACTTCCCTCCAAATGCCCTGTAATATTGTATGGAGTATCAAATGAAGTGGTGACACGTGACATAACACGTGCCTCGTGATTGCGGTTTACGGAGGCAAGCTGTGCACGGACCAGGTGGTGTCCGCCTTGGAGGACTTGAGAGGGTGGGAGACGAGCGAAGAGGAAGGTGCCCTAATGATTCAGAAAAGCAGGCGCGAAAAAAAATGCCCCCCCCAATTTCACTGTGGTTGCCCGAGGAAAATGGATATCAAGGTTTGAACGAATGCAAAAACGAACATCCAACAGACAAGACACAAAAATTCCCAGCTCACATCGCACTTCCAACGTCTGCTAAGCGCTGCCCCTCCCTGGTCCATTGGGCTGGCTTTGTACTCGTTTAACGGGACTGACCTCACCATGTGAGACGCGGACCTGCTAGCAAACTCGACATAATTTTTGGTGCACCAACCGCAACTGCCCCAACCCCTCCAACGGACTCCATTTTATCCTGTCCCATCCCACCACCAGCAAAAAACCCGACTACGAGCAATACAGGCGCCTACCCGGAGCTGGCTTTTTTTTTTTTTTTTTTTTTGTCTTTGCCCTTTGCTCTCATATTGAAACAGCGCCGCCTCCCGTGTTTTTTTGCGCCGGCCACCGTTTTTTGTTGCCAGGCTTTCTTCCCCAGGCCGACCAGCGCGTGACGCATCAAAATATCGAATCCGCCCCAGCGGTTGGCGCTTTTGTGCCAAATTCTCTCCCAAAACCTTGCCGGCCCTGCCATTGGTTCGGTCCAGCCTGGGGGACTGTACGGAGTACTCTGTACCTTTTTTTTTTCCTCTCCTCGCTCTCTTTCCCGGTGGGGTTCGATGAGAACGGGGATCGACACGGACAGAGACGAACAGACACGGCTGCCGCCTTGCAGTGAGCGACAGCGACAACAACCCAGCCGCCGCAGCAAGACCAGCAGGACGACGATCGACGACCAGCCGCACGCTCGCCCAGCGAAGCCACGGGCGACGGGAGGAAAATGTCCACATCTTCTGGGGCGCCGGAAACGTGGATAGCGTCCTTCTGCTCACTTCTGGGCCACGAGTATTTTGCCGAAGTGTCGGAGGAGTTTATCGAGGATGATTTCAATCTCACAGGGCTGCAGTCGCAGGTGCCCCTCTACAAGGAGGCTTTGGAGGTATGTGGCGGGAGGGGGGGAGGAAAGAGAGGGGGAAGGAGATGACGAACAGAGGGGGCCGGAAAAGAGGGAAAAGCAAAACGAGCACTGCTAACACGCGTCATCAGATGATCCTGGATGTCGAGCCGGAAGAGGACGAAGACGAGGAGGACGAGGAGGAGGACGAGGACGACAACGACAGCGGCGAGGAGCGGCCGCGGCGCCCGGGCGAGCAGCGGCGGCACCACGCGCGCATGCCGAGCGACCTGTCGATGATTGAGGGGTCGGCGGAGCTGCTGTACGGGCTGATCCACCAGCGCTTTATCTGTTCGCGGGCGGGCATCCAGCAGATGTCGGACAAGTACGAGCTGGGCCACTTTGGCGTGTGTCCGCGCACGTACTGCAACCTGGCGCGCACGCTACCGGTGGGCCTGTCGGACGTGCCGGGCGAGGACACGGTCAAGCTGTTCTGCCCGTCGTGCCTGGACGTGTACGTGCCGCCAAACAGCCGGTTCCAGACCGTGGACGGCGCCTTTTTCGGCCGCACCTTTGGCGCCCTCTTTCTCCTGACCTTTCCCGAGTACGACCTGACGAAGAACGGGGTCGAGGCCCTGACCAACCTCGTGCACGGCGGCGAGGACGGCGGCGACGGCGCCACAGCCAGCGGCAGCGGCAGCGGCGCCGGCGCCAGCAGCGCCAGCCTCATGATCAACGGCATGTACGCGAAAAACATTGCGCCGGGCCTCGGCCGCGGCAAGATCTTCGAGCCCAAGATCTACGGCTTCCGCGTCTCGGAAATGTCGCGCGCCGGCCCGCGCATGCAGTGGCTGCGCGACAAGCCCGACGACCTGACCGAGCTGGACGAGGCCCGCCTGTTTGCCCAGGAACACCCAGACTCCGACGGCGACGACGAGAGCATGAGCACCGGCAGCCGCAACGCCGTCCCCGCTCCCTCCTCTGCCGCCTCCTCGGCAGCCGCCGCCGCCGCCGCCGCCTCCGCCACCTCGTCCCGGAGGCGCCCGCCAGGAAGCACCCGCCTACGCCAGCACCAGCAGCAACAGCTATCACAACGACAGCACCAGAACGGAAGCAGCATGGCCGTCGACGCCAACGGCGGCGAGTCCGAGCTATAGCCCGTCCGAACTGCGGCCCGTTCGAACTGCGGCCAGTCCGAACTGCGGCCAGTCCGAACTGCGGCCAGTCCGAACTGCGGCCAGTCCGAACTGCGGCCAGTCCGACAGTGCGACCCGCCCGCCTCCCAGCTACAAACAGTCCCAGCCGCCCCCCCCCCCGCCCCCCCGACCAGTCCGAAACGACGACTCGCAAAGGACACGGAAAAGAGATGAATCTGTACTTCCGCTCGCATTAGAAACGCTAATAAACTTTGGCCGGAAGAAAGCATGGTTTTGTTTTGTGTGTGTACGTGTGTTTGTGCATGTGTGCATATGTTGGCGGTCGCTGATCCTCGTGCCCCATTCAAACTCCAATATCCCGTTCTCGCTCGTCTTCGATTCCTCAGTCTTCTATATACTAAGGGCACAGTGGGCACCATGGTGATCCGGGATTAGGAAGAAACAGGAATTTCAAAAAACCAGGAAAACGGTGAAGGAGAGAAAACAAAAAAAAGAGAGGAAAGAAAGGGCGACAACGGTTTTTATATCTCCCTGCTCCTCCCTTCATGCCGTCCTCGCGCTTCCTGGATCGCTCTGTCTTGACTTGCCGACTTATTTATCCCGCACAATGGATAGTGCTATCAGTGTTCTTTTTTGAGGCCCGCTTCCTCTTCTTCCAAAAAATTTTTCTCTCTCTCTTTCTGCTTTCTTTCAGTATATCGGCGGTGGGAAAGGAAGGAAGGGGGTTCTTTACGGGTTTTTTTTCTTCTTCTTCTTTTTTTTGGTTCTTTTTTTTGAGCTATCTTCATTCTATATTGGTCGATGTATAAGATGGTAGGCAATCACAATGGGCGTTTTCCGTTTTCACCGCTACGTGCAATGCACTTTTGTCATGTCTTTTTTCATTTTTTGCTCTTCTCCTTCTTCTTTCTTTCTCTTGTCTTGTTCTCGCTTTGCCCCTGTGCCATGCGCCATGTCTAATTTGTCCTCTAAAGTTGGTCGGCCAAGCCAATTGGTGGTCATTGACGGTTTCTGTGAATGGTTTTCTTATCTTTTCTCCTTTTCTCCTTTTCTCCTTTTCTTCTTTTCTTCTCTTTTTTCTCCTTGCTTCAGGTGTGGGGTTAACAAAAATAATCAAAGTGGAAATTTTGTCTGATCGGGCGTGTCTGACTTTGCAAGTTGGGCGTTGCAGTTGTGTGCCGCTTATAATATTTTTTGATTGATTCACCGCCAGAAAGGACAAATGCTGTCAGCGGGCCGCTCTGCATTCAAAATGTTGCCGATACCCCCCCCCCAAGAAACAACTGCCGATTCTAGAGAAAGAGACGGAAAAACAGCAACAATCCAGAAAAGGCCGGTGAACGGAAGCAAAGCCATGCCGGACTCAACCCTTTTGTTGTCGTTGGCTTGGCATCGTGTCTCCACCGTAGAAGGGTTTTTTTTTTCTTTTCTGGTTCTTCCTGGCCTTTCTCGTCGTTACAGGTATTATGCAAGTTGACGAGGTTTTTCGTCTCTTCCGCTTTCTTGGCTGCTTAACAACCAGCATCTAGCGGGCCCAACGAAAAAAAGTCTAAAACACAGCCTTTCTCGGCTAGCCATTGCTGAGCAATCAATTTTGTGCGCAAAAAAAAGGGAGGGAGGTTTTGAATTTAAAAAAAAAAAACAGTCCAAACCAGGAGTGTGGGATCCCGAATGACTAGGCGGCGGGAGGGATCAGCACTGCCATGGTTTTCGTGCGGGACGTTACGAGTACGCGGAAAAGTGAAGACCAGGCGTTCTTTTCAAACGATATGCCGTATTGCGCAGTTTATGAATAGAGTCGTCATATTGCAGAGTGGCAATCATAATATAAGAGTACATCACAGGGAAGTAGAATGTAGTTGTATTGCTGGACATGAGAAGGAGTCTTGTACCAGAGCTTTGTACATTGTACTTTGTAACGACATCTCGCAAATCAGATATCTAAAAGGCTGGGAGCACAGAGAGCTTTGTACGAGCGATGGTTGGGTATCTGCTCGAAATTCTATTGACTACGGAGAACTCGAATGGCTTTCCCGCAATTGCTATGGAGTAATACGTCGTACTTACTCGTAAGCGATCAGCGCTCGGCAATGTACAAACGCAGTCTGAGTCACGACGAACAGAGCTTGTTGGTTTTTATTCCACGAGACGAAATGTGGTACACGGCTCTTGAAAGTACAAAAGTTAGACGCGCTTCACAGGCCGTCAAATAAACGCTGTCATACTCGTAGTATTACAACATAGGACTTTGTAATTCGGTGTCGAGTATGAGAGAGATATGGCTCGCAAAACTGGGGGGTACTCATACTCCGTGTTACGAGCTCGTCGTATTGTCAAAGCAACAGGGCGTCAAAGCTCAAGGAGTCGTGCTCGTAAAGACGAAGGAGGTACAACTGAGAGCTTTACTCCGTAATACTGAGTACGGGTACGAGTACTTGAGACTCGTCCTCAAAGGTCAACGGCCGCTGATACCCCACTTTTACTGCAAGCTAAGGCCCGTGGTCCCAACAGTCTTGATGAGCGGAGTATACATTATGATTCATTTTGACACGGATGTGATATGTCTGGCCCGCCGAAATGGCTGGGCGGGCCCTTCAAAATGCCTGCACAGAGAACTCGTAGCGCGTCGGCCTTCCCCTATCGCCGACATGGTGCCCTGGAGAAAACTATTGGTAAGACCGGCGACGTATGATTCGCTGTCACATATAGGGTATTGCATGCTCGTAGTCAGGCTGCTCGTACTAGATTCAGCATCACGAACATCGCGATACTGACTTATCGCCCACGCAATCTGGCCAGACACGGGCAGATAAAAAAAAAAAAATTGAATCTACTTTAGAAAACAAAAAAACCACAGATCACAATGTCTTTCCCAGGAAAAATCTTCAGGCTTAGTACCTTATGTAGGCTATCCTATCGTCGTGGGGCGAAAAAAAAGAGGAGTCCCCACACTTTTGAGCGGGAAGGAGTACGGAGTACGATGTTAATTCTCGTAGTGCTCCATTCAGGCCTGGCTGCATCCATTTTCTCTCGTTTTATTTTCCCTCTTGGGAATAGTGTCCCTTCAGGTTACTAATGTCTTTTGTTATTGCACCATGTTTTTGTATCCATACGTGGGCCCCGTCGTGGGCTCTGACGACCTGCGTGTGCCTGCTCAGTATTCCGCGAAGTTTGTCCGTCCTCACGGCGATAGCCCACCCCTTCAGCCGTGCCTGCCCCCTGGGGCCCGTCCGTACTCGTAGTCATTCCCCCTTTGACAAGGCAAGAGCAACCGGCCATTAGCGTTCTTCCTTTGTGATTGCCTTTTTTTTTTTCATTTGGGCTAGGGGGGCTCACTTTTTGATTTGTAAGTGTGACCTGGGTCGAAGGGCCCTGTTCAACAAAGTGGAAACTGCAGACTGCAGACCGAAGCTACGAGTAATAATACGTCGTACTTTTATGCCAAGCATATCCTTACTTTTTTGGTTGTCTGTTGAATGGTTCTTCGTTTTTTCCTTAACAGGTCTTTGTCCCCTCTCCCTCTGCTCTGCCGAGACCCGATCTGGTAGCCTGGTGATCTTGTTTTCTTCACTTTTCCGTGTCAGAGACCGTAGCTTCTTTGTGATCTCTTCACCATTGCCAAGGTCCTCTTGGTTGTCTTTTTTTTTGATTTGTTCCTTCTTCCCATTCACTGTTTGCAGATCTACACAAAATAGCCACAAGAGCTGGTCGTGAGGCGGCTCAGTGGTGAAGTGATATCAAACGGGATATCAAACGGGTTTTTCCTTTGTCTGTGTTCTTTTTTTTTCTTCTCTTTTTTCGTTTTTTCCGTGTTCTTCTCGCCTGTCAGCGCCAATGGGTGAGAAGGACCAAAAGCAAAACAGCGTGCCCAGCCCAGAGACCGGGCCCTTGCCAGCGACCAACGCGGACGGTGGGGCTGGAGCTGGAGCTGGCGCCGGAGCCGACAAGGTCGAGGCTGCGGCGCGGCAGCCGTCGATCATGTCGTTGACGGCGTCGTCGGCGTCGTCGACGTCGTCGGCCGCCACGACGGTGGACCTGGAGCATCTCCGCGAAGAGGCGCGGCGCAACAACCCGCAGGGGCAGGCACAGGCGGTGTTGTCTGGCGTGTCGGTTGAGCAGGCGGTCAGCGAGTTTGAGCATCTGCAGCGCGAGCTGACGGGCCGCTCGCGGGCCAGCCGGGCGGGCAGCACGGCGGCCGATGCTGCAGTGTCGGGGCTGTCGGGGCTGTCGGGCGTGCACAGCGCTATGGCCGGCGGCGGTGGCGACGGCGGAGGCGACGAGCCTACCGACACGTTCGACCTGGAGGGCTACCTGCGGGGCAGCCTGGCGGCCGAGCGCGAGGCCGGCATCCGGCCGAAACACATTGGGCTCTACTGGGACGGGCTGACGGTGCGTGGCGTGGGCGGGGTCACCAACTACGTGCGGACGTGGCCGGAGGAGGTGCTGGGGTTCTTTGACGTGGTGACGCCGCTGCTGCGGCTGGCGAAGCGGCTCAGCAGCAGTGGCAAGGCGGCGAAGGCGGCAGCGGCAGCACAGCGCGGGCGCGAGGAAGTGACGATTCTGGACGGCTTCCGCGGAGTGTGCCGGCCGGGCGAGATGGTGCTGGTGCTGGGGCGGCCGGGCTCCGGCTGCACGACGTTTCTGCGCACGGTGGCCAACCAGCGGGACGGCTACAGCAGCGTGGACGGCGAGGTGCTGTACGGGCCCTTTTCGGCGCGCGAGTTCGAGGCGTACCGCGGCGAGGCGGTGTACAACCAGGAGGACGACGTGCACCACGCGACGCTGACGGTGGAGCAGACGCTGGCGTTTGCGCTGGACACCAAGGTGGCGGGCAAGCTGCCGGGCGGGCTGAGCAAGGCGCAGTTCAAGGCGCAGGTGGTGGGCATGCTGCTCAAGATGTTCAACATTGAACACACGCGCCACACCGTCGTGGGCGGGCCGTTTGTGCGCGGCGTGTCGGGCGGCGAGAAGAAGCGGGTCAGCATCGCCGAGATGCTGTGCACCAACGCCTGCGTCGTCGCCTTTGACAACAGCACGCGCGGCCTCGACGCGTCGACGGCGCTCGACTTTGTCAAGTGTCTGCGCGCCTACTGCTCGCTCTACCGCACCACCACCTTTGTGTCGCTGTACCAGGCCTCCGAGAACATCTACGCCCAGTTCGACAAGGTCCTCGTCGTCGACGGCGGCCGCCAGGTCTTCTTTGGCCCCGCCGCCGACGCCCGCGCCTACTTTGAGGGCCTCGGCTTTGCCCCGCGCCGCCGCATGACGACGCCCGACTACCTGACCGGCTGCACCGACGAGTTCGAGCGCGTCTACGCCCCCGGCTTCTCCGAGGCCAACGCGCCCCACGACCCGCCCTCGCTGGCTGCCGCCTTTGCCGCCTCTGCCCATGCGCGCCGCCTCGACGACGACATGGCCGCCTACAAGGCCGAGCTGGCCCGCGAGCAGCAGCGCTACCACGACTTTCGCCTGGCCGTCAAGGAAAGCAAGCAGTGGGGAGCGAGGAGGTGAGTGCAGAGGTAGAGGTAGAGGCAGCCCAGAAGATGACTTGACTCACACCACCGCTAACTCCCCAGCTCCGTCTATGCGATCCCCTTCCACCGCCAGGTCTGGGCGCTGATCAAGCGCCAGTTCATTCTCAAGATGCAGGACAAGACGGCCCTGCTGCTCTCGTGGCTGCGCTCGATTCTCATTGCCGTCGTGCTGGCGACGCTCTACATCAACCTGCCGGAGACGACGGAGAGCGCGTTTGGCAAGGGCGGCCTGATGTTTGTGTCGCTGCTGTTCAATGCCTTTGAGGCTTTTTCCGAGCTGTCGACGATTATGCTGGGGTGAGTGTGTGTTTGTGTGTTTGTGTGTCTGCTTGCTCTGTTCTCCCACTAACCGTCAGCCGTGCTGTCCTCAACAAACACCGGGCCTACGCTTTCCACCGCCCGTCGGCGCTCTGGATTGCCCAGATCATTGTCGACCAGGCCTTTGCCGCCTCGCGCATTCTCGTCTTCTCGCTGATTGTCTACTTTGTGAGCAACCTGTACCGCAGCGCCGGCGCCTTCTTCACCTTTTTCCTCATGATTCTGTCGGCCAACATTGCCATGACGCTGTTTGTGCGCATCGTCGGCTGCATCAGCCCGGACTTTGACTCGGCCAACAAGATTGCCGTCGTCATTGTCACCTTTTACGTCCTCACGTCCGGCTATCTCATCCAGTACCAGTCGGAGAAGGTGTGGCTGCGGTGGATATACTACATCAATGTACGTTCTCTCTCTCTCTCTGTGTGTGTGTGTGTGTGTGTTTGTTTGGATGTTCTCTCTCTCTCTCTCTCTCTCTCTCTCTCTCTCTGTCTGACTCCCCAGATCCTCGGCCTCTCGCTCAGCAGCATGATGATCAACGAGTTTAGCCGCATCGACATGAAATGCACGGCCGAGAGCCTGATTCCGTCGGGCGACGGCTACGACGACATCCGCCACCAGGTCTGCACGCTTCCGGGGTCCGTCTACGGCAGCGACCGGGTCTCGGGCAAGGCATACATGGAGCAGGGCTTTACGTACCGGCCGGCCGATCTGTGGCGCAACTGGGGCATTGTCTTTTCCATCATTGTGCTCTTTCTCATTCTCAACGTCGTCCTGGGCGAGGTGGTCCAGTTTGGCATGGGCGGCAACACGGCGCGGGTGTACACCCGGCCGAGCGCCGAGCGCCGGGCACTGAACGCCAAGCTGATGGAGCGGCGCGCCGAGCGGCGGCGGCGCACCAACAAGGGGGGGGAGGAGGAGGAGGAGAAGGAGAAGGAGGACAAGGAGAACAAGGAGGAGGACGGGGCTGACGGGGCGGACACGCCCGGCGGCGCGAGACACAAGGACGGACCAAAGACACCCGACACCCCCCCCACCCCCGAGCTGACCATCAACTCCAAGAGCGTGCTGACGTGGGAGGGCCTCAACTACGACGTGCCGGTGGCAGGCGGCACGCGGCGGCTGCTGGACGGGGTGTTTGGCTACGTGAAGCCGGGCTCGCTGACGGCGCTGATGGGGGCGTCGGGGGCAGGCAAGACGACGCTGCTGGACGTGCTGGCGGCGCGCAAGAACATTGGCGTGATCTCGGGCAGCGTGCTGGTGGACGGGCGCAAGCCGGGCCGCGAGTTCCAGCGCAGCACGTCGTATGCGGAGCAGATGGACGTGCACGACCCGTCGCAGTCGGTGCGCGAGGCGCTGCGGTTCTCGGCAGACCTGCGGCAGCCGTTTGGGACGCCGCAGGCGGCCAAGTACGCGTACGTGGAGGAGATTCTGGGGCTGCTGGAGCTGGAGGAGCTGGCGGACTGCATCATCGGCACGCCGGAGGCGGGGCTGACGGTGGAGCAGCGCAAGCGGGTGACGATCGGGGTGGAGCTGGCGGCGAGGCCGGAGATGCTGCTGTTTCTGGACGAGCCGACGTCGGGGCTGGACTCGCAGTCGGCGTACAACATTGTGCGGTTTCTGCGCAAGCTGGCGGCGTCGGGGCAGGCGATTCTGTGCACGATCCACCAGCCGAACGCGGCGCTGTTTGAGCAGTTTGACCGGCTGCTGCTGCTCAAGGCCGGCGGCCGCTGTGTGTATTTTGGCGACATTGGCGACGACGCCGCCGTGCTGCGCGGCTATCTCAAGCGCCACGGCGCCGAGGCCCGCAGCACCGACAACGTGGCCGAGTTCATGCTGGAGGCCATCGGCGCCGGCAGCTCGCCGCGCATCGGCAGCCGCGACTGGGCCGACCTCTGGCTCGAGAGCCCGGAGTTTGCGCGGCTGAAGCAGGAGATTGTCGAGATTAGGGGGGAGAGGGGGGGTGACTTGACCCGCGAGGAGTCGCGTGTGTCGGGTGGTAGCAACATCAACAACGCCTCCGCTGTCACCGCCGAAAAAGAATATGCGTCGCCCTTCCACCACCAGCTGCGCGTCGTGGTGCGGCGGTCGACGGTGTCGCTGTACCGGGCAGCGAGCTACCAGTTCTCGCGGCTGTTCAACCACGTGGTGATTGCGCTGATCACGGGGCTGACATACCTCAATCTCGACGACTCGCGCGCGTCGCTGCAGTACCGCGTCTTCATCATGTTCCAGATCACCGTGCTGCCGGCGCTGCTGATCCCGCCGGTCGAGGTCATGTTCCACGTCAAGCGCAGCATCTTCTTCCGCGAGGCCCTCAGCAAGATGTACAGCGGGCCCGTCTTTGCGCTGGCCATGCTGGTGGCCGAGTTCCCCTACGCGCTGCTGTGCGCCGTCTGCTTCTTCCTGCCGCTGTACTACATGCCGGGCCTGCAGGCGGCGCCGGCGCGCGCCGGCCTGCAGTTTTTCTTTGTGCTCGCCACCGAGCTCTTCAGCATCACGCTGGGCCAGGCCCTGGCCGCCCTGACGCCCTCGACCTTTATCTCGAGCCAGTTCGACCCCTTCATCATGATCACCTTTGCCCTCTTCTGCGGCGTCACCATCGCCGCCCGCCAGATGCCCGCCTTCTGGCGCGCCTGGCTCTTCCAGCTCGACCCCTTCACCCGCCTCATCGGCGGCACCGTCGTCACCGCCCTGCACGACCTGCCCGTGCGCTGCACGCCCGCCGAGCTGAACCGCTTCGTGCCGCCGCCCAACGCCTCCTGCGCCGACTACATGCAGCCCTTTTTCGCCCGCGGCGGCCCCGGCTACCTGGCCAACCCGGCCGCCACCGCGCCCGACCAGTGCGGCTACTGCGCCTTCCGCGTCGGCGACCAGTTCTACGACCCGCTGGGCTTTGCCTTTGACAAGCGCTGGCGCGACCTCGGCATCTACCTGTGCTTCATCGCCAGCAACGTCATCATCATAGTGGGAGCGGTGAGTGAGGGGGGGAGAAGAAAGCGAGAATGAACCTACTTGTTTGCTGATACCTCCTGTTTGCTGATACGACCTGTTTGCTGATACGACCTGTTTGCTGATACTGACTTGACCAGAGCCGATTCCTCAACTTCAACAAGCGATGAGCACTCAAGTCGATTTCGGACGATTAGGGACAACTCAAAGGGCACCTAATAGGGACGATGAGGGACGATTAGGACAATCAGGGACAGCAGGACGATTAGGACATCAGGACGATTAGGACAACTTGAGACACCTACTACAACAGACGTGCATGGGACGACAACAGGCACCTAGAGCGGAGCATATACATCAGAGCGGCTCTTTTTCGGTGGAAATTTAGATTTTTACACTTGGAACTCTTTTTCTTGTCGAGATAGATCGGTAAGACGGCATTCATTAGTGTAGACATATATTTGATAATAAATAATAATATTACAAGAGAACAGACCGAAGACGGTCTCTTGGAAACGCTCGAGCACAGTCCGCCTCGACGGTCTCTTGGAAAACTCGAGCACAGTCCGCCTCGACGGTCTCTTGGAAACACTCGAGCACAGTCCGCCTCTTGCACACCCAACATCCTCTGCCGCGTGCTTCAACACCCGCAGTCACTCTCGTCGAATGGCGTCACCCCCTCTCCCGCACGTGGCACGGCAGCCCGCCCTCCATCGGCAGCGTCAGGCTGGTCCTGGTGACGCGCTCAAAGGCAGATGCATCGGCCTGGCCGGCGCCCAGCACCGGCGACACGTCAAAGTGCCAAACCACGGCCGCCAGCACCTGCACGGCCATGCTCTCGGCCATCTTCTTGCCCAGACAGGTGCGCGGGCCGCCGTGGAAGACGGGGAACTCGGCCGGCGGCCGGTGGACGAGGCGGCGACGGCGCTGCCGGCCACGTGCCGCCTGGCCCTCGGCCCCGGCCTCGGTCGCGGTCTCGGCCCCGGTCTCGGCCCCGGCCCCGCCATCCTCGGCCAGCCAGCGCTCGGGACGGAACTCGTCGGCATCGTCGCCCCAGGTCAGGCGCGAGCGGTTGAGCGCCCAGGAGCACCAGAGGAGTAGGGCGCCGCGCGGCAGCACCGTGCCGTCGGGCAGCTCCAGGCGCTCGGCCTCGACCTGCTTGATCTCAAAGGGGATGGGCGGAAACAGGCGCAGGCCCTCGTAGAAGACGGCCATGGTGTAGGGCAGGGCGGCCGGGGTCAGGCCCGCGAGGGGCAGGTCGGAGGTGGCTGTGGCGGTCGTGGCGGTCGTGGCAGTCGTGGCGGTCGTGGAGGCCGTGGCGGCCGTGGCGGCCGGGCTGACGACGGCTGCCCTCAGCTCCTGGCGCATCTCGTCGACCACGCGCGGGTGCTTCATCAGCATGTAGACCGTCCAGGTCAAGCCCTGCGCCACGGTGTCGCGGCCCGCCGACAGGTAGTTGAGCGCGGCATCGGCCACGACGTCCTCGTCCGAGATGGCGTCCAGCAGCGACTGGATGAGGCTGCCGGAGACCTCGTCGATTTTTGCGGTGGCTGTGGCTTTTTTGTCGCTGCTGGCACTCCTGGCACTGCTGGCACTCCTGGCACTGCTGCCACTGCTGCTGCCACTGCCGCCACTGCCGCCCCGCTCGGCCACGGCCCGGGCCACAATGCCGCGGCCAAAGGCCTTGACAATGGCCAGCGACCGGCGCAGCGCCGCCGAGCCGGCCAGCCGCTCCGTCACCGGCCACAGCGGATTCTGGAACCGCTGCGTGGTGGCGCCCGAGGCAAAGTCAAAGGCCACGGTGAACTCGTCGTCCGCGTGCATCTCCATGTTGTACGCCATCTGGCCCATGATGCGCGACGTCAGCTCGTGGAAGACGGCCTGCAGGTCCACCGCCGCGCCCGCCGCCGCCTGCCGCCGCAGCTGCGCCAGCGAGGCCGCCAGATGGCGCGGCAGCGCCACCTCGGTCAGCACGCGCAGGTTGGCCATGTTGAGAAAGGCCAGGCCGGCCTTGCGCTGCACGCGCCAGACATCGCCGTCGGCATTGACAATGCCGTGGCCTAAGGGGTGAGCGAGAGAAGAAGAGAGGGGGGGGGGGGGGGGGGGGGGAATAATGTAGAGGACAAAGCGAAAGCAAAAAGTCGGCTGGTCGAGCAAGCAGAGGACAAAAGGCAGACAAAAGGCAGAACACAAAAGGCAGGACAAAAGGCATAGGACAAATCAAATCAAAAGCAAAAAGACGGCTGGACGACAACGACACCCCTTCACCACTCACCAAACAAATCCCATAGCATGCCCTTGACAAACTGGCCCTTGCCAACGAGCGTGCCTTCGTTGCGAAAGACAAAGTCCAGGTTGCGCGGATCGTGGATCACCACCCCCGGCGGCAGCGTCGGCACCGCCACCTGCAGCGTCTCGTAGCCAAACTGCCGCTGGCACTCGACAAACCATCCAAACAGCTTTTGCCGCGCCTGCAGAAAGCGAAGCCCGTTGCCCACCAGCGGCAGCGTGTCTGGCGGCTTGCTAGTTGTCGTTAGTTGGGTTGTTCTTTCTCTCTCTCCTTCTCTCTTTCTTTCTTTCTTTCTCTCTTTCTCTCTCTCTCTCTCTCCCTGTCTCTCCCTCCCTCTCTCTCCCTCCCCACATACCGAAGAGGAACGCCGTTCCGATAAATCGTCGGCGTCCGGAACACCGAGTACAAGACCCCCAGCACAACAAGGCCGGCTATGGCTCCCGCCAGCGGCGACTCGTATAGCAGACCCATCAAAAGACGGCAGCCCAGCAGGGCTTCTCGGCAAACGCTTTCTAGAACAATGTCTGATGCACAAGCACAGAGCAAAGAATGCGCATCAGTCCGCGTACTCCTACTCCGCGTGCACCAATTCCACCAGCGAGAAGGACGACGAAAGAAGGGACCGTTGGATGCGGACGTTGAAGAGCTGTAACGGCTTTTGGCCTTTGGTGGGGAACACCCTTGTTTCGGATGCTGAAGCGGTCGGATCTCTGGCCGTTGGTTTTTTTTTTGGTGGGATATTTTTTCGTGCCTCTGCCAATCTCACCCATCATCGTCCGCTTGCCACCTAGAGTAATCAACGAGGCTCAGCCCTCTGGGCTTTGGCTGGGATGACGCGGCAGCTCTCCGTCGGCTTATTCTTCATTTCTTCGTTCTTCGTTTCTTTTCAAAATTTTGTACTTTGATCCTTGTCGCCCAATTTGGGTTGCACGTGAGCAAATGTAATACAGAAAACATACACGACATATGAGTATTGATGCTACAGGCAGCAGGAGCGACTGCCATTTCTATCACATATCTCGCAAGCAGTACTACTCTTCGTGCCTTCCTTGGTCAACGCTGGCACCCCAAAAGCTTGTGCTGCTGTCATGTGACAGACGCGATGATGCGCATGTACGAGTAACTCTTCTCAAAAATCGCTTGGTCTTGGCCAGCAGCATCTGCCACAGCAGCATCTGCCACAGCAGTAACAACAACAACGACGACAATGCTGCTCCAACCATATCAGCAGCAACGCACATGTGCCCGCGGCATCTCTCCAGCAAATGTGTTTCTCTCCAAGATTTTGCTGCTGTTGACGTTAGTCTTTGCACTTGCTGGACGATCGCGTAAATACCAAGTCTTCTGTTTCTGCTGCTTTTTCTGTTTTCCCTTTTGTGAAACTCGAAAGGCCCGACCGAATGGATTGGCCGTCTTACAGACACAGCATTGGAACTGCTCAATCTATCCTTATTGTCTTTGTGTATGTGCAACTGCTGTTGTGCAATTGTCTGGAAAAAAGGATAGACTTTGACGCGGCGGTTCTCTCTCTCTCTCTTTATGACCTGTGGACGTCCATGTCAAGTTGAAGCTCCTTTTTGTTTTGTCGCCACTGACAAGAAGCGGCAAGTGACACGAACAAATATCCTTCTCTCTTTTCACCGGTTCTCTGGCGAATAGCGAGAACGATGCAGTAAGAACAGTGTTCTTACTATGTAGTACGAATGCACAAACGAGAAGGAGAGGGCTTTTTTAAAAAAAATCTGCAGTATCATTCGTTCGCCAGCATTGTGCAGTGACACACAAGTGCTTCTTTGGTATCAGCCAAAGGATGGAGCCAAAGCGAGAGTGTCGGCTTGGTGGTCGGGGGTGGCGTACGGACAAGCGAGCCGTTTGTTCTGGTGTTCAAGACGCCCCTTTGGTCTCTCCAGTTTTTGTCGTGCTTTTTCTTCCTTCTATTACACGACAGGAGAAAACACAACGACGACGACGACGACGACGACGACAGAAGCAGCAGCAGCAGCAGGCTGATGGCAAGAAAGAAAACAAGTGGTTGACCTTATCAAAGGTCGACAGCAAGTAAAGGAAGCATGCAGGGTGCAAGACATGCGGTGTTTGTTTGTTTCATTTTTGTCTCTATCCCCCTTTTCATCTTTCTTCTTGTTTGGCTCTTTCCCTCCCTTTCTTTTTCACATTATATCATTATTCTCAAAGCAGGATATACGACGCATGCAAAAGGGTTCAAGTACTCGCACTCGTACTCGCACTCTCTCAGGAACAGATTCCAGTTCAGAGCACTACGTTGTCTTCTATACTACTCCGACGTACGAGTATGCCGTCTCGTACGAGAACGCAGTACGACGTTCGAGTATTACCAGCACTCCCCAGATCGCCTCCCCATTCATGCACGTCGGTGGAACACTGCGCGCATCCTCTCCCCACATGTCTGGTTACGTGCTTATGCGCGCGGGCGATTGTGGATTTTTGATCCTTTTGTTTCTGTTTTCTGGTTTCTTCTTTGGGCGCGTCTGGTCTTTTTAAAAGAGGTAAGAGATAAACAACAGAGAGCACGAAAGAGGTAAGAGATAAACAACAGAGAGCACGAAATAGGTAAGAGATGAACAACAGAGAGCACGAAAAAGACGGAGCAATCGTCTCGTCATGTGCGCGTCGAGACCGGTGTGTGATAAGAAGACGGAGAAGGAAAGCTGTGTTGAGAAGCTAGAAGCTCCAACGGCAAAGACCACACTCTCTTTCTACATTGCCCATTCTACGAGTATGACGTTCGAACAATACGGAGTACGGCGTCTTAGTGGATGTCGTGCCGGCCGTGTTTCTGAGAGAGTCATTCTCAAACAAGCTGCCGATGTACGATTAAGGAGTGATGGAGAAAGTCCATGTTAGGAGTTGAGAGACAAGAAAGAGGGATAAAGGGGGGAACTCAGCTCTCCTCTCCTCTCCTTGTTTTAGACTTCGTACTGGCCTTTCCGATGTATTCGCCGGTGCCTGCACACTGAATTGGCCGCCACAGCTGACAAGTATGTCGATGCATCCGTATGAGGACGAATATCGACGTATTACTCCGTACATAGTAATACATACTGCGTATTACCTTCTTAAAGCCAGTCATTTCGGATGCAAAATGAGTGCCATGCGAGGTGACATAGGCGGTGCCCCTTCCACTTCTGTCGAAAGATCCGAATCAACAATAGCCGTCCTACTATATAAAGAAGATAACAAAAAAGAGAGCTAGACCACGTCGCACTGGTTTTGAAAGCCAGAGCGGAATAGGGGCTCCTGACAGGCAATACTGACAGGGGGGTTAATGCTACCAGATGGCACATCATGCGGTGTACGGAGTACGGAGTACCCGTACTCGTACTAAAGTATGCTACGAGTACGGAGTACTCGTACGAGTATGCTCGTGTGCAGGAGAGCTTCAAGTATCGTGGCACAAGGCGTGCTCTTTCTTTCTCACTTGCGGCCTGATGGCAGATATACGTTAGCAGGTGTTCTTTTGTTTAAGCGAGTACGCCGGAATGAAGACGCCGAACAATTAAAAGGAGAGTCAAGGAGCCTGCGAGAGACGCATCAAGGATTACGACGTACATTGTGCTTTGAAGTGTTGTGCTTTTTATCTGTATTACGAGACTTTGTGCATATTCTGTAAATATTTGTGAATTTTGAACTATGACGCGCTGCGTCCAATGTACATACTCGTATCTCATAATAATCGTACTCCATACTCGACGCCTAATGTAATAAAATATGAGGGATGGGGAAAATCTGACTTTGAAACGAACCGAGAGCAGGGCTCAGCTCGTAGCGAACAGAGGAACCAGCCGGGAGCCTTGCAGTGGTGTCTGGTTGGCCCGGCTGTTTCTTTTGCCCCGAAGCCACTTTCCTTTGTACGAGTACGAGTACGGAGTAATACAGTACTCCGTACAGAACAAATAATACCCATAATACGACGTATCATACTCGTACTCCGTATCCATACGAGTACTCACATTGCCATTTCCATACTCCTTTTGTCCTTCCTTTTCAGCCCTTTCCCGATTCGAAGTTTTTCTTGCAGGGGCCCAGGCCACTATGAGTTCGGATAGGGAAAACGTCGTATGGAAGGCGGAGTACTCCACTCGCGTATGTACTCGCAGTTCCCAATGAGATTTGCTGGATTCGACCTTGACGGCACTTGTTTCCGGAGAGGATAGGCTGGAGTACGGAGTACTCGTACGAGTGGTATAAATACTCATACAAGTACGAGTACCATCACGTCGTAACAACTGCAAGAGTACGTGCTTGTACGAGTACAGCAGTAGTACGAAAGCCTGCATAACTTGCTGCGCCAATAACAAAAAAGAAAAGAAAGGGAAAAACCCTGCTAGAGTGATGGAAACAATCTCTTTACGAGTCCTCCGTACGCTCGGGCCTCGTTCGTCTCTGGTCATCGAGCCCATTCTTGTTCCGTATTACGAGTACGGAGTACTTTGCCGTCGTACTTGCATGTCTGCTGATCCTGTGCGAAATCCTCTGCGACCAACGTACTCGTACGTCGTAGAGCTGCTCTGCTGCAATGCAGTGCACGCCATTTTCCCTCGCTGAATGCCTCAAGCCGCTTCACTGTGACCTTTATTTCTTGCCGAGAATAGTCGTAACCTTGTCGCAGGACCTCTGATGCAACGTGCGTATCGTACTCGGCACGAGTACGACGTATGGTCAGAACTGGACTCTGTCCACGGCGTGAAGTATGGATACTCCGTATCGTGAGGTCGAGACTCTACGAGTACTCCGTACATAGATAGTATAGATATGACGACGACGTATGGATACGTCGTAGACAAGAAGCAGTGCTCTACGGAGTACGGAGTACGCTGTGCTCTACTGATCTCCTCAGCTGTACGAGTATTACTCCGTACCATGGTGTGCTGTCACCTGAAGCAAAACATTCAAATTATAGGGGTCGCTGCCTGCAGTCTCCCGGCCTCTCTGGCTTGTTCTGGGGAGGATCAGCAAAACAAGGCACGATAATTTGAAATTGCCCATCACCTTTTGCTGGCCTGTTTGGTTTCGTTTCCCTACGAGTGGCCCGCACACACCCTGTCCTTTGCCATCTTGTTGGCCTGCTTATTTTTTTGTTTATTTTAATTTTTTCTGTTCTGTGCGTTTTTGTGGGAGCGAGATTGGGGGGGTTCATCACAGCACCAGCGAACAATTCAAGGTAAGGAAAAGCCAACGTTTCAGCGCAGAGAACGGCCTGCCAACGCTTGGGCCAAATGGGGACAAGCTCTAGTTGTGGCTTCGCCCCTTTTATTTTTTATTAATTGTCCGGTGAGACTGGTTCCAAGCTACGAGCCGGCGTTGGAGCCTGCGAGTACTCGTACGGTGCAATCATACTTCATTTGAGCACACTACGGAGTACTGGAGGGAAAGGCAGACGGGTTGGCCCATGTCCGCGGCCGATTAGGGTGACAAGTCCTGGCTAGCTCACGCGAAAATAGCCTCTAAAACAATTTGTGATCGCGTCGTGTTCAGTATTACTATTACTCCATAGGGTACGGTGCTGCTTGTTCTACGAGTACAAAGTATTACGAAGAAACACGGGATATTCTGCTCAAGTGATCATGCAGTGTTTAGGGAGTATTACGAGTACGGGGACAAGTAATATGCAAGGGGACTGTTCTTTCTTTTACTGGAAAAGAAGAACGCACTTTAAGCTCAGGAGATGCAGGAGCGAGAGCCAATGGCCCGCTCGATCGGTGGCTGCTCAGCTCTGAAAATACAGGCCCGAATGCAAGGAAAGAGCAGTCGCGTAATACGGAGTATGGATATTGCAAAAAAAGGGCAAGAGCTATGAGTACGGCTACGCGCAAGAAAAGTGGGCGGATCCAGTCGGCAAAGGCAGCTGTTCCGTACGCAGTAATAATAGTAATTCTCTGTAATCCAAAGCCAATCGAGCTTGCGGCAGCTACTAACAGCCGGCCCCTTTTTTCTTTGCTTGCAGACACAGCTCACCGTGCTTGCGCCGTGTTCGTTGTGTTTTGGGATCATTTCTACTTTGTACGAGTACTCGTATGAGCAGAGCATTAATACTCCTCCTCGTGCTTGCCTTAAACTCGGCGAAACAGTGCGCGGTCGGCCGCGCCTTCTTCGCCTGTAAAAATGTGCGTGAGCAAGATATACGTACTTTGTGCTACTTTGTACGACCTTACGAGAAGAGAACCCAATGCTCTGTAATCATGACTTTGTAGGAATATATCGCAGAGATACGTAGAGATACGAGCAGAGATACGAGTAGAGAAAAACAGGAGGGGAATCCCCGTGGAAGCGACGACCCGGTGCCGCGAGCCCTGCAACCATCCCCTGAACACCCCGGCTTCTTGGCTGTTCCTCTTCCTGGCTCGCAAGCCGGGGCAGGCTTTCAAGGTGTAATACGGAGTACCACTAACTCCGTAATGGCATTCTGGGGCTGCGCCTGCCGAGTTTGATGTTAAACCGCGCCTGTCTTGAGGCGCTGGTACGTGTGGTTCTTGCCTTTTTGTACAGAGTATTACGACAGACTCGTACGAGCATTGGATTTGCCCTGACTTAGCGGGCCTCTCTTTTGGGTCGCCACGGGAGGATTAAAGGATTGTTTCCTGTGTCGCGTCTTGGACATACGACAACGAGTCAAGGCAGGATCACCACGACTTGCCCCCCCTTCTTTCTCTTCTTTTTGTTTCTCATGCCTTTTCCCCTCCCCGGCCATCTTCACATCCGTGCGACCAACCCCGGCCGCGCTGCTCAATCTGTCCAAGACAGAAATGCCTCACTAACAGTCTGCAATAAAAAAAAACAAGTTTGGAGTAATACGACGTACTCGTACTCGTACTCGCAATACGACTGCACTGCAAAAACAACAATAACAACAACAACGAGCATTACCACCTCGAATATTACAACGTTCAGAAACGAAAAAAAGGCCCTGTCCTGCAATCAACCCTTTGGTGGAGCACAAAGTGCAGGGTAGCACTCACACATCCAACTTCGCATCAGAGAGCCATTTTCCCCCACCCAACAAGTCTTGTCTTTTCTTCCTCCCACTCCCACACTCCTGCAAAGGTGGCCCACAAGCTGGTCCCCCCATTATCCCCCTTCCAGCTAGGTCGAACGTCGTACTCCTACGGAGCAAATGCTTTGGGAGAGAAGCGAACACGAGAGAAGAAAGGTACGAATCAGCTCTGATTTCATACCTCGATCTTGCGCCAACAGCCGTTTTTTGCTCTCTCCCCTTTCCGTTCCTGTGTTTGTGCCAATAGTCGCGAGCTTCTTTCTTTCCTTTCCCCTTCCTTTTCGTCTTCTTCTCTCGTTCCTCGTTTCTCGTTCCGCCCTTCTCGTTCCGCTTTGCCCACGACCCGTCGCCTGTCGCCTTTCCTTCTCGGGTTCCCCATCCTTTCCTTGTTTTCTTTTCTTTTTGCGTTTTTCGGCTCGGTTCTCTTCGTCTTCGCCTGTCCTGCGTCGTGTCTTTTCTCTTTTTTTAAACGGCCCCGTCCAACAAACCGAACCAACCAGCCAACCGCTGTCGTGTTGGTCGCCAAACGAGAGAGAGCTAGGAGTCGCGGTCATCTGCTTTTAGTTCTTCCTTATTGCGCTTCTCGCCATTGTCTTGCCATTGCTCATTTCTCTTTGCCATTCTCGCCTTTTTTTTGTTCGTTCTTGCGCCTTCGTTTTTGATACCCTCTCTTTCAAGAGCAGCTTGCTCGGACCCTACGCTTTATTTTTGTCCTGTTTACGAGTACGAGCAACTGTCGCTGTGCTTCATCGATTGGTCTTACACGGCAGAGCTAAAAGGCCCTTTGTGGGTAAGAAAGAAACGCAACCTTCTGACCACTTCTCTCCCTTAGAGCCTTGTGACTTTTCTTCGCTTCAAACCACCAAACCGCCCACGCTTTTCCCACGCATTTGCCCACCCCCTTTGCCTCTGTCTCATACATACCCTCACCTATAGTTCGGACATTGCTCAATAGAACCAGAACCTCAATGCTTGAAATCCCAACTCCTACACCAACACCCCGCTCGCAACTACCTTTTTGTGTCGTCAACTGACCATATCCAGCTTTTCCTTGGACGTCGATTTGTCGGCATACACGGCTAACCCTGCTGGACAAGCAAGGGAAGAAAGATTTCGGGGTAAAACGGTCGCGATCTCGCCTCCAATCTTTGTTTTGTCCAATTCCTGGTTGGAAAAAAAAATAAAAAAAAAGGTACGAGCTGCATTAATTGGCCCTTTTACCGTGTCAAAACCCCAGAGCTTACCACCCCCTTTCAACTTCAAACCAACGGTGATATAGCCAGGGGTCCCCTATATTAATTCTAGAGACATCCTGGTTAACGCGGCAGTCCAAGCTACCAGAAACCTTGGGTTCATAACTCGTCTCGTCAATTGCAAGGACTCTAAGGAATCCCCGTCATTTGCGTCCCTCTCTCTTGTTTCGTACTCCCTACGACCGCTGCAGGCCTGCAGATACTCACTGGCTTGAGGCAGTGCTTCTGGGCTTGAGAAATCATCTTGGTACGTTTTATGGAGTTTGTCGGCACCGCCAATGCAACACACCCTATTCCGATTTACGCGCTGTTTTCTGGAGGTGTTTTTCTTTTCTATTGTATTCTTTTTTTTTTTTTTTTTTTGCCTCGTCAAATATTTTTCTCCTCCCGTTTTGTCTCAATTGAAGCGACGCGGAGACCGGCTCAGAGAGTCGAACGCGGACGCCATTTTTTCTCTTCTTTTTTCTCTTCTTTGGCTGGACGGCCTTGCTAATGGACTAGCAATTGCCAAGTCAGTTGAGATTCTTTCTCAAATACGCTGAAGCGTCAGGCTTGCCCTCCTGTTGTCTCTCCAGGAAAAAAAATTTAGCATCGTTGGAGCATTTCTCCTGACTCGTTTAGTCGATTTGCCTGTCCGACATGAACGCATGCGCATGCTTGTTCTAGGAGTTCCCTGGATGTGAGTGCCTGCCGAATCGACGCGCGAGATGCCCAGCATGGCTGTGTGGGAGACCGAAGACGAGGACGCGGGCACGAGCCCGCTTTCCGCTGCTGCAGCGGCGCTCCCGACCCCGGCCGACACGCCTTACCGAACCCCGTCTCGAGGCTCTCGGCGATCGCGCCGCTCTGTTACTCCGCCCCGCCCAACAATGTCACCACCTCCGTTGCCATCCACCGACAAGACCGACAAAACCGACAAAAGTTCCAAGCGGTCTTCGCGAGACCTGGCCACCGACGAGTCCATCAGCATCCTTGACCCCCGTCGCTTCACCCCCACGCTGCATGCCAATCTAGTTGCTGAGATTTTGAATCTGCGCCGCGATCAGGAGGAAAAAATCAAATTCATCGACAACTTGGAGGCAGCTCTACATACATCGCGGCAAGAGCAGGAGGCTTTGGAGCAGTCCATCACAGGGACGGCCAAGGAGAACCGGTCGCTGAAACGCCAACTGGCCTTACTGGAAGGTGGCACGTCGTCGGCGCTGGGCGAATTGGCCCGGGAGCGAGACGAGGCTGTTGAGGCTGCCGCCGAAAGCAAACGGAGACTGGAAGGGGTGCAAAAACGCCTGCGGCACAATGAAGAAGATTCTGAGAGACTCCATAAGCAATGGGCCAGCGAAAAGGAGGCTTGGGAAGAGGAAAAACGCAAGTATGAGCGGAAGCTCCACGTTGCCGATTCCCGCCTCAAGACGGTCCTGGATGAGGTGGCCGCCTATCATGCAGCCCATCTGGAGAGCATCAATGGTGGCACCGGCACCGCTGCTGCCGCCCATGGCAACGGCCTTGAGAGTGAGGCTGAAGACGCCGCTGGCTCGGCCAAAGACATGGATGCTGCCAGCATTCGGACGATGAGCATGACAAACAGCATCCGGTTCTCGGTTTCGCCCAGCAAGCAGAACGGAAACTCGCTTGCCGACGAGCTGAATTTCGATGGCGACGATGATGACGAGACCGATCACGGTGGCCGGGAGAGCGTGATTTCCAACTACTTTCACGCCCGCAACCACAGCCGGGACAGCGCCTTGTCACGGACTCACCGCCGCCAACAGAGCAACGAGAGCCTGCGCCGTCCCGGCAGCGTTGCTCGGGGCCGGTTCCTGAACCAGGCTGTTCTTGAGCGCCTGGAAAGCATCACGATTCGCGAAGACGAGGAGAATCTGCCAGCCATTGTCCCAACCCCTGCAGCCCCGCCGCCGCCAAAGGTAGAATACGTGGACTCGGCCGTGCAGTACTCGCCGCCACCTTCTCCCAAGCTGAAACCCCAGCCGGCAGCTCTTGACAGTGTGGTACTTCCGACGCCGGATCAGACGCTGCCGTCGCCGCCGCCGCCAATTCCTACTCGTGCTGATCGCTCTTCTCTGCATGAAGGCTCTGTCGATGCTTCTCCGCGTAGCGGAGGCGAATGGGGGGAGATTGAAGCAAACCAGCGGCGCAAGCGAGTGCACATTGCTCGACCTTTGACTATTGAGCCCGTCATCATCTCCAGCAATCTTATGGTCTCTGTTGGTTCACAAACAAACGCAGACGGGCCGCTTAGCCCGCCCAAGACGCCCAAGACGGCTCGTTCAGAAAAGGACCATGATGGCCGATTTTCCATGGGGCCTCCTCTACCGCCCACTCCACAGATGGTGTCCAGCTCCACGCAGACCGATCCGCCGCCGCCGCCGCCAACGCCGCCGTCGCCACCACCGGCACCCGCCTCCGTGAGCATGCTGGTGCCGCTTGCTCAGATGCCCATTCCGAGCATCAGCATTCATCCTCCTACCAGCCGGCCAACAACTCCGCGGGAGCCACGCCTGCCTCCTCTGGTGAAGGACTTTGGCTGCCAGGTAGAAATTTCTCTGCCGATGCCTTCGCGGTCCGTTTCGGTGCAGACGGATGAAATCCGCGTTGACAAGCGTCTGGATCGTCTGCCAGCTCATCTTCATCCATCCGCTGTTACGTCTCGGCCGGCATCGCCTGCTCCTGGTGCCGGCGCCGGTGCCGGTGCCCGCGCTGACGCGACCACCCCCACAAATGGCACGGATGATGTGAGCAGGTCCCAGCAGTTCACACCGGTGCCTGGCCACTTGCCGCCTCGAAATCCCAGACGACTTGCTGGCCGCTCTAGTCTTGGAAGTGAGCCACCCTCTTCACCGCCATCAGCAGCGGCGGCAGCAGCAGCAGCGGCGGCGGCCGGCGGATCCGCAGGGTCGAGCGGCGCTTTTGGCAATGCAACAACACATGACGCATATCCTGGAAACAACGACGATGGGCCTCTGTCGAGTCAGAAGGCACCTATGCGCAGGCCGCATCGCATCAGCAGTCTCTTTGCTGGGTTTGACGGGGCCAGTTCGGACGATGCTGATGAGTTTGCCGATGCCGACATGAGCGATTCGGAGTACCGCACGGCACTGTCGGCACCAAAGCCCAGGGCCGGCGGGTCTTCGCGATCGGGTGGAAAACGGAGCTCAGGCTTCTTTGGCAGCAGTGCAACGTCGCCAGAACAGGGCGGTGGTCTGCCACGGCGAAGTTCAGTGCGCAATGCCATGAGGGCGTTTGGAGGGTTTGGCGTCACGGACTCGAACGTCAGCACAATTGCGAGCCACCGCGACAGTCGGGACCTGAGCACGTACAGCGGGTACAGCGGATACAGCGGGCACAGCGGGCGCAAGGGCTCTCTCAAGAGCTCTCGCATGTCTCTGGAACGGGGCGGCGGCGGATCGGTGTTTGGGTCGTCTGGCAGCCGGTCCAGCGTGATGCGCAAGGCAGTGATGATCCAGAACGGCATTGCCACGCACCAGGGCCGATCGCGCAGCCCCAGCCTGCCGGAGGCGCCCAACCCTCCGTTCCCCATCCCGACGCGGGCGAGCTCGCGCAAGCCGCCCATCAGCGTAAGCGCGCCAAGCGATGGGCAGCGCAGCCCAACGCGGGGCGATGGCTGGCATCGGCGCGGAGGCGCGGGTCGGAGCCACTACCGCGCCAACAGCATCCGCAAAGTGCGGTCGGCAGCGGCCATCCCGGCCAAGCCGAAGAACCGGAAAAGCGGCAGCCGGTCGCCGCCGCCGTCGGCGATGCATCACCAGCACCAGCAAGAGATGTTTTCGGCCGGCGAAGACTTGGAGAATGCGCTTTTGCCGCCCCTGCCCAACAACGACATCACGGCGCCGGCTCGCGGGGCCAATTCGTCGGGGTCGCGGTACCGGTCGCACCACCAGCACCAGCCGTCGACCAACACGGCGAACACGGACCTGACGGGCGTCGGGTCGGTGAACAGCTCGAACCAGGCGACGGGGGTGGTGGATGCGATCGCGCAGACGATGGTGGGCGAGTGGATGTACAAGTATGTGCGGCGGCGCAAGTCGTTTGGCGGAGCCGACGCGTCTGGGCGGGACGACAGCAGCAACGACCGCCACAAGCGCTGGGTGTGGCTGGCGCCGTATGAACGCGCCATTCTGTGGAGCAGCAAGCAGCCGTCGAACAACAGCATGCTTCTGGGCAAGTCGGGACGGAAACGTGAGTACTTTTGGGGTTGTTTGGTTTGTTTGGTTTGGTTGTTTGGTGATTGCATCTGAAACTGACTCAATAGTAACCATCCAATCTGTTCTGGACGTCAAGGATGACAACCCGCCACCAAAGGGCTGCAGCCAGCTGTTCAACCGGTCGATTCTGATCCTGACACCGCAGCGGGCGCTCAAATTCACGGCGACAACGCCGGAGCGGCACTATCTGTGGTTGACGTCGTTGTCGTTCCTAGCGCATTCGCAGCAGGCGGTTCCGGAGAACATTGCGGTGCCGCTGCCCAAGACAGTGCCGGATTTTGAGTACCAACCCAAGGTGCGCAAGCCGGGGATCCGAGACTCGATCCGGCTGACGAAGAGCAAGACGGCGTTGCTGCAGACGACTCTGTCGGGCTCCTCGGTGGCGGTGCCCCCAACGCCGGCAGCCATGGCGATGAGCAGCGGTCCCGTGGACTCGGTGCCGCCAAGCATCCAGAGCTACCGGGCGCCGTACTCGTTTGGGTCGGCGGCGCCGTCGGTGGCAGCGACCTCGTCAACACACCAGCGGGACACATCGCGCGACACAGCCGAGCCGCCGGTGATTGCCCGGTTCCCCGACCGGGGGTTTGGGGGCGGCGGCGGCGGTGGCGGCGGCAGCGGCAGCGGGGGCGGCGGTGGATCCGCAATGGTGCACGGGCGCAAGCGGAGCAATACGGGGGGCCATGTGCCGCCGCCGCTGTCGTTCCGGGGATTTTCGGGGCCCGTGGGCAGCAGCGGCAGCTACCACCATGCGTCGTCGAACAGCACGGCGGGCAACTCGGACATTTCGCAGTCACAATCGCAGGCATCGACCAATGTGACATGGGGCATTCTCGGCGGGCCGGGGTCGAGCCAGCGAACGTCGGAAGCGTCGTCGCGGCCGAGCGGAGCCACGATGGCCAACTTTTTCGACGCGATTGGCACGGTGCGCATGGAGGCGTTTATCAGCCCGCTGGCGTTTTCGCAGTTTGACGACTATCCGGACGAGCAGGAGGAGGTGCGGTACCGGGCGCGGCGACGGAGCAAGGAGATGCGGCGGCGAGCCAGCCGGAGCCGCCACCGCGACAGCTACCATTCGCGAGGCACGCGCGGGACCATTGGGACAACGGGCACAGACGACTTTCTCGGCGGCAGTCGGACAGGCGGCGAGGAGGATTTCTTCCGCGACGATCCGTTCAAGGGATTTTGAGTCTTTTTGACGACCTGTCAAAGACTTCTGATCAAAGAGCGATAAAGTCCATTTTTATCCATTTTTATTCAAACTCGTTCCTTTATTCATTTCCTTTTTATTCCCCCTCTTTTTTGTCGTTTGTTTCATTTATATGTGTGAGAACATATGTCAAGGATGTGAGGAAGTAAGGAAGTACTCATATATTACAAGTTAAGACTTTCAAGTCGATATTAAGCAAAATCTATGAATTTGATTGGAGCGCCAAGACCCGCAATGCCCTCGCCTGTTGGAGGGGGCAGACATGGTGAAGCCGAGCCTTTTTTAGACCACGTAAAAATAAGAGAGTGAGAGAGTAAGGATATTAAAAAATATTGTACGACAGCAGAACTACTTTTGTAAGGCTCCATAAAGCTACCATTTACGACATGAAAGTTTGAGCGCAAAAGCATTTCACAGGAGACGGACAGTGCCACTGCTGAAAAGTTGTCCACTACTGAAAATTTCTAAAGTCGTCTTTTCTTTTTTCTCAAGTCGGAGAATCCTGCTCATCTGGCCATTTGGCCAATCGGTGGTTGGTGCTGTCTGTACGACTCGTTCCAAAAAGGTCTTTCGCATTTGCCGTCTCTTTCCTTTTGCCGTCTCTTTCCACTTGTGGCAATCTTTTCTCGCCGTCATTTATTCTTCATCAGTGGACGCCCCCTAAGAGGAGAGTGTGCTTTTTTTTGGTCGTCTCCCTCGGCTGGCGCCGTCATTCTCAATGGAGTCTCTCGAGGCCATGCAGGCCCGGCACCGCCGAGAAGTGCGGGATCTGCAGGGCCGCATCACCAACAAGAAGAAGAACGCGACCAAGAAGACGCGCAAGGGCATCAACGACGAGTGTGCGGCGCTGGAGCAGGCGCTGCGCGAGAAGCACGTGGCCGAGCTGGCTGCTGCTGCTGCTGCTGTGAGCAGTGCTGGGGAGAATGGGGAGGACGAGGAGGCCGCCGACGAGGACGATGTGGTGGCGCGGCTGGCCAAGACCGGCTTGGGGGAAGGAGCGGCGGGGGCGGCGGCAGGAGCGGAGGAGCGAGCAGAGGAAGGAGCGCTGGGAGAGGGCGGGCAGGCGCAGCCGGGACAGACACAACCAGGGCAGTCGCGGCCACAGTCCGAGCCAGCATCACAGCCACAGCCACAGCCACAGCCACAACAACAACAACAGACACAACCACAGCCCAAACGCAACCGCCAGCGCGAGCGCCTCGCCCGCCGCGCGGCCGAGCAGCAGCGCGCAGCCGAGCAGGCGGCCGCCGAGGCGTCGCACATGGTCGACCACGCGGCCGTGGAGCGCGCGGCGCTGGCGCCCGTGCTGGCGCGCACGGGGCGGGTGGAGCACGTGATCCGGGCAGACGGGCACTGTCTGTTCTCGGCGGTGGCGGACCAGCTGGCATTGTTAGGGCGGGCTGTTGGCGGAGGCGGCAGCGGCGGAAGCCACGGCAGCGACGCCGTCAGCGAGAAGGACCATGGCAGCGGGCCCGCCACCAGCAGCAGCATCCAACCCACCATGGAGCCGTTCCGCGTCGTCCGGCACGTGGCCGCCGCCTACATGGAAGCCCACCCGGACGACTTTGCGCCCTTTTTGGCGACCGACGACGGCGACGGCGACGGCGACGGCGACAGCAACGCCGCGCTCGCCGCCCACATTGCCCGCATCCGCGACACCGCCGAGTGGGGCGGCCAGCTGGAGCTGCAGGCCCTGGCGGCCGCCTACGCCGTCGACATCCGCGTGGTGCACGACGGGCGCGTCGATCTGGTCGAGGCGCCGGCAGCGACGGCAGCGACAGCAGCAACGGCCGCAGCAGCGACAGCAGACGAGCCGCAGCGGCCGACGCTCTGGCTGGTGTACTACCGCCACGGCTTTGGCCTGGGCGAGCACTACAACTCGCTGCGGCCCAAGGCAGGCAAGGCATAGGCAGGAGTAGGAGGTAAGGGTAGGAGGTAGGAGTATGAGGCAGGGTAGGAGGTGGGAGTAGGAGGTAGAAGGCAGGAGGTAGGAGGTTGGAAACAGGAGGCAGGAGACAGGAGACAGGAGACAAACATGAAGGCATCGATAGACAGAGGTAGACAGGGAGGCAGAAACAGGCACAGCATAGACAGAACCTCCTTCGGATCCCATAGTTATGGTTTACATTATCTCACAGACAAGAAACTGGCAGACATAAACTGGTAGAGATTATCTTCTACAACCAACGACTACTTCTTTCTCCACAAACTCCTATATAACACATATCAGATGACAGCTAGCACAGCTGTGCCCAATAGCAGATGCATCACCACCCTCCCCGTCAATCATACGGCAGCCTGGACTCGCTCTCGTGGCCCGGCCCCGTCGGCACCACATCCTTGACCGGATGCAGAAACATGGCCGGCAAGCACGGCCGTCCGTGCGCCATCTCCCACTCCAGCCCGCCGATGCCGTGGTCCTCGTAGCCAACCCAGTTGTTGTACAGCCGCTGCGGCGGCTCTGCGCGGTAGTACCACGTTGCTCCGCGAAACCGGCCCTCCCGGCCCCATCCCATTGCGCTGTCCGGCCCGCCTGCCGACCCGCCGCGCGGCCCGCTGTTGAACCACCGCTGCAGCCGTTTCGCTGTCCACGGCCGGTCCATAAACACCGGCATCGGCGCATACACGGCCTTGAGCCCGTGCAGCAGCGCCACCGTCCCCGGCGCCATCTCAGACCCCACCTGGTTGCCCCGCAGACTCTCCACGTGCATCACATCCACCAGCCGCCGCGACAGCCGGCATTGCGTCACAATGGCCCCGCGCCGCCGGAGGCTGTTGCTGCCGTTGTTGTTGTCGTCGTCGTTGTTGCCGTTGCCGCCGCCGCCAAACCCCCATACCTGGTCGCCCAGAATCCACCCGCTGTCCTGAGCATCAAACAGCGGCGACAGCGTGATCAGATCCGCCTCCTCGCCCACCCCCCACTCATACCCATCCTGCTCTGCACTCGCCACCGGCGCCTTCGGCCCTGCCGGCTTGATCTCCGGCTCTGACCCTACCGCCCCATACACCGTGTCTGTCCCGGCCCCCTGCTCCACCGCCCGCCGGAACGCGGTGTCGTAGTCGCCGTGGTGGCCCGGAATGTAGAACCGCTCGTTGCGCTCCCACAGCCCGCGCCGCGGCTGCCGCTTCGCAAACGCCCCCAGCTTCTCCAGCATGTCGTACGCCTGCCCCGTCGCCCGCGCATCCATCTCCCAGTTCCACACATGCGAGAACTGCCGAAACTCCTGCATGAACATCTGCACCGACAACCACTGCGCATCGTGTACGTCCGTCGCCGCCGTCGCCGCCAGGCGCGGGTACGCCTCTCGCACGTACCCGTCGTTCCACAGCAGCGTCATGTCGCGAAACTCCGCCGGCACCGCCTCGTCCAGGAACCGCTCGTACGTGTCGTGGTCCCACAGATCAGCCTCTGCCTGCTTCACGTGCACCAACAAAAACACCTGGTACTCGCCGCCCGACCGGAGACTCAGCTCCGACACCAGCGCTCGGATGCTGTGCCGGTCGTTCTCCGTGTAATGTTTGCCCGTATACGACCGCAGAAGGATGGCCGTCTGCGTCTCTGTGCGCGGCTTTGCCGTCCGTCGTCGTCGGGCAGACGAGCCTCTGATGGTTCTCTTCTTCTTCTCCCTGCCTTGACCGTTGGCGTCCACTTTGGCATCTTCCCGTTCAACTTTAGCTTTTACCCCAGCTTTCCCCTCGCTGTTGCCCTCGACTTGCTCACCCCCGTTTTCTTCCTCTCTTTCGCCTGGTAGTCTCCACCTGCGCCTTTTCAGGGACGCCTCCTCCGTGCCGTCGACATCAAGATCAAGCATTGCGTCGCCCCCGCCCCCATCACCGCCGTGGTCCTCCAGCTCGCCGTAAAACGTCGTGTTCAAATATTCGTTGGGCGGTCCTTGCCCGTCGAATCGCGCCCTGTTGCGCTCCACGCATTCGCGCTGCAGCGCACCCCACCGCACCCGGTCCCGTTGAGCGGCCGGGATGGAATACGGTCCCAGACGGGTGTCGCGTTCAAAGCACAGGTTGGGCTCTAGCCCCAGCACTTCGTAGCTGCCAAAACTCGGTGCTGGAAAGCCCTCGGGAATGCCTACGTAGGCCGAGATATCGTCCACAGGGCGCCCATTCCAGCCCATGCACGCCACGTACGCGGCATAGCCCGCCTTTTGCCAGCGCCGCGAGTTGTACTCTGGATAGATCCCAGAAGAGAGTTTGACAAGCTGTGGCTGCTGCTGCAGCTGCTGCGACTTTTTGGCTTCCGAGCCCGTTGACTCGGCCTTGCAAAATCTGCTCGTTTTCGATGCTCGGCACACGAGATTCGTCACGGTGCCTCCGTACAGTTTGCCTGCGTCGGGATGTCTTCTGATCGTCAGTAACCCCCATTTTGCCCACCATCGTGCCCCTGGGACGACGACGAATCTCCTTCGTGGCCTTGTGCTGCTCGTGTCTCTTCTGGCATGACCCCCTTACCTGCCCAATTCTTCGTATTCTCGCTCAAACTCTTGACGGATCTCGGATTCGCTTTTGGGATTCTCATCAGTGGCCTCGTCCACGCCGCCGCCGCCGCCGCCACTGCCGTTGTTAGCAGCAGCACCCGGGGTCATGAGAACTTCCTTCTCAAAGTCTGAGTCCTGGGGGCTGGAAAACAGCCGAATGCCACGAAAAGCGCCACTGTCACCGTCGTCGCTGTTGCGGTCAATGCCGCTGCCGGTCGTGCCACCGGCAGCAGCGGCAGCACCACCACCACCACCACCACTCCCCAAGAGCTGCTGTGCAACACGACCGACACCGCTCCACGGCGCAAACGCGCTATAGCACAGAACGAGAAGACCGACCAGGGCAATCACCCTGCGGGGACGCAGAAGGCCACCGCGAGAACCTGGCAACATTATGTACTTTATATAGGGGAAGAAGAAGCCGAAAGTCAGTCGAGACGATGAGAGCAAAAAAAAAAAAAAAGGTCAAATGGTGGTCGAGACTCAAAGAGAACGGCAAAACCCACGAAAAAGAAAAGAGATCACGGCCGAATTCAAACAGGTCACTGTTCTTTTTTCATTCGACATAGAAACAAGGCAAAATTCGCTCATACCAACCAGTCCCCTCTCTCTCTCTTTCTCTCTGTCTGTCATCGAACTGATACGATGGCGTCAACTGGGCAGGAGAGCAATGCTGGTCAAGCTCTCCATGGAAATCGAATTCGAAAAAAAGGGAACACTACAGTTATCACCTTAAGAGCAGGGAAACGTTGTGGAAGATTTTCTCCAATCCTTTCTTCCCTCCTTCCTTCCTTCCAAAAAAATTGGACAGGACTCTCCGTCAAAAAGCCAAGTTGCTCTTACAAGATTAGAGAGTGTTTCGAGCATTTGCTAAACTAGGAAAGCACGACCGTCAAGTCGTCGTTACGCGCTGAAACAGGGTGGCTCTGTTCCACATCAAGCTCAGGCATTCGCGACGCGCACAAAAGCTAAAAGGTAGGCAAAGCACTGGAAAGGATAGAGATGGGGAAAGCACGGCCAAGTTGTCAGAGAAACCATCTGCTTTCTCTCAAAACTGCGCATTTACAATGTGTAATATGCCGGTATTTTTTTTTACACCGGATTTCTTGTCTGTTATGTACATAATCAACAAAACCTTCCGTCCCCTAAAGAGCATGGGAAAAAGGTTCCAGAACCCATCACAAATAGCCACCACCAAAAACAAAAGACTGAAAGATAAAACAAAAGTAAGGCTCCGACGAAGCCGCCGCCAGGGTATAAATTTGAGGAGTGAAAAAAGGAGACATGCTCATGATAGAAGACCAAGTACAAAAAAAACGAAAAAATGGGGCGGGAAAAAGGATTGGAATAGATTATAAAAGTGTGATAAGTGTGGTAGCGGTCGTTGGCATCGTAGCTGGGACGTCGACGGAAAGAGTAAGAGTCATGACAGATTAAAAGAAGTAAAAAAGCAATCGAAAAGGAGAAGGGCCAAAAGAGAGAAAAGAAAGGAAGATATAAAGACAAAAAAGCATTACAAAAATGCCCATAAAAAATTAGTGTTCAACAGGGTTGAACAAGAGGCGCAAAGCCCCCCCCAAAGATAACAATTGTCGCTGCGTTATTTCATCATGCCAAGACGGGTCATGCGCTTCTCCATCTTGGGCCGGGGCCCCAGACGGTTGCCGCTGGGCAGACCAAACGGCCTGCTGGTTCCTCGCACCGTGCCGGCCACGCTGCCTGGCGGAGCCAGCATGCTGTTGCCCAGACTGGACGGGGTGCGGGTGATGCCTGGGCGAGAAGGAAGGCCGCCGCCGCCGCCGCCAGGTCTGGATGGCAAGCCCTGGGCTGCTGCCGAGGCGGGCGACAGCCAGTTGCTGCTGGATGGCGATGGTGACGGCGACCGGCTGGTGGGGGTGTTTTGGCCTGGGCCAAAGGTCTGCTCCGGGTTTGCGCTGCCGCCGCCAAAGCCACCACTGCCCGAGAGCCATGTGGACTGAACTCGTTTCCAGGCGTCGCGCTCGCAGTACACCTTGCCTGCCACCTCAAAATAGCCGTCCTTGAGCGGCATGTTGCAGTCGGCGCACACAAAGCACGTCATGTGGTATTTGCTGTCGGCCTCGTCGGCGAGATACTGGCCCTCGATGCCGTTGCCGCAGCTGCCGCAGAGACTGCCGTTCACTTCGTGGTAGTGCCGCTCGCAGTACGGCTTGTCGTCGTGCACGTAAAACGTCGACGACGTGAACGGCTCAGAGCAGGTGGTGCACACAAAGCACGCCTTGTGGTAGCGGCCCGTCAGCCGCCCGTCCGCGCTCAGCACCGACTTGCCCGAGATCGGGTCGCCACAAGACTTGCACAGGCCGCGAGAAAAGACCGGCGGCCCGGCCGACCGATCTCGCACGCCGCTGTCGTTGCGCAAGCTGCCGCTGCCGCTGCCGCCGTAGCCACCACCACCACCAACACCACCACCCATGCCCATGCCTCGATTTCGCGAAGAACTCCGCCCGCGGCTCCGGGACGCCGATCTCTGCTCGCGGGATGCCCGACTCTGCGCAAGTGTTGGCGTTGGCGGCATGTCGTCAAAGCGGCCCCGACGGCCATCGTTGTTGTAGCCGTTGTATCCGCCGTTCTCGCTGGGGCGACTGCTATTGTACTCATTGTACTCGTCACCCGGTCGGCGGTTGCCTCTCTGCGATCCCGCCGCCCGGTCCAGAGAGGAGGACTCTTGCCGTGCCTGGTTAGGAGCGCCCCATCGGTCATTGCTGTTCAGCGACTGAAGGTCTTCCAGCAAGCTGTCAAAGTTGGCCATGTTGCTCTTGTTGGCCACACTGCTCGAACTGTTGCCAGGCTTTGGTCGACTCCGGTCGAAGGACGCCGTGGTAGACGGCGTCGGGAGCGTCGAGGCCGACGAAAATGAAGATGCTGACGAGAATGGCGCCCCTGGTCGGCTCATGCTCGAGATCGACGACGACATGGAGTCGGAGCGCGAGTGGTATGGGTTGCCAATGCCGAACTCGGCCGCCAAATTGATTTGCGGCGCATTGTAGCTGCCGTTGCTGCTGCTGCTGCTGCTGCCGTCTCGGCCCGACGTGCGAGGCCGCATAACACTCGCTCGTGGTGGTGGGGGCCGTGATGTATCAGGGCCAAACGATGGCCTTCTTGACCGTTCTCCAGCCGTGGTCGCCATCCGGGACGGCATATTTGTGCTGCTGTTGTTGTTGTTGTTCCGATCGTAGCTCGAGCTGTTCGACGGCTGCCGTCTGCGATCAAATCGCGTATTGCCAGGCGCCGACGGTGTCCGCGAAAGCGGCTCTGCCATGGAGTCGTTTAAGCGCGGGAACGTGCCGGCTCGGGAGAATGCCGGCGGCTCAAAGGCGTCCTCGTCGTCGAAAACCGGCCTCTCATCCGACAGCACCGAGCCAAAGCCACCATAGCCGTCTTTCCGCTGTGGCGCCCGGTTCAACGACGTCATGTTGCTGTTGTTGTCGCTGCCTCTGCTGTTGCTGTTGCTGCGGTTGTAGCCACCGGTTTCCCGGCTGCTGTAGCTGCCAACACCGCTGCTCATGCTGCTATCTGTGCTGTCGTCGCTGCCGCCTCGAGACGGGAAAGCGTTGCGTGTACTGCCGCCGCCCGTCTTTCGCCCCGCAAGATCAAACGGCCCGGGCGCAATGCTGTTCATCCGCTGCAACAGGTTTTGGCCAATTGACTTTTTCGGACTGCCGGCTGGGTACGTCATGTCCAAGTCCGAGCCATCATTGCCGCCAAGCGCGCCGTAGCCGCCGGGCCGCCTCTGCTGAGACGACGGCGACTCGTACTCGTTTGCAATTTGAGGCGTGTAATCATCATTCGGCCGACCACCCAGTCCCATCCGCATCCCTAGGGGCGTCTTGGGCGACACAGCCTGTGAGCCGCTGGAGTTGCTGACAGGTGTCAGCTGTCCTGTGCGGTAGTAGCTGCGGTCTGTTTTTGATTTGTTGCGTCAGCTGTGTTCCTATTGACTCCGTTGGAAGATGGGGGTTATTAGGCGGTGACCTACTTGCTGCACTGGTGTCCACCTGCGGCGGCAGACGACCTGATTTTTCCTCGCTGTTGGCCCTGATGCTATCGTTGCCGTAGGACAGAAACTTGTCAAAGTTTGCTGGTGGCTTGGGTCCAGCCGCTAGACACTTTGTTAACGTCCAACTAAAGCCTCTGGGCCCGGGCTGGGAATAAATCTAGGATATGGGGCATAATAACATACGCTCTTGACCACAAATGTGTTCGCCCATCAGGGAAATCTCAACTTCTCGTCCGCATGATGAACATTTTATTGTTGGCAAGAAACTTGCCGGTCTCTCTGCCATTGCCATTGTCGAGGGCGCCGCTTGCGAATCTCTCCCACCCGCTTTCGGTCCTGGTAGAAGATGGAACAGCAGCTGTGGAGATGACGCTGACGTTGTGCTATGACAGCATGTATGAAGGAACGATCAAATGAACAAGTCGACAAGACAGGCAGACAGGCGCAGGCACAGGTCATGAGAAGCCCGGTCCACGCAGATGGAGTGTGAGAACGAAGTCTCTGTCGTCCCGAGCTCTTCTTTCAAAAAATTTCGTTTTTTCTTCGTTTTTTCTTCGCTTTCTGCTGAGTATATCAAGAGACCGAATTCGACTCCGTGGAATTTCCCGGGGATGTCTGCCAAAAGAGGAAGCGAGAGAATCCTCAATGACAGCGATTTCTTTTAGCAATGTTTCTCGTGGCTGTCCTCGTCCTCGTCCGTCCTCGCCGTCGTGGCTATTTTTGGAGGTGTCTGGAGACAAAAGAAAAGAAAGGCAGCTTGATCGAGGACTGAGACGGTGAAGAGAAAACAAGGAGGGAAAGGAGAACAGTGTTAAACAACGAGAGGAAAAACTGGAGAAAGCCGACAGATGCTACGCTGTCGAATTAGCCAGGCATGCCAAGCAGGAAACAAGCGTGCGAGAGAGTGGGAAGAAACGGGTCCGTGAGACGGTCGCCCTGGTGTTGCGTTTGGTGTCTCGAAGTGTACGGAGTACGGAGTACGAGCACGAGTACTCCGTACTCTGAAAATACTCATACCCCCCCCATACAACCTCATAAAAACGTGTGTGAGAAGAAGAAAGAGTGAGGGATTGGCCGCACGTCATTGGCCGCACAGGTGTGGCCGGAGTACGGGTGTAGCTGACAGGGTTCTGCTGAAAAGGGAAGGGATGGCACGGACTGGTGAGGCCTGAAAGAGGAGACATAGCACAAGAATGGGAAAGAGCCAGCGGGGACTGCCAAACGGTTGTTTCGTTCAAACTGGCTACCCAGTACAATTACGGAGTACGAAGTACGAGTATTTGTTGACATCCAGGGCAGGGGCGACCTTTGAGGGGGTGAAGGAAGGAAAGAGCACAGACCGAGGGGGACCATTATTACGGCGTACAGCCAATTAATACCTGTAGTATTCTGAGAAATTAGATGTACTTTATTACGAGTATTACTACTACGGGTACACATGCTTTGTGCCTTTTGGGGGATATATCCTCAAAGCATTATCTCCTGCTTTGCTTTTGCACAGCATCTGTCTTTTATGCTTAACCTTCCAGTGGAACATAAAACGACGCCTAAACCAAGGTTATGCCGGAGAACCAGCGGCACCGACCACAAGGAAAGGAAGCATCGGGTTGCTCTGTTGCCGAGAGACTGCTGTGCTTCGCTGGCAGAATATCTGTCGATCACGACACCCAAGAGCAACCGCTGTTTCGGATTGCGGAAGAAAGCAGAGTGCGAGGGGAAGGAACTAAACAAGAGAAGAAGAAAAAAAGGAACGAAAGAGAAAGAACGGAGAGACGTAGGTCACACGGCCTACTCGCAAATCATGTGTTTATTCCCTACAGGAACAAGCCACGACGTAACTGGTCGAATGTCTTAATGAAGGGCAAACCCAATCTTAGGAGCAAAATACGCGGAGCGAGGCTCAGCAAATAATTGGTCTAGTATCCATATTGCGGCGTACGGAGCATAACTTTTAATAAAGACGAGCTCTTCGAAGCCGTTTGGAGTGCCCCAATTGCTCTGGCGCATTAATACTCCGTGCTCGTAATAATACGGATAACACAGCTGCAAGAGCCGCCGTTCATAATGCAACGTAGCGGGAGGTTTTTTTTTCATTTCATGGTTTTCTCTGCAGGAGGAATATCCTTTTTTTGGATTTTAGCCACTTTCTTCTTCTCGTCCCAAAACAGCTACAAGAAGATCACTTTCAGTCCGTTGAAAAAAAGGAGCTTGCGACATTTGCTTTATTTTTTTCATAGAGACTAACGCAAACTGCCGACATTAATACCTCCTCCACCAGGTTTTAGGTCGTCCAATCTTCACGGGGCTGCCGGCAAGCCTTCAAAGGAAAATGGGAAAGGAAAAAAAAAAGTAGAGTAACTACTTCTCAAACCAGCACCATAAATTGCTGCAGAGAACAGCTTTCACTGCGTTCCACACCATCAGCAGAGGTGATTTGGCAGTTTCCGATATATCACATTGCTAGGCATGAAAACTCGTTTTGGCCCTCCTGTGCTTCTAAGAAAGTCTGCTCGCAGGAGAGAGTTTGCTCCTGGTTGGTTACTTCAATTGGCGCCTCAGCCTGTCCCTGTCGCTGCCGCTAGGCCATTTTAAGCTGCAGCATTTCCACTTGAGGGGGGGACCTGTCAGTTCGTTCGGAGTAGTCGAGTATGAAGCAATTCAGAGTATGTGTGTGTGGGGATTGTCTCCTAATGCTGCGCGTCAATAATGGTAATTAACGACCAAATTAGCTGCAGCTCGCCCACGGAGCAAGCGGAGTGGCCATTCATACGCCAGACGGAGTTTGTACGAATTACAACGAAACTTGCACCGTGATACGTACATTTGCAATATTATGAAGTGGTCTCCGTGTAGTTAATGTTGTAAATTTGACACTGCATGTTTTCCAACTGCACTCGAGTACTGTGGCGTAAGACTTTGTATGACTTTAGAAGTGGTATTTCTCTAACGAAGCTGAGCCTCCCTCGTGGTTATGTTGCCGATCAAGTTATGCAGCTGTATTTTTGCGGCTGGTCAACCACTTTTAGACGAATCGAGCCTACGAGTATTCCCATGCCCAACGAACAACGGACGCCACTTTGGCCAATTAAACCTTTATAGCGTACAAAGTACGATGTACTCCGTACGTCGTATCTTTGCTCTCGCCCTGGTCAAAGCTGTGATAGTTATTTGTAAAGCAACGGGCAAGATACGGAGTATCCATACCCACACAGAGCACTATCTACTCCGTATACGCACGTTCTTTCAGATACGAGTATCCATATGCTGCTTTGGCCATTGCCCCCTCTCTCGAGAGGAGAGTCCCAGTGGAGACAGCTAAAAATCCCCCTGTCTGTCGATACGACATCACTTTCTTCAACAACTTCAGCTACCTTTTTGTGTCCCTCGTACGAGTTCTAATAGACGTACGAGCAGATAAAAAACAGTGGAAATCAGCAGGGGGTGTAGTACTCAGTACGGAGAAGCTCATCCACTATCAAACCTCTTAAAGTGGATTTCCTCTGACAGTGTTTTTCTGGTACCGCGGTTTTTGCACAGAGTTATCTTCATTGCTGCTCAGCAACGGAAGCAACCGAATTCTTTCAACAGCTGGACGTGTACTTCAACATTAAGAAAAAAAAAGGAATTGAGCTACGAGTACGTCGTAGAACACTCCGTACTTGGGATGGAGAAATACGACGCAGAAGCCAACTTTGGAAAATCAATTTAACAAAAATGACAGTTTTTGTCTGGTTCGTGTAAGTGGGTGCATGAGTCGAACTGACCTGAGGAATGCGACGTGCGATATTCAAAGTAATATTACAGCGTACGGAGTACTCGTAATTGTACGGAGTAGAGACAGGTACGTCGTACAAGTATTGTGATGTGTCAGTAATGCAGTCAGGCAAAAAAAAAAAAAGAAAGAAAACTCTGTGCGATGTTGTATGCATAAAGCTGAAAAAAAGTGCACAGAAACTGCAAAAAAAGCAAAAAATGGGACCGGCGCGAATCGAACGCGCGTTATTTCGGCCACAACGAAACGTACTAACCACTATACTACGGCCCCGTGATTTATATTTGCCATGGTCTTATTTTAACTTATACAGGAAAGCTTTCAAGGCCACGCTTGTAGTCAGGGCTGTCAGCAGATATTTTTCGACCTCATAATAACATCCATACTGTGTATGTCGTACTTTGACACGGCCAGTTCTACAATGCTTGTGCTTAAAAGGCCAAAAAGACGGCTTTTCGCATCTCTGCATAGGAGGCTTGAGATGGAAGGCGTTCAATCTGTGTTAGGGCGTATTACAATGTGTTACAGCTGTGTGAAAGTCCGCTGAACGCAAAAGCGAAGCTGGTATCACCGTGTGTGATGCTCTGAACGAAAATGAAAAGCTGCCAGCCTTTGCTTGCAGATGCACTTTTTGGCTCCGTGACTGCTCGTGTGGCCTAATCGTATTACGACTTCAATAGGAGAACGAGTGCCTTAAAATGACAAAAGTGCATTGTACGTTGGATTACCCCCTAGGGGGAGAGTCGAGTGATAATACGACGACACTCGGAATAAGTACGCTGTGCCTGAAGAGACAGAGAACCCTACCCAATAACTGCTTCAGCTAATTTACAGAGCCATTTTAGCCCCCATGCCACTTTGACATGTTAACCCACGAGAAAGCCAATGAGAGCACTGCAAGCCCACCGCTGCTAGTGTGCTGTAATCTCACGTCATCCATATGACAGCAGCTATCTCGTCCTGAAACGCGGCAGATCGTCAACGTTGAAATTACACGCTTCGGCGTCTCTTCGCCGTGCGGAAACCAGAGTCCCCTGTTCATACAGAATCATAATATACAAGTCCACCAGTACGACGTAATACTGTCCATTGTACGGGGGTGTCACCGCACAGCCGAGATTGAAAAATAGGATACCACCCTCTCTAATGGGCAGTGATTGTCGCCGTACGCTGCGCTTTGCAGACGTATTAACAATGCGGAGCATTTATTACGCTGTATGGCGGAACACACCTTGACATTGTATCATCACATTAGCACAGCCTCTTGTGCTTGCCACCTTGTCCATGGCCGACGACTACGGGCAGAATGTCGACCACCTTGTTTTGTTGCTCTTTTGTTGTTGTTTTTTTTTTTTGCCCTTTTGGGGGGGGAGATTGGACGATCCGAAACGGTCCACGTTTCTTCTTGCTGCCAAGCTAGCGCTTCCAGTCACATTATTTTTTGTTGCTGCACGAGAGTAATTCTCCGATTACTCCGTAAAATGAGCTTCCTCATTCCGGCTTTTTATAAAAGCTGCGAGGTGATATTGCGATGTGCGAGCATCCTATGCCACGATGAACACCGTAGCAACGGAGAAGCCAAGAAACACTCGTAGTCCCATAACTAAAGAGGGAGGGGGACTTGAAAGAAGAAAAGCCGGGGGTGATTGGCAATCGGCAGTAGCGTCGTCTTTCGGCACCTCATCTTTTCTCTTACCCTGGCGGTCAACGAGGCGGCACATTGCGACGCAGAGTCTCTCGAGTATTACGACAGACATACCCGTACTCGTAGACGAAAGAATTGAACGCACATAAGAGGGGGGAAAGAATAAAGTGCAAGCATCAATGTCGTGACGCGGCGATCAAACCGAGGGCCATGCCAAGCTTCATCGACGATGCGACGAAATGGCCCCCTTTTTTCGTGCCCCTCGTTGTCAGCCGCTGCCGAGTGTCCCACCCAGTGGCCGGCTTCATTGAGCTTCCATTGAACAGTCTTTGAACCTTTTTGCAAGGCTAAATCTGAGTTCTGGTTTTACTGACATCGCGTACTGAGATCGAAAGACAGAGTGCTTCGTGTGGACACTCGAAGTCACGAACAATGCGACGTACGTCGTACTCGTAGTCTTGAATAAGCAGAGACACACGTGCGAGCCTACCATGTCCCATTTTGATGTCTTTGACTTTCCGTTTCCCCAGTTGACTGTCTCCTTGCTCTGCGACTCTGCCGTCGCACTTTTATGGTGCTTTTTCCCTCCCCCTCTTCCCCCCCAGCACATCCCACAAAACGAAAGCAGACAACAGAGCAATACGACGCCAAAGTAGGCAAGTGCTTCAGACGCAGGTTGTATTTGCGATGATGTCAACTGGCTGCTCCCACTGTTCCCAGGATAGGGCGGGTGACTGTGCTCTTCCTCTACAATGGCGAGAAGCTTAATCGGATGGCAAGGACAGCAGCCATCGCAGCCAAGCCACTCGCGAAGACAAAGCAATACGACTCAACGCGGGCGGGCAGAACAGAACATGGCTGAGCTGGCCTTTTTATGCATGCAAGCTAGCCCTTTAGTCGTCTTCTGAACTCCAGCTCGAACAACTTCAAATTCTGCGAACGCAGGATGCGAATAAACGACAACAAATGGAGGCGCGCGCGGGGGTTACTTGGTCTATTTTGCTCCGTTTTCTTTTTCGGCTTCCCATGCCAGCCGGTTCGGAACCGTGGCGATCGGTCTTTTATACAGGCCATCGGACATCAGATGTCGTTGCCATAGCCGAAGCGCATCGAGAGAAGGACGTGGAAGTCGACGGCATATAACATCGTTCTGAGTCGCCCCGCTGCTCCAATCCCTTTTTGTGGCGTTTTGGATTGACACAGGCTCAGGAATTTCCTCCTTTCTGCAAGCCGCGCCCCGCGCTACTGCAAGCAATGCCATCTACGTCGTACGTGCAGTATTATACCGTCTTTTTCGTTTCTTTTTTGGCTTGGCAACTGTGGCCAGCAAGTCGCCGTCGTCTTTTCGTCAGCCTGCCAATCTGTCGTTCGCTGGAAAAGAGTATATGGATACTACGAATAGATACGAGGAGGCTTTGTTGGCAGGAACCCCGCCAACGCTATCGCGCAATCTGCGTATCTGCTTATCATCAGCACAATAGCCCCACCCCGTTTGTAAACAGTACGAGGACGACGTTTTGTGTGTGGCGCGTTGCGGAGCCTGTTGTCCTTCGGAAAATGCAGCTGCTTGGCGGGCCTTTCAATCCCTTTTCTCTAGTCTCTTCGCAGATGGAGTCGGTCTATCGGTGATAGAATTGTATGGATACTCGTACGAGTCAAATTCCGAGTTTTGTGGACGGCCTTGTACCGCGTATTTTCCCTTACGTTTTCGCTCCTTGTAAACAGCACTAACGAAGTCGTGCAGAGTACGAGTAATTAGCTGGCAGGAAGGGGGGAAAAAAGGGGAGAAAAATACCCACCGACCATTGGACAACCGGTTTCTTCAAGGTAATATGCTCGCTGTTTGCCTGCAGTAGCGTACCTTCCTACGTTGTTTAGACAGCATTTGGCCTATGTCTGGCTCCGCAGAGTTCCGACTTCACGATAAGGACAAAAATCTAATGGCGGGGCGCTCTTTCCCACCGCCCCTCCATGCCCTCCCAACAAAATCTCGATTGCATCTTGCTTTCTCGAGACATTCTCCCTCGTTCCTTCCTCTTTCTCTTTCCTTCTTTCTCTTCTTTCCTTTTCTCTCTCTCTCTCACACACAAAACTATATATATTTGTTGTCTTGGAACGTACTATCAAAGCCAATTGCTCCTTCCCTCTCTTCTTTTCAAACCAAACCACTTTCCCAAATTAGATGATCGCGCTCTACACGATCGCGATCACAGAACTCAGTCAAAACGTTTTCTAATCTTCTAAACTCGTAAGTTCCTGTTTCTCTCTCTCTCTCTCTCTCTCTCTCTCTTTCTCTCCCACTCATGATCCTCATGTATTTCGGCTTCATACACGATATGCACCCCAAATTCATTCATCTCCTTGCTTGCGCTCTCTCGAAAGAGTTTCTGTCTTTTTCCAAGGTGTTAACTCATTTTCAGGGTCCATCACCCGTTCGCAGGAGGCCGCTGCTCGGCCTCGCCTGGTTGTACAGCGGACTCGGTTGAGACGCAATAAGGAACAAGCACACAGTCAAGCCAATTCAAACATCTGCAAATTTTTCTCTTCGTCTTTCGCTCAGACCGCTTCGTTCTGCTTGATATATCTTCAAGATGGCTCCCCACGCTGAAATTGACACGGTGTCCGCGAACGGGGATGGACCGACCAATGGCTTCGCCGTGGCCGGCAGCAGTGGTGCTGCCGCTGCCGCCAATTTGTTCACGGTGGCCTCGCCCAACGTTGTCTACACGGACGACGCAATTTTGTCCAAGTATACGTACCGCACCACGGATGTGCAGGCTGGCGCCGACGGCCGCTTCACGGCGACGCCGCGCGAGACGCTGTACGACTTCAAGGTGGACCGCCACGTGCCCAAGACGGGCGTTATGCTTGTCGGCTGGGGCGGCAACAACGGCTCGACGGTGACGGCGGGCATTATTGCCAACCGCCGCCGTCTGACCTGGGACACCCGCGAGGGTCCTCGCGCGGCCAACTACTATGGCTCGCTTGTCATGAGCTCGACCATCAAGCTGGGCACGGACGTGGCCACGCACCGGGACGTGAACATTCCGTTCCATGACGTGCTGCCCATGGTGCACCCGGACAACCTGGTGATTGGCGGCTGGGACATCAGCAACCTCAACCTGGCCGAGGCCATGGACCGTGCTGCTGTGCTGGAGCCGACGCTCAAGGGCATGGTCCGCAAGGAGATGGCCGAGATGCGCCCGCTGCCCAGCATCTACTACCCGGACTTCATTGCCGCCAACCAGGAAGACCGGGCCAACAACCTGATCCCCGGCTCCAAGGCCGAGTGGGCCCACGTCGAGAAGATCCGTACCGACATCCGCGAGTTCAAGGCAGCCAACAACCTTGACAAGGTCATTGTGCTCTGGACGGCCAACACGGAGCGCTTTGCCGACATCATTGAGGGCGTCAACGACACGGCCGACAACCTGCTGGCGGCGATCAAGGCCGGCCACGAGGAGGTGGCGCCGTCGACGGTGTTTGCCGTGGCGTCGATTCTGGAGGGCGCGCCGTTCATCAACGGGTCGCCGCAGAACACGTTCGTGCCGGGTGCCATCGACCTGGCCGAGCGCCACGGCGCATTTGTCGGCGGCGACGACTTCAAGTCGGGCCAGACCAAGATGAAGTCGGCACTGGTGGACTTTTTGATCAACGCCGGCATCCGCCTGACGTCGATTGCCAGCTACAACCACCTGGGCAACAACGACGGCAAGAACCTGAGCTCGCAGCGCCAGTTCCGGTCCAAGGAGATCTCCAAGTCCAACGTGGTGGACGACATGGTCGAGGCCAACACTGTGCTGTACAAGCCGGGCGAGAAGCCCGACCACACGGTGGTGATCAAGTACATGCCGGCTGTGGGCGATAACAAGCGCGCGCTGGACGAGTACTACGCCGAGATCTTCATGGGCGGCCACCAGACCATCAGCCTCTTCAACGTGTGCGAGGACTCGCTGCTGGCGTCGCCGCTCATCATCGACCTGGTGCTTATTGGCGAGATGATGACGCGCATCAAGTGGCGCGCCCACGACGCCAATGCTGCTGCGGGCGAGGGCGAGTACAAGAGCTTCCACAGCGTGCTCAGCGTGCTCAGCTACATGCTCAAGGCGCCTCTGACGCCGCCGGGCACTCCGGTTGTCAATGCCCTGGCCAAGCAGCGTGCTGCCCTGACCAACATTTTCCGGGCCTGCATTGGTCTGGAGCCGGAGTCGGACATGACGCTGGAGCACAAGCTGTTCTAAGCCGGCATTTCTGTCGAATCATGCAAAAAAGAGACAGCCATCCCTGAAACTCTGGACGTGGTCAGGCTACCTGCCGCGGTTTCATATGCCTGATTTTCTGTCTCTTGCTTGAGCTTTGCAAAGACATTTTCGCGTCTAGGTCTCGGCTATTCAGATAAAGCCTGATGCTTGTTATTGCTGTGGTTTGTTTGCTTGTTTTGGTGTGGCGGTGCTCATGGTGCTCAAGGGCTTCTGTCGCACAACATGAGACTGGCGCTGAGTCTTCTCTGCAGTGTCTGGCAGCTTTCCTTGTCCATTCTTGGTGCACTCTTCTTTTATCATTCTCGGCTTCTCGCCACGCTTAGCTTCTTCGAAAGCTAGCTTTTATTTAAACAAATTTACGAGTGTTCTCGATATCTTATGTTTTTATTTCCAAAATGTGTATTCGTAAGCTCCTGTTCTGGAGGTAGGCGACAATGGAGTCTGCGCTATACAGACCTGTTTCGAGGTTTTGTTGGATTGCTCTGTTGACTTTCTGGTAAACTGCTTGGCTGAAATAGGAGTCCTTTGCCGAAAATCGAGAAAGCAAGACGTCGTATTCAGCGTAAAGATTCGCTTACAGCTTCGAGTGGAGGGATGTCTCATTTGTGGCGATGCATGATTTTGATTTCCGGTGAGAGGAAAATGCCAGCAACGATGCAGCTCGTTGACGTGCAAGACACCGAAGAAGAGATGTGAGCTGTGGAAGAATATATAGCAGGGGAACGGGAAGGTCGACGAATTGTGCCTCAAGCTGAAAGTTGCCGGACGAGCGGGAAGAGAGAGAGGCGGAGAGGAAAGGGGTTCGCTAGAGACAAAGCGGCCAATGAAATGGGGCGAGAAGCGAGCGAGGGTCTCTTTGTATAAAATGTTGACGAAAGACGCCTTGTATCAATGCCGAGGTCTCCGTGTTACTGACTTGCGTACTCGTACGCGCCTTACTCCAGATCCATTGCACAGCATTGGATGTTACGGTATGCTGGGCTGGCCTTGGCCCAAAATGCGGAGGGCAAAAGGCGCTTGTTTCTTAGTGTAATGCGGGGAAAGCCAGCGGGGAGTTTTAGAGCAGAGCAAAACCAAGGACCAGCTGCCGCCGCCGCCGGCGCACTCCTCTCCTCGCTCTGAGATATGAGCACACGTATGGGATATGGGACAGGGCAAATGCTGAAGACAGAGCAAAAGTGGGAAAAATTAAGAGAGAGCCTTTTTTTTTCTGTGATAGGGAAATACAAGAAAAGAAAATTCGGTGCGGCCCGGATGGGAAAGTGGCACAGAGAGAGGGAGTGTGATGAGTGATATTCAGGAGAATACGACACAATGGCATCAGAAACGACGGGGTAATAGTACGTCCCTTTGGCAAGCTAAGCAGCTGACGTCTTTTTGCCCTTTTCAGTCCAAACCTCGGCTTTGCTGCCACCAGCGGCTCTCCGCCCACTTGGAGGGCTTTTAGTATTTGGGCTGTAGGCATCCCAGGTTTCAACACGAACGAAAGATAGTTCTGTGGCAGTTTGTCTTTTCTTTTGCTTTTTGAGCGTATTTTGGATTTGTTTGCTTGCTGTCCGTCCTGCCGTGCTCGGATTGCAATTTATTGTGCTTTTTTGCCTTTTGCTTTGCATATCACTCTTTGATCTCCTCCGAAAGTGGAGGGCTTACCGCGTGGAAGAGAAGCAAGGAACACAGCCGATCCTCGACGATGACGATTGTGTCGCGGTGGCACGAGCCGGTGCCGGAGTGCTCGTTGCAGCAGTGGATCTTTGGGTCGTCGCAGGGGCGGCTGTCGGACAAGGCGCTGTTTATTGACGCGGAGCGGCCGGAGACGCACCGGCTGAGCAAGGCGCAGTACCGGCTGCTGTCGAAGCGGGTGGCGCTGGGCCTGCTGGCGGCGGGGCTGCGGCCGGGCGAGCGGGTGCTTGTGTTTTCGGGCAACACGCTGTACTACCCGGCGCTGGTGCTGGGGGTGGTGATGGCGGGCGGGATCTTCACGGGGGCGAACCCGACGTTTGTGGCGCGCGAGCTGACGCACCAGCTGGGCAACTCGGGCGCTTCTTTTCTGGTGGCGGCGACGGGCAGCCTGGCGACGGCGCTGGAGGCGGCCGAGGCGGTGGGGCTGGCGCGCTCGCGCGTGTATGTGTTTGACGACTATGCCGACACGCCGGCGGGGGTGGTGGACGCGGACCGGCCGGAGGTGCCGGCGGCCACGCGGGCGGCGGTGGCGGCCAAGATGAAGCAGCAGGCCGAAAAGGCTGAAAAGGCCAAAACGAGCAGCCAGCCCGGAGCAGTGGCCCAACCCCCCCACCACTGGCTGGAGCTGCTGGCGGGCAACCGGCAGCAGGCGCTGACGTGGGACTGGGCGGAGCCGGCGGACGTGCGGGCGACGACGTGCTGTCTCAACTACAGCAGCGGCACGACGGGGCTGCCCAAGGGGGTGGCGGTCAGCCACTATGCGTACGTGGCCAACGGCACGGGCGTGGTGGCGATGGGCCGCGACGACGAGGCGGCGATGGCGCAGCGGGCGCGCATGGTGGGTCTCTGCTTCCTGCCGCTGTACCACGCCTTTGGGCAGACGTACTTTGTGGCCAACTTTGCCCACATGGAGATCCCCGCCTATCTGATGCCGCGCTTTGATTTTGAGCGCATGCTGCAGCACGTGCAGCGCTTCCGCATCACCAGCCTGACCGTGGCGCCGCCCATTGCCGTGGCGCTGGCCAAGCACCCGCTCGTGCGCAAGTACGACCTCAGCAGCGTCGAGTCCGTCGGCTGCGGCGCCGCCCCGCTGTCCGACCGCACCGTCGCCGCCGTCGAGCGCCTCTGGCCGCCCGGCGCCGTCTCCGTGCGCCAGGGCTGGGGCATGACCGAGGTCACGTGCACCTGCATGAACTGGGCGCCCGACACCGACGGGCCGTCGCTGGCCGTGGGCGAGCTGGCGCCCAACTGCAAGGCGCGCCTCGTCGAGGTCACCGAGGTCGACGACGCCGACGCCCGCAGCAGCAGCGGTGCCACCGCCGGACCGCGCTACATCACCCGGCCCAACACGCCCGGCGAGCTGTGGGTCAGCGGCCCAAACCTGATGACGGGCTACTGGCGGAACCCCGAGGCCACGGCTGCCACCATCTGGATCGACCCGGCCGACGGCTCGCGCTGGCTGCGCACCGGCGACATTGCCTATGTGCACGGCCACTACGGCCCCGGCAGCCCCTTTGTCATTGTCGACCGCCGCAAGGAGCTCATCAAGGTCAAGGGCAACCAGGTGCCCCCCGCCGAGCTCGAGGCCCTGCTGCTCGAGCGCCCCGACATTGCCGACGCCGCCGTCATCGGCCTGCACGTCTCCGTCGCCGGCGATGCCGCCCACGCCGCCCACGACGCCCAGGAACATCCCCGCGCCTACGTCGTCCGCGTGCCCGGCACCGCCGCCACCGCCGCCGACATCCAGGCCTGGGTCGCCGACCGCGTTGCCCCCTTCAAGCGCCTGACCGGCGGCGTCGTCTTTGTCGACGCCATCCCCAAGAACCCGGTGAGTTGAAAAGCCGATGGCGAAGAGAGACGGGGCCCTGGCGGTTCGTTCCCTTTCTAACCTCTCCCAGTCGGGTAAAATTCTGCGCAAGATCTTGCGCGACCAGGCCGCGAAAGAGCAGGCCTCCTCCCAGCAATCGAAGCTGTAGGCGAGACAGAGCTGCGGTGGCAGCCAGGCGGAGCTTCTGAGACGGCGATCCAGGTGTGATGGCAATGCTTTGATGCTTTGGAGATGAATAAGTTGTGTGCTCCGTAATGAAAACAAAAAAAAAAAAAATCATGAAACGTCATCGTGACGACGTAACTTTTCTTTTGGAAGGCACAATGGCTGTTGCTTCGGATACGGAAAGTGCTCAAGCGACGTAATACAGTCAAATCATACGTAGTCCGTAAGCTGCCTGCCAACACACAGTATTTATAGCAATGCCCAGGACTATTTGAACTCGTCGAGCTCTCTTTGGCTCCTACATCTCAGGCTCGCGCTTGTCAAAGCCGACAGACATGTGATGCAACAGACTTCCACGCATCGACACAACACTACACTTCAAGAAAACATGGCATCCTCGTTGGCTACAGACGGCGCACTGCTCGACTTGGTCAGGCAGTTTACAATGGACGAATCGACCGACCGCAGCGACCTTGAGCAACTAAAGCGCTTTCTCAGCCACAAGCCGCCCTTTGCTCCAGTCCGAGACGTCCTGCTCGCAGACGAGGCCGAGGAGCGCTTGGAATTTGCCAAGAAACTGAGCGACGACGGTTTCGTGTTACAGTCCTTCGATATGAGCTTCATTTTCACGATACCGCTGGAGATGATGCGAAGCTTGAAGACCAAAGAGTTTTTGGCGACTTCATTAAGCTCTCTGTATCTTATTCGAAGCTGTAAGATTTATACTACCCTCTCACAATATCCCAACAAGCGGTGCATTTGTGGTTATGGCAAGATAAAACCCCCTTTGCCAAAAAGCAAACTAACCCCAAAAAAACACTGTAGTTTTGCAGATTGAAAAAATCAAAGATCGAGAAGTGGACGTCGAGCATCCCCATTACCAGTCAGTTCGACGAAATGCTACGGAGAGGGAAAAGGTATGTCTGGTCTGGTCTGCTTGGTGGGGTGAACGCGTCGGGGTGCTCTTCAATGCTGTGCAAGTATGATTGCCTTTTCTGACCTTGTTTTCCAAATTCTTCCCGACATTCAGTGCTTCCAGCGGGACCGGCAGCGGTGCATTCTTCTCGGCACCGCTGATCCCGAAGCGTGCCACATTGTCCCTTTCGTGATCAATAGCGACGCGAGCAGGTACACGTATCTCAGTCGCTCGGAGGATACTGTGCGACTTCTATTTGGAAATGTGCCAACTTCTTTGCTTCTGAATGGGCTGGGTTGTACCGACCGGGTATGGAACATGCTCTGTCTGAACCAGCAATTGCACAAGTGGTGGGCCATGGGTTACTTTGCTCTCAAGTGTCTCGGTGTGAAGTCGGAACACAGTCAGCTGGCAACGGTCGCTATCCAGTTCCACTGGATGCCTCTGCAAAAGAGGCAGATGGAAGCGGGACTGGGCCAGTCAAAAGCAGCAGTGCGGACGGCGGCAATAGCATCGTGGTCTCGCAACATCAATCTTGACCAGGACGGAGGCGAGAAGTGGCTGCGGGAGTGGCAGAGCAGAGAGCGCTTTGGCGAGCCAGGCCACGCCAATGCAGCCGGGGATGTCGCAGCCACCCATGTTTCCACGGGCCGCCTCCTGCGCACGGGGGCTCTTTTCACCGTGCCCATGTCCCATGAAGACGCTCACCGCATGAAGGCCATGCTGGACATTCAGTGGGCATGCATACGGATGGCCAGCATGTCCGGGGCCGCCGGATCTCCAGAATTTTTCAATTACGATTTTGACAGCGACCCCTTGGGCGGTGTTGGGGGGTTGTTCGAGAGCTTGTATCGGTCTGACGAGGATTAGAGATGTAGTTGCGCACATCATTGATGACAGCAGAGGCAGAGGCAGCAGAGTCTACTGTCAAGACCAAATGGGAGAACTTCTGCACCCTTTCCAGGAAAATGAACAAGAATTTCTTAAAACCTTTAAAGGTTCTTTGGGCTCTTAGCCGCAACTTGCTTTCTTGTGGAAAAGGCTGTCTGAGCAAAAGAAAGAACCTTTTAACTTCAAAGCAGTGGCCTACTCTGTGTTGTATATATTACTTCAAAGCCAGGAACTACGCTGTGTTGTATATCCACAACATCTGATTGCAATATCTTGTTACGCCAGCAAATTTGCACCAGCAATTGAATTTGCGGTGCTGTATATATATTCTACATCCCACATCGTTTTGGGCACTCTCTTTCCTTCTTCAGTCCGTACGAGGGGTCGTCAGCAATGATACGCTTGAGGCAGGCACGACGCTGCGCGACAGGCTTTAATACAAGCAAATAGTCGAGTTAGGCAGGGCGTGGCTTTTTGGCGCTAATACGCCGCAATTCTGTGCCTCTCTCAAACAACGGACCCACTGCAAGCGTCGAGTATTCGTATGTGTCCACTAGCTCCTGCCTCTCCTTGCAACGTGCTCTTTCCCTGCATCGACAAACACAAAAGCTCTCTCAATCCTCCAGCTCTCAACTTTTCAGGCTCGACATTTCTAAAACCCAAACAAATCAAAATACTCTCAAAACCCCCAACAAAAAAAACCCTAAACAAACCATACGTCCAAATACATTGCTCGAGTCGAACATCTACCGTCTCCTCGGGAGCCTCTCGACACAATGTCGGGCATGCTCTCGATGATCGGCTGGTCCTTTCTGCCTAGTGTGAGTCGTCTTTTGGGATTTCCCTTTGTTTTCTTGTTTTTTTTAAGATTGCCTTTTTTTCTCGCCTGCCAGAGTTTCAAACTCTTTCTCTGACTCTCACAGCTCGTGACCGGCTGGGTGCAATCGCTCTACTACTCCATCACGATCCGCGCGGGCGATCCACGGCCGCAGCCAGGCACGCCGCGCTACGCAGAGCACCGGCGGCGTATCCACATTCTCGTGGTTGCGCTGTATCTCTGCTACACGATCTACGAGGCCAACTACGAGCTGCGACGCGAGGGCTCGTTCTACCAGGACCTGGGCGTGCCGGCGACGGCGTCGAGCCGCGAGATCAAGACGCGCTTCCGGCGGCTGGCGGCGCTGTACCACCCGGACAAGCTGGGCGGTGGCAGCGGAGGCGGCAGCAGCAATGGAGGAGGAGGAGGAGGAGGCACTTTCGGCAGCAAGGGCAATGCGGGTCCCGGCGGCGGTGGTGGTGGCGGCGGCGCGGACTATTTTGTGCACCTCAAGATGGCAGAGGAAACGCTGACGGACCCGGCGCGGCGGTTCGCGTACGACCGCTTTGGCCCGGTGTCGGTCAGCTGGGCAGCGCCGCCGCTGCGCTGCACGACGGTGTACGACTTTGTGGCGATGGGCCTGCGGCTGACGGCCATGCACTATGCCGGCGTGGTGGCCGTGCTGTACGTGCTGGGCCTGCTGGGCTACTTGACGTGGGCGCGCTACGAGCGCTGGCTGGTCGTGGCGGCCGTGCTGCTGTTCGAGGTGCACACGGTGACGCGCCCGGCCTACCCGGCATTGCTGACCCACGTGCTGAACCCGCTGCTGGCGTACCTGTCGTCGTTCTCGTCGGGCGGCAGTATGGCAGGGCCAGGAGCCGCAGCCGGGGCAGCCGGGGCAGCCGGGGCCCGTGCAGCCGCCGCCGCCGTTGCCGCCGCCGCCCACCGACCCTACTTGCCATTCCAGGCCATCTCTCTCGCGCGAAAAGTCAGCCTGACGTCGTTTATTGCCTTTTCGCAAATTGGCCCGCTTTTGGGCGCCGACACGCGCAGCGGCCAGATCGTCACGGCCGATGCGGTGGCTGCGAGCGGCGGCAGCAGTTCCGCCTCCAACAACGACGCCGCTCTGGCCACCGCGCTCGACCAGCTCGAGGCCACCTGCCGCGCCGTCGACGCCGACGCGCTGCGCCTCGTCGAGATGGAGCTGGCGCCGTTTGTCGGCCAAGATGACTTGCTGCGCACTCTGCGCGGGCGCATCCGCGACTGGCTCGTCCAGAACACCATCCGCAACGACCCCATGGTGCGCGACGCCATGGGGCGGTCGCTGCAGCGCCGGCGCACCGACGCGCCGGCGGGGGCTCGAGGAACGAAGTAATAGTTCGCAGCTTTGTCAAAAAAAAGTGTTTGATTTGAGCGACGTACAGGTATAGAGAAACCGATGTTATATGGTACATGATACAGATCTGCTATGACTTTTTTTCTTTACTATTTATTTCAGAATGCCACGGCCCATCTCTTTTTTTTGTTCGAAACGACTGCTACAGACGCTGGCGCCCTCGCGTCTCGATGGGAATCATCACAATGCCGAAAAAGGCCAGCAGAATCAGCACGGCCGACAGGTAGATGGGCGCGGTGGAGCCGTCGCCCGGCAGAGTGGCGGCCAGCACGGGGGCGGCCAGGCCGGCGACACGGTTGAGAAAGCTGGCGACGCCGGTGCCGGCGCCGCGGATGGGTGCGGGGAAGATCTCGGGGGTGAAGGCATAGAGCACGCCGTACATGATGTTCTGGGCAAAGGCCTCGATGCAGGAAAAGGCCAGTTGCGAGGCGGGAGAGCGGCCGAGGCGCACAAACAGAAAGAGAAAGACGGCCGACGCCAGCGTCGACAAGGCCAGTGTGCCGCGGCGGCCCAGAAACGGCGACGCGCTGTCGACGGTGTAGGCAGCCAGCAGGCTGCCGGGCACGCCCATGACACTCGTGATGGCGTAGCTGCGGTACGTTGTGGCGTCTGCGCCGACGACGGCTGGGCTGCTGCTGCCGCTGCTGCCACTGCTGCCGCTGCTGCCGTTGCTGCCGCTGCCGCTGCGGTGGCTCAGATACTGCGGCAGAAACGCGTTGAAGAGCGGGTAGCCCATGCCGATGGTGGCCCACACAAACCAGACCAACACAGTTGTGGTGCCGAGCTGGCGGGAGCGGAACAGCGGCCGCAGACGGTCTGCCGAAAAGGCCGCCACACGCCGGCGAACGACTGCGGCGACGGTGTCGATGGAGGTGGATGCTGGGGGAGGAGGCACAAGGCCGTCGTTGTCGTTATCATCGTCGTCGTCGTCGTCGTCGAAGCGGCTCCTGGCGCCCTGGGCCACGGCATCCAGAATGTCCTCGGTCAGCCACGTCTTTGTGCCGTTGCGGTAAGCCAGGCCGTGGATGACGCCGACAGCCTCGGCCTGGCGGCGGCGCGACAGCAGAAACTTGGGCGATTCGAACAGGCGAAAGACAAAGAAGCGCACGGCGAACATGGCAAAGGTCAGCAGGCCGATGGTGGCAACAAAGCGGCGCCAGGGCTGTGTCTCTGCGTGGTTTGCTGCGTGGTTTGCTGCTGCGTCGCCGCCGCCGCCGCCGCCTCGGTCGTGGCGACTGCCGATCTGCAGCCATGCCAGCAGCGACGAGCACAGCTGGCCCACCGGCCACCACACCGACAGCAGCGTCAGCAGCGAGCTGGACGCGTCGGGCAGAAACTCGAGAAAGAGCGCGCCATCGACCGGCAGGTTGCCGCCGACGCCAAAGCCGAGGGCTGCCACACAGACACAGACGCCGCGCCAGCTGCCGGCGTAGGCGGCGGCGGTGCCAAAGACGCTGGTGATCAGCAGCGTGTAGTTGAAGGCCGGGCGGCGGCCCAGCACGTCGCAGGTGGTGCCCCAGAAGAAGCTGCCGAAGCAGAGGCCGAGGAAGAGCGCGCTGGTGGTGTAGCGGACCTCTTTCTCGGCAATGCCAAACTCGGCCGACAGCGAAGGCAGGATCAGGGAGACGCCCTTGAGAGTTAGTGGGGAGAGTGGGAAGGAGAGTGGGAAGGAGAGTGGGGAAGATGAAGATGAAGACGAAGACAAAGACAAAATACAAAAGACAGAATCAAAACCTAATCAAAACCTACCTGCATCCATAAACTAATCAGTCAGCACATGATACAAGCCAAGAAAGCCGAAACGACACCCACACCCACACTTACTTGTCGGCAAACCAGCCAAAGCCGCAGAGAAAAAATAGCTGCCAGTTGTAGCGGCCCATGCCAATGTCCTGGATGGCTTTGTTGACGAGTCTAGACTTGACTGGGGGGGGGGTTAGCTGGTTTTCTGCGAAACCTAAACAGCAGAGCAACAGTGGACAGCCTTTGCACACCACCCACTCACGTTCATATTCGCTCCACGGCCCTCTACGGCCCTGCCGCACTGCTCGCCGCAGGCCGTCGAGGCTGTATTCGCCGTTTCGCCGGGCCAGCATGCCGGCCGACTCTGATTCTCCGCGGCAGTCGGCGTGGCGGCTGCAAGTGCCGTCGTCGTCTTTGTGGCGCTGGTGGTCCAGGTAGTCCACATGCTCCTGGCCCAGGTGCTCCAGATGCTCCAGATGCTCCTGTCCCTCCTGGTCCTCCAGATCCTCCAGGCCCTCGAGGCCGTCCTCCTCTGCCACCGCTTGCTTGCCCAGTCTCGCCGAGTGGCTGTACAGAGGCGCGTCTTGCAGCGGCACCAGCACGTTGGCATAGTCGTGGACCGACGGCGTCCGCACAAGCCACGGCAATTTCCAAAAGAGACGCATTTTAAGTCGCGATTGTATGACGAAGGGTCCTGTTTTAGTATTCTGTTTTATTTTTGAGGGGGTATTACTGCACGTCCAACTGCACAACTGCACAATTGCACGCTCCCACTCCTCCGGCTGCTGGCCCACAAGCAAGAGAGCCCTGCATAGCAGAGCGCGGCGACATGCACGGCCGTTGTATTGTATCTGTGTCGCCAGACAGATCGATTGCGTGTGTAGATTGTCCGATCCGAGATGGCCGCTTGTTCGATTCCTTGCGGCTGCTTCGAGCTCCTTATAGGGGAGGGCGTAGTTGGCAAGTATTATACGAGTAAAGTATTACGACGTAATACGACGGGAAAGGAAAGAGGCTAGAGCAAATTTCGAATGCGGAGACGGCAGGAAGGTGGAGTCAAGGGGTTCCGGGGAAGTTTTCTGCGCAGCCATTGGTAGCAGTTTCTGCAAGTTTTAGCGCATTCATACATCAAGATCTGAGAAATCTACAGGGAAGCCGCGACGCGAGAGCACTGGTATTTATTAGTAAGACCAAAAGCCACTGCCATTGCCATGTACGGAGTATCATCACTTTCAGCCTCCTCTCTCCATCGTTTGCTATTGTACTACGAGGCCAAGGGACCACAACAGATACAGGTGAAAGGACTATCGAGACACAATAAACAACACCAAAAAGAAGCCCCTTATCCCATCGCCTAAAAACGCCATATGCGCCGATCATGACAGCAACATCAAAGGACAAAGACAAGGTCTCCTCTCTCGTGTTTCCACAACGCAGACGCGAATCACCGACAAGGCCACCCATTAGCATCAATGAGATCGCCTCTCTCTCTCTCTCTCTCTCTCTCTCTCTCTCTCTTTCTCTCTCTCTCTCTCTCCCTCCCTTCCCCTACCTTCTATCTCTCCCTCCCTCCCTCTCTCCCCCCCCCTACAACATCACCGCCTCGCCGTCGTCTCCGCCTCCCTCAACGTCCTCCTCTTCGTCGCTGTAGTCCAGCTCGGCCGCCATGGCCTCGGCGCGCCGCTGGATCTCGGCCAGGCCAGACAGCTCGGACACGTACTCGCGGTCGGCCAGGGCCTTTTGCACAAAGTGCCAGCCCTCGCGGCGGTACGCGTCCAGGATGGGCCGGCTGCAGGCGCTGCACTGCGGGTACGAGCGGCCGTGCAGCAGCACGTTCTGGAAGCGGGCCAGGAAGCCGCGGATCTGGTGTGGCACCAGGCCCAGCGGGTGGTCTTCGGGGTCGCGTTCGTAGGAGTTTGAGTTTGAGTTTGGAGCGGCGGCGGCGGACGGCGACGGTTTGGGCGCAGGCGCGTGCTGCTGCAGCGGGTGTTGCAGGACGCTGACGAGCAGCTCGACCAGCAGGGCCGAGGCGATGGCGGCGACGCCGGGGCGCGTGACGGTGCACTGCTGGTCGAGGGTCTGGTCTTTGAGGGACTGGGGTTGTTAGCAGGAGGCAGGATCACGTGACAAAACAGAGGGCAGGTTTCGAACGTACGTCTGCCGGCGCCACAACGTCGTTGCAGAAATAGCAGCCGAGGGTGTCGTCGGAGCCGTCGAGCGGGACGGCGCCGTGGCGCATGACGACGTAGGTGTCGAAGCCGAGGGCGGCGTTCATGACAATCTTGCCCTTGGCCTTGGCCATGACGGTGGGCAGCCAGCGCGACTCGCGCGAGTCCATGAGCAGGAAGACGACGTCGTGGCTGTCGACGAGGGCGTCGAGGCGGTCGTAGTCGGCGCGCGTGCGGGCCTCGTCGAGCACGGCGTGGCCGAGCATGGGCACGGAGAGCACGTGGCCGGCGGCCTGGACGCCGGGGTAGATGGCGGCCAGGGCCTCGGCGGCGCGCGGCGCCTTGGGGGCGCCGCCGTGCAGACAGTCGTCAAAGGCGAAGAGCGGCTGGCGCACGGGGTTGGAGAAGGAGACGGCGCCCGAGTCGACAAAGGTGATGCGGCGCACGCCCCAGCCGAGCAGGTTGCGCGCCACGTAGCTGCCGAGCGTGCCGGCGCCCAGCAGCAGGCACGACACGTTCTTGACGGCGTCGAGGTCGAGGTGGGGGGAAATGCGCCACTTCATCAGCTTGAGGTTGAGGTCGACGGCCTGGTCGGCCAGCCGCGCCGGGTCCATGTAGTCGGCCAGGTTGGCCGTGCGCGCCTGCAGCTTGCCGTTGACGTTGCGCTCCCACCCGGTGACCTTGGGCATGTCGGGGGGGGGAGAGGGGGGGGAGGGGGGTGAGGGGGCCGAGGGGGCCGAGGGGGCCGAGTTATCACTGTCGCCCATACCCGCCACCGCCACCGGCAGCACAATGCTGCGCGGCTCGTCGCGCCGCGCCTGCGTGTCGCGGTAGCACAGGATCTGCGCCCGCGTCAGCCCGAACCGCTGCCGGATCAGCACCAGCAGATTGCGCAGCGGCCACGCCGGGTTCTCCGGATACGTCGACGGATCCACAAACGCCACGTAGCTGTCCTCGGCCGCCACGTCGTTGAAGAAGCCCGTCTCAAAGTCGCGCAGCGCCCCGACCTCCCACCGGAACCCCAGCTCCAGCTCGTCGGCATCCAGGAACTGCAGGTCGCGAGCCGCTGTCCGAGTCCCGGCTGCAGCCCCGGCTGCCGCTCCAGCCTCGGCCTCGGCCCCGGCCCCGGCCGACGACGCCAAACGCACGCGCTTGGCCAGGAAAAAGCCGTGCTGCCGGCTGTCGCTGGCATACCGCCACGTGCCCACGCGGTCCACCAGCAGCCGCGTCTCCCGGCGGCCCAGATGGCCCACGTCGCCGACGCGCTTCCACTGCGGATCCGAGTGCAGCGCCGGGAAGGCAAACCAGTACGTGAACCGGTACTTTTTCAGGTCGGCAAACGAGATGACGTTGAACGACGCCAGCAGCGACGGCACTTCGTAAATGGTGCCATCCTTAATGGCATCCCAGATCTGGGGGGTCAGTTGAAGAACGACAGAAGAAATCAAAAAGAAAAGGTAGGAGAAAACAAAAGGCTCTTCGCCCGCAGAAACAGCAGAAAGAAACAAAGGTCTTCGCCCAACAAAGTCTTCGCCCAACAAAGATCTTCGCCTAACAAACGTCTTCGCCCAACACCTCCCCACAAAAGGTTACCTGTCGCGCCGCCGTATGTAGCATGGCTGCCTTGTCGGCCTGCTTAAAGTCCTCGATGGTGTTGAAGTTGCGGATGATCCCCTCTGCTCGAATCATGCCGACTGGCGCTCTGCAGGCTGTTAGCAACTGTAACAGTGACAGCAGCCATCATCACACAGGTTAACCACACAAACAGTGGTCCATATCCATCACCACCATCACCACCACCACCATCCCATCATCACTCCCACCACCCCCATCACCCCCATCACCCCCATCACCCCCATCACCCCCATCACCCCCATCACCCCCACCCCCACCACCTCACGTACTGCGTGCTCGTCAAGGCGCTGCCCTGGATCTGCATCTGCGAGCTCTGGCTCGGGTCCTTTTCCACGCGCGGCTCGTACAGCCCCAGCAGCGCGCGCGCCGAGTCGTCGAGCTTGTCGTGGTCGAGCTTGGAGGCAAAGAGCGCCGCATAGAACGGCATCTCGATGTGCGAGTTGAACGTGGCAAACTGAAGACCTGCCATCGTTGCGGCGGCCGGGGGAAGAAAAGACGGGGTTTGAGGCTGTCCGGCCCTGTCCAGAGCGGCTCAGTCGTTTTGCTGTGCTTTGTCTGCGTTTTCTCAATGGGAATTTCCGTTTTCGTAGCTCGAGTTTTGTGCTTTGCTTTGCGTCTTTCTCCGGTCGTCTCTCTTGCTTTCCAGTCGTCAGCGCTGATATCGACGAAGCAGCGTTCGAGTGTATTGCGTGTAGGTCGGTCGGTCGTCGGTCAGTCAAGTTGCTGGGTGTTGCTGCTTGACAGAGTCGTCAACAAGAGTCATAGAAGTGTAGTGGCCAGGAAAAAAGTCACCAGACGTCTGCAGGCAGCTGCCCCTTTGCTTAGCCAATCGTCCGAGGCGGGGTATTACTGTTTTGTAGGGAACACGAAGCTGCAATAATGCCGTTCAGCAACAGCGCTAACAGCTGCGGATGACAGCGTCTTTTCCCCGCCGCCCCCCCCCACTGCAGCAGGCAATAACGTCACCGCAGTGCAGTTGCAGCGTCGCGGAGGAGCACTAACTCGGAGACATGTTTCATGCGTTGCAGTTACCGCTTTCGTGCTCATTTGCGTCACGGCAGGCCTGACAACAATACGAGTACTGCCCGACTACCTGACAGTTTGTCTTGCGCGACACGTGAGCTGCAACCAAAAAGGCCAGTTCGAGTACTCCGTACTGGTTCATGCCCTAATGTGGCACTCTATACCGCTATTCACCGTGCTGTATAATTCGCCGGCTAGCGGTCTTATGTGAAGCTAAGCACAGCAAAATGCAGCCACTAATATGAAAGCACGTGGTCTGCCAAAGACGCGTCCTCGTTGTCGCGTCTTCTTCCCAGGTCTGAGGCCAGAGAGGTCCGAAAACAGAGACAGAGGTTTCGAGAACAGATAAACGATAGACAAACGTCGCCATGCTGATTGGCATCTGCGGAAGTAAGGTGGCTTTTGATGCGCTCTCTCTTGTTTTTGCTGCGAGTGTTTTAGGTGGTTCTGGTGGTTCTGGTGGTTCTGTAGCTCTCGAGTGGCCTGTACTGCTCTGTGGATTCTGGACACCTGCATCGCTGCGGCTGCTTTGTTCTTGGCAAGAAATGACTGCTAACCGAGACATGGTACATTTAAACAGGCATCTGCGCTGGCAAGAGCTCGGTGGCGCAGTATCTGGTGCAGTGCCAAGGTTTTACCCGGCTCTCGATCCAGCCGGGGGCAGTAAGAGGTGAAGAGCCCGAGACGGAGCCTGAGGGCTCGGCTGTGTTGGCCGCTTCCGCCCCTGCCGATGCCCATCCCACGACCTTTGCGTCGGCCCAGAGCCTGCTCGACTTTGTCACCGCGCGCTGGCGCGACCGCTGGGTGACGACAGACGTCGACAGCGAGGCGGTGCTGGACGTGCTGAGCCGGCGGCCGTTTTTCCTGCTGATCAGCGTCGACGCCCCCGTGGCCGTGCGGTGGCGGCGGTGGCAGGCGCGGGCGGCGCGGGCGCGGGCGGCCAGCAGCAGCCGCCTGGAACATGGTGCAAGCCTGGATCTGGAAGAATTCGTCGCCCTGTCGGACCGGCAGCTGTATGGCAGCGGCGAAGCCGGCGAAGCCCAGGTGCCGCCGCTGCTGCCGGTGCTGGCACAGTCGGCGATGCGGCTGGTGAATGGCGAGACGGAGGGGAGCGGCGGCACAGCTGCGAGCTCCAGCCCCCCTTCCAGCGCCCCCTCCAACCCCCCCTCCAACCCCCTCTTTTCGGCCCTCGACAAGGCCGGCCTCACATACGAGGCGGCGGCCCAGCTGCTGCGGCCGTCGTGGGACCGCTACTTTATGGCGCTGGCATCGCTGGCAGCCGAGCGCAGCAACTGCATGAAGCGCCGCGTCGGCTGCGTGCTGGTGCGCGAGCACCGCGTCGTCAGCACCGGCTACAACGGCACGCCGCGCGGCCTGCGCAACTGCAGCGACGGCGGCTGCGGCCGCTGCAACAGCGCCGCCACCGCCGCCGCCGCCGCCTCCGGCCACGGCCTCGCCACCTGTCTGTGTCTGCACGCCGAGGAAAACGCCCTGCTCGAGGCCGGCCGCGAACGCATCCCGTCCTCGCTCTCCTCGTCCTCCTCCTCGCCCTCCCGTGGCCCCTCCGCCAACGCCACCACCCTCTACTGCAACACCTGCCCCTGCCTGACCTGCAGCATCAAAATCGCCCAGGTCGGCATCGCCGAGGTCGTCTACAGCCAGAGCTACAGCATGGACGCCGACACCGCCGCCGTCCTGCGCGAGGCCGGCGTGCGCCTGCGCCAGTTTGTTCCTGTGAGTCTTGTGCTTGTGCTCCGATCCCTCCCCCCCGCCGTCTCTGATCTCCGTCTAACTCGCAACAGCCGGCCCAGGGTTTGATACACCTGAACAAGATGCATCTGGCGTGAATGGGAGTGGCGTTGCAAGATAAGAACGAGGCCGGGCTACACAACGTATGGCGTTGCAAGATAAGAACGAGGTCGGGCTATTACACAACGGAAGGCGTTGCACGTCGAGGTTAAAGTTGACTCAAAGCCAATACACGCATTCCCACGAAAGTGCATAACATTCCCACATAGCCAAAAAAAGAAACACGTTCTACAGTGATATATCAGCAGAAAGATTAGGAAATACAATATAGAAAAAATGGTGTATACATTGAGAAATAAGTCGTCCCCCCTCAACCGCTCCCTCTCGCTCTCCCAGTCCCCCTGGTCCAGAAAACTGCGCTCCGTTCGAGTGATGCGTCCCTTTTTGGCTTGTGGTCGTCTGCAAGAAAGCCGAGCTGTTGATGTGCAATAAGAAAGCCGAGCTGTTGACGTGCAATGGTTTCTGGCGGATCATGTAGCTTTCCCAACTGGCCTGTCTTCCCAACTGGCCTGTCGACGATGGCGAACAAAAAAGGCAGACACAAAAGGTCGAGAGATTGAGAGGAACGAGATGAGAGAAAATCGAGGGAATCAACACAGATGCGCTTGCGCGCCGGCGTCCAGACGTCCTGTCAGATAACAGGCATCCCATACGCCCCGACCCCAACCCCGTCCATCTTCGCCCCCGTCCCCAACCACCGCTCCAAGCCTCCTTCCAAGTCCATGCCCGTAAACCGTCATCCCCTGTTTTTTTTTTCCTCTTGCTCTCCTTTCTCCTCCTTCTCCTCCGCTTCCCCTACCCCAGATGATTACCCCGAGAACTTAAAATGTAGCCTTGGCCGCCTTGCGCGCAGCAAGCTTCTTGTAGATGAACAGGGCAATCAGGCCCACTGCAACAATGAAGACGACGCAGAACACGACGATGACGCCGGATTCCTTTCCTGCCCAGTTGCGCTTGGCAAGGTGTGCCATCTGGTCGCGGGCCAGAAGAGCGGTGGTCTCGATAGCGGCCATTGTGATTTTTTTGTGTGTGTCTGAAACGGAGGCCGAGAGTTAATGGATGAAGGGACAGCGAGGAAAGTCGAGACAACGCGAGGAGGAAAGCAAACGACAAAAAACAAAGAAAAAAAAGAAAATAAGAGAGAAATGAGCAGCAGTTGACGAATAAAACGCCGCTCTTTATTTGAACGCGGGCGATTGTGTTTTTTGAATGTGAGCGAGAAGAGAGAGGCAGACTGCGCAAACCAGAGGGCTGGGGAAAGAGAGGAAAAAGGATGACAAAAGCTTCTTTGTTTGGATGACGAGCGTCTTTGTTTTGAGGGTATGAGAGAGGGCTCAAAGAGAAATTATGCGTAGCGCCTTTTTTTTGCGTTATCACTGCGCTCGGAAGTCGCGGTCCAGGTGAGCTTAGTGGTACCTAGCTTGCCTTATTGCACAATGTTTTTTTCCCTCTTTTTTTTCCCTTTTTTTGGGGGAGAGGACCGTGTAAAGCAGGAGCTAGGCAGCACAAACCACACTGTGGAACTTTTCTGGGCACACCGAGGGAATATGTGGAAAGAGAGCAAAAGAGAGAAAAAGAGAAAAAGAACAGCGCAATTGGCTCAATTGACAGTGGTGAGGAGCACGATTGCTCTGCGATGCCATTCGCCGTTGCTTACCTGGAGAGAGCTTGCGGTTGTGTTTCGACGAAGCAGCAAAGAGCTTCAAGTGAAAAAAGCTTGGCAAGTGTGGGTGGGGGGGCGTGTGAGAAGAGAGAAAAAAGTAAGCAGGAGATTCAAAGCTTTGCAGAGAGAGAGCTCCAGAACAGAAAAAAAAAGACGAACGACACTCGACAAAACGAATTGGTCCTCGGGCTGGATTGAAGAGCGGAGAGAGTCGATCAAAGACGATGGGCGTTTGGCGGGAGTCGAGTGCGTTGCAGACGGGAAAAAGAAAAAAAAAAAAAAAGAGAGGGAAAAGAGAGAGAAGAAGGAAAAAAGAGATAGAAGAGCAGTCGAAAGACAAGCGACAATCCCCCCCAAAAACAAAGGGAAAAAAAGAGCGCGAATGGGGACGAGCGCCCATGAAAATCGGCTATTCGGATTGGCTGGTGGGTTTTGTTCTGTGGAGCCGTCTTTGGTGTTGTTTATTTCCTTTTGGATGCTCAGTGAGCAACACCAGAAACATCCCCCCACCGCTATTACGAGTACGACTATGGTACTCGTAAAGCCGGCAGCGGTTACAGTGAGTGTGTGTGAGCGAAATTGCGCTGTGGTCTCTTGTCTTTGCTAGTGTTACGGAGAACTCTTACTTGTGGTGCTCTACCATACTAAACAGGTGAGGCGCTCCTGCCCATTTCCCATGAAATACGAGTACAACAGCTCGTACGGCGATTGCTAGCATGGCAAAGTACTCGTATTAATATCCATTCGTTAGTCCCCATCCCCCATGCCTTCCGCGTCTTTCCACACTCTTGTCCCATCCCGGCTTTTGCGCGAATTTCCTGTCAACAGCAAAAAAAAAAACCGCTTGCGGTCCGCCTCTTTTTCGTGCTAGCGCACAGAAGCCAGAAAGTCATGGCCCAGCTACGTCGCACTGTTTGCCAGCGCTATGACGGCAGTCTCGGTACCCTTCTGAGCACAGCGTGTACGAGTATGAGTATGGATATTTGTACGAGCACTCGTCCACTCGTAATCCGAATGGGTCCTTCTGCGTGATGATATGGATACTTGGGCACGCACAGATCGCAAAGCAAGACAAGAATCCGTCATATGCCCGAAATCGTACTCCAGGCCGGATCCGGCATGCCTTGCCATCTGCTGCGACGTCTTACCATTGAGTGATGGCGACGAAACCGCAAAATACGAGTATGGATACAGGATGCAATTCCTCCGTCGTAATCCCTCGCCGCCAGTGCAGTCCAGATGTTTTAAACTGAGAAAACAAAGGTTGCCGACATCCGAGAGTCATCTCTTTACGAGTATAAATAATGGCCGCGCCAGTACGGAGCCTACGGGCGTTGCCCGGTTTTTGCGATGCAGTTTGGTGGTCCCTTGGAGGAAAAGTGCATATTCGTGTTTGCATACTGTGCGAACTTGCAGCAGTTATTAGTACGAGTATATAATTACTCCGTACGTACGCCCTCTGGCTATTATTATTATGGGCCACTTGATCCACCAAAGCAGATAGACGGTGGCATCCGAGCCCGAGCTTTCCCGCCGTTTGCGAGTAATACAGCTGCCCTTTTCGATTTTTTGTTCAGTAATATTACTCGTACTCGCCCATTGTGTCGTGCTTGGACTAGAGTCGGTATTTCGCTCATCAGTAATCGGCATTATGGAGTGTTACGGTGTTACGGCGCACGAAATAAGACAAATAACACACTGTACTCGTACTTTGTCTCATTAATCCTCCGAACAGCTGCAAACGAAAAAAAACAGTCATCTCACTCCAAACTAACACACTAATCACCGTACTCCCTGTATTATTGCGATGCAATGGGATACAGTGTAAACTTGAACCATGGGACCGTGGAAATAACGCCGAAACAGGCAATCGCATCTCGGCTCTGTTCTTGCTTGCAGATCTCCAAGAGGCAACAACGACGCATTACAGGTATCCTCGGCAGGTACGACTGTGCTCTTTCATTTTAGATCTCCAAAGGTCAAACAAGAATCAGCTACTCGTAGATACTTCACCTACCTGCATCGTAAAACTCTGTTCTGTTTGTCCTCTCTATTGCATTCCCAATGTCGAGCTGCTGGAGAACGAGCGAAAGGAGAAAAGGGCGCGGGCCTAGGCCTAGACCAGGTACAACAAGACTGGCGGGCACACCATATAATGCCCCGTAAAGCGCGTGCCTTTTCTAATGACACAGCTCAAAATGTCTATCTGGAGCTTCTACGCCGCTTTGGGCTAACGTTACGGGCTAGCCTGGCCTTGCCCGGAATCTCGCGACGCGACCAGCAGAGAAAAGACCGAAACCCGCGAGGCGAGATGAGGGTCATGCAGACGGATTGAGAACAGGGTTCTACGAGTACGAGTACGAGTACGTTATGCTAAGAAGACCTCGGCCGGTCACGACGTACTCCGTATTGGAAAACTCCCCAGTACGAGTATACTGCGGCAAGTATTACTGTATATACACACGGAGTTTTCGTATCGACTTTGATGCTATTAAATACAAGCGTCGTCCTCGCTATGAAAAGAGAAAGGGAGAAAACCGGCTGGCAGGACTAGAGTATGCGGGAAAGGCGGTTTAACCCATGCTCCACAAGAAGCTGGCCAAAGAAAGAAGACCAAAAAAAGAAGAGTAGAAAAACCAAAGAGGTAAGTGGCTAAGGGATGCGTCGAGGATTGTCTTTTCAAAGGTAAGTGGCAGATGTCTCGAGGATTGTCTTTTCAAAGGTAAGTGGCGGGTGCCTCTAGGATTGTCTTTTCAAGCATTCTTATTATTATTATCAAGAAGTCTTCTATCTCGGCGATTAACACTTGATCACCGGCGGTCCCGGCGCCGTGTACGGCTTGCCGCCATTGTCCGGCTGGCCGAGAGGGCCGTAGATGTTGATCAGGATGCCCGGGTCGCTGGCCTTGTAGGCGCCGGGAAACGAGACCAGGTCGGAGGCGGCCGGCGTGAAGGTGCCGGAGCCGGTGACGTTGATCTGCGCACACGACTCGTAGAACTGGGCCTGGCCGCTGTTCTTGGCCGAGTGCAGAGCCACGATCTCGCCGCGCAGCAGGTACTGGCCTGGCGCAATGCACGACGGCATGGTGAAGTAGGCCCAGCCGTTGTTGGCCATCATGTGGTCGACGCCCCACTGCTTGGAGCTGGTGTCGAAGCCGTCCTCGGCGATCTTGAACCACTTGAGGCCGTTCTTGCTGGCCGTCGCCGCGTTGTCCACCTTGGCCAGATAGAACATCACAGGGCCCTTGTGCGAGTGCGCAATCGGGTTGTCCTGGTCGCCGGCAAACTGCGCCCCGCCCACCACATGCTGCCAGTACGACCCGACCTTGTCGCCCGGCGCCACGTTCACCACCGAAGACGACGTCGACCCGGGCGACCCGCAGATGATGTTGTCGCTGTTGACGTCCTGCGTCGGGTTGTTGTTGTTGGGCGCCCGCAGCGCCACCAGCTGGCCCGCCGACTTGCCGGCAACCGACAGTTGCTGTTTGTGGGAGCCCTGGGTCAGCAGAGGACACTGGGGAGGGAATACGAGAGGGAACACGGAGGGAACATGGAGGCAACACGGAGGCAACACGGAGGGAACATGGAGGGAAACACCAAGGCGCCGAGGAGGAGGAAACAGGAAACACCCAAGCGCCGACAAAAGCAAAAGGAACGACGAGAATTACCTGGAAGATGGTGTGTGCCTGAGCACAAGCGCCAAAGGCAAGGAGAGCAGCAGACGTGATCTTCATCATGGACAGCAGGCTGGTCTCGGAAATGGGATTCAAAAAGTAAGAAAGACCAACGCACGCAGCAGCAACCGGATCTGTTGTTCGTTATGAAAAAGGAGACGAGGCGAGGCATCCGCCCATACTTTATATCTGTTCTGTGTGCGTGCTCGCTGGCCTGGCACACTCACACTTCCGCTTCATATTGCCTTATATTGTCAGTGCTGGGCAAGAGCTTAAAAAAAAATATAAACAATCAAAAGCAACTGGCCCGGCGCCTTCAAGCCCGTCTTTGCCAGCAGTTATTAACTGCTGCTGTTATTGGTTTTTCCATTTCACGTCTTCCCACCCAGCTCTTTCCAGCATGGAAGTTGTGCGTGGGGCCAATGAAAAACCTGGGGAGACGACTGCAAAGGCAAAAGCAAGTGCTTTAGATCATGCCTGGAGTTTTGGGTGTGCATGGTACGGAGGGTAGGCAGGGTAGGCAGGGTAGGGCATGGTACGGAAGGGTAATAGAAGGTCGGGTGTTTTAATTAGAGACCGAATACCCATTAGAGACTGTATTGCTTCCGCACCAAACGGAACCAGTATGTCGTCGTCCAGTCCAATCTGTCAAGCAAGTCACCCCGACTGAGAGCATCAGAGTACCGAGACTGACCACAGCCGTCAAGGCCAGAGTTGGTGAGCCTACATTGTGTATTAGCTCTTCAGCGAAAGTGGGCAGAAAGCTCCCCCAAAACGCCTGAGTGAAGGCTGTGTTTTATAACGACTAACGAGAGGCCGGCAATACATCTCGTCTCCTTCCACGCGTCAAGTAGGCACGCCAGCTGCCGAGGACGGCAGCAGATGAAAAGCAAGTAATGGCGATTGGCGTGGGGTTGGCATTACGACAAAGTAGGCAGGATAGTGATATTACTCCGCAATCTATCTATTCGCTTCTTGGTGCAACAAAAACTCGAGGTGCCGCAGCCAAAATAGGACCGATAAAACAAGAAAAGGGAAAAGGGAATGGGAGGGAGTGTCCACCAGAGCAAAGAGGGCGCGAAGGACAACAGCGGTAATATTCTGTCAGTCCGAAAAAGCTGATCTGCCAGGCTTCTCAATCTAATGCCGTCGTGCGGTCATTTTTTCCTGGGGCATCCAGGCGTTTGAATTTAGGCTTTTGCCGGTGCAGCTATAGATCTGTCACGAGGTAGCAAATATACGATGTATTACTCTGTACAGCAAGGGCAGGTAGCAAATATACAATGTATTACTCTGTAAAGTAAGGAAGGACAATAAAAAGAAAGCAGCAGGAATTTTGGAATTTAGGCAGAGACAGGCGTGGGAGCCATATTAGAAGCAATTAAGAAAATAACAAGCAGAACGAAGAATACAATGAGACGAAGATATTTTAAAAGACATCCAGGAAAGCACAGCAAGGAAACCACCAGTCAAAGTCAGCAATGCCGGCATACAGCTGCTATGAGACTTTGGGGTTGAGTATGAAGCTTTTAAGACAAGAAATGCAAAAATAAAAATAAAACCAAAACCAAAGAAAAATGCAACAAACAAACAACCAAAAAAAAACATATAGAGCATACAGAGATACAGAGTAAACAGAAGTGAAGAGGGGAGAGGGGAAACAGACGCATAATAATAAAAAGGAGGGTGCAGGGAGTTAAAAAAAAGCATAGATGAACAATAGCAAAGACACTTCTGGTTTCCGTAACGCCAGTATATCTATCGTCATTCCAGTCCTGTGGAATACTGTGCTTTGCCTTTATATGTACGTTTGCGACTTGGCCCAGCATGTGGTGAAGGACGAGAGATAACAAAGACCGCAATATTTCTCATTCCAGGTAGAGATGCTACTGCCGTGTTCATCGTCTGACCCTACGGAGTGGAACACTCGTAACAGACTGACCCCACGGAGTGCAACTCGTAACAGATTACAGACTCTTACAATATTCGATACTATTCGTATTACTCTACGACACAACACACACCCAGGAAAACGGCCTGGCCATTCAAATAAGGTCCAAGGACCACGACTCAGAGACACGACCCAGCCACAGCCCGTAGGCGAATGAGACCACAAAAAGAGAGCTTGCCTGGCGAAGGCCTTGTTGCCTTGCTGTCTTTCGGCCATGGCCACGAGGCGAGACGACAGCAGCATCTGCTGGTAGGCGGGTTTGCCGTCCTTGGGCCGGAGGGCTTTGACGTGCTCGCTCTCCGTCGCTATGGTGTACTAGACCGCACGGTAGATCCGGTCTAGCCGAGCATCAGGACACTCAGGTTCGTCAAGTCCGATAGCAGGCCTTGATAAACACCAGTCATTCGACCAGCACACTGCAGAGGCGTCCACCTCAAAGACCCTCAAAGAGAGACCCGGACTTGGCTGAAAGACAGCAAGGCAATGAGGCCTCCGCTAGGCAGCTCGTCCAAGCAGACCACAGGTTGGCCAAGGGCCGACGCAGGGGTGCGGCGCGCGGCAAAAACGGACGAGCTGCTACCATCGTAGAGCAGTCGCCGTCGTCGAGGGGCGAGTCGAGGACTGGTTTGCTTGAAGCAGTCGTAGCTATGCATTATTACACTAAAAGTATATCCTTAAAAGAGGAACTACGAGTATGGATAGATTATGAGAGTAACCGATGTGAATCAAGAGGTGGGGGAGTTTTTTGGTTGGTGCTCCGTACCCCTTAACACTTAACGCGTAAACGCGTCTTGACGCGTCGTTTGCTCTTTCCTCCCCACCTCCTTCTTTCCCAAGTTTAATTGAACTCTACACTTTCTTGTCCCTCGCTGCTTCCTTCTCTGCTCCATGCCGTTTCGACCCGACTCGTCTTCCCTCAAACATTCCCTTTTATTATTTTGAAAAACTCCAACTCTGTCGGCCTGCCATTCTAGAAAGCAACACAAAAAATCGAAAAGGGCAAAAAAGGCGACGGCCAACGATCAGCAACGATGGATAGCATACTGCTGCGCGACGAGGCGGTGCGCGACCGCGTCCGTCAGGCGCAGGAGTTTCTTGATCCAAGTACGCAGTTTTTTTTGTGTAATATTGCTCTGGTTAATTAGCAGAGATGAAATGAGGCAGACGAGACTAACGACGGTGCACTTTTTTTTTTTTTTGAACAGATGACCCCAACGCGGTCAGCTACCGGGCAGACATTGTGACGATGCTGCAGAAGAACCGGCGGCGGCTGGTGGTCAACATTGACGAAGTGCGCGACCACAGCCCGGAAATGGCCGAGGGGCTGCTCCAGCAGCCGTTTGACTACACGATGGCGTTCAACCAGGCGCTGAAGCAGATTGTGGCGGCGCTCCCACAGGCGCGGCCGGACCAGACGGGCGACGACGTGCCGTACTACTGTGCGTGGGCAGGCAGCTTCGGCATGCAGGCGTGCAACCCGCGCACGCTGTCGTCGCAGTTTCTCAACCAGATGGTGTCGATCGAGGGGATTGTGACGCGGTGCTCGCTGATCCACCCCAAGGTGATCAAGAGCGTGCACCACAGCGAGGCGGAGAACAAGTTCTACTTCCGCGAGTACCGCGACCAGACGATGACGAACGGGGTGACGACGGGCAGCGCGTATCCGCAGAAGGACGACCAGGGCAACCCGCTGGTGACGGAGTACGGGTTCTCGATCTACCGCGACAACCAGACGATCTCGATCCAGGAGATGCCGGAGCGGGCGCCGGCGGGCCAGCTGCCGCGGGGCGTGGACGTGATGCTGGACGACGACCTGGTGGACAGCGTCAAGCCGGGCGACCGGGTGCAGATTGTGGGGATTTTCCGCACGCTGGGCAACCGCAACACGAACCACGACAGCGCGCTGTTCAAGACGCTGGTGCTGGCGAACCACGTGGTGCTGCTGTCGGCCAAGGCGGGCGGCGGCGTGGCCAGCGTCGACCTGACGGACCTGGACCTGCGCAACATCAACCGCGTGGCCAAGAAGAAGAATCTGTTTGAGCTGCTGTCGCACTCGCTGGCGCCCAGCATCTTTGGCCACGAGTACATCAAGAAGGCCATCCTGCTGATGCTGCTGGGCGGCGTGGAGAAGAACCTGGAGAACGGCACGCACCTGCGCGGCGACATCAACATTCTGATGGTGGGCGACCCGTCGACGGCCAAGTCGCAGCTGCTGCGCTTTGTGCTCAACACGGCGCCGCTGGCCATCGCCACCACCGGCCGCGGCTCGTCGGGCGTCGGCCTGACGGCGGCGGTGACGACGGACAAGGAGACGGGCGAGCGGCGGCTGGAGGCCGGCGCCATGGTGATGGCAGACCGCGGCGTCGTGTGCATTGACGAGTTCGACAAGATGTCCGACGTCGACCGCGTGGCCATCCACGAGGTGATGGAGCAGCAGACGGTGACGATTGCCAAGGCCGGCATCCACACGTCGCTGAACGCGCGCTGCAGCGTCGTGGCGGCGGCCAACCCCATCTTTGGCCAGTACGACCCGCACAAGGACCCGCACAAGAACATTGCGCTGCCCGACTCGCTGCTGTCGCGTTTCGACCTGCTCTTTGTCGTGACCGACGACATTGAGGACGCGCGCGACCGCATGATCTCCGAGCACGTGCTGCGCATGCACCGCTACCGCCAGCCGGGCACGGAAGAGGGCGCGCCCGTGCGCGAGGTCAGCCAGCAGGCGCTGGGCGTGGGCATGCAGAGCCAGGCTGGCGGCGGCGGCGGGCCGGACGGCGGCGCGGCCAAGGGCCCGGTGCCGGTGTACGAGAAGCACAACGACATGCTGCATGCGGGGGTCCGGGCAGGCAACGGCGCGGCCGGGCGCAAGAAGGAGTTGCTGAGCATTCCGTTTCTCAAAAAGTACGTGCACTACGCCAAGACGCGCGTGCGGCCGGTGCTGACGCAGGAGGCGTCGGACCGCATCGCCGACATTTACGTGGCGCTGCGCAACGACGAGATGGAGGGCAACCAGCGCCGCACCAGCCCCATGACCGTGCGCACGCTGGAAACGCTCATTCGGCTGGCCACGGCCCACGCCAAGTCGCGGCTGTCCAACCGGGTGGAGGAGCGCGACGCGGCGGCCGCCGAGTCCATTCTGCGCTTTGCCCTGTTCAAGGAGGTTGTTGAGGACGAGTCGCGCCGCAAGAAGCGCAAGACCCAGCGCGCCGCCGCCGCCATGGACGTTGACGGCGCTTCCAGCAGCAGCAACAGCGACAGCGACAGCGACGGCGACTCGGGCGACGACGACAGCGGCAGCGACGGCGGTGGTGGTCGTGACCGTGACGGCACGTATCGCCGCGGAGGTGGCGGCACGTCGGCATCGGCTGCCCGGGCCCGGGCCACGCGCCTGGCTGCTCGGTCGGCGCGGAATGGCGCTGGCAGCGGCCGAGCGGCAAACGGGACGAACGGCACAAACGGCGCGAACGGCGTTGCCCACAACGACAATGACGATGCCGAAGGAGAAGACGAGGATCTGTATTCGGCGACGCCGCCGCGGCGCGGCGGTGCCAGCAGCAGCAGCGGCGCCCGCAGCGGCACCCGCCGATCGCAGTCCAACATGTCCTTTGCGTCGTCGCTGCCGGCGTCCCGCGTGCTGGGCTCGCAGTCTCAGCAGACGCAGGACGGGGAAGAAGCCGAGGATGACGATGCTGAGGGCGACGCCGACGACGATGAAAATGCGCTGGCCAGAGGCGCTGCCGGGCTGCGGATTGGGCAGGGCTCAGCAGCAGCAGCAGCAGCAACACCAACGCCGCCAGCACCGCCCCCGATCTCGGACGCGCGGCTGACGGCCTTCCGGCGAGCTCTGGGCCAGGTGCTGCGCACAACGAGCTCGTTTGGCGAGGAGCCGACCGAGGTCGACACGGTGATCGAGTCGGTCAACGCCAAGCTCGGCGGCGGGTCGGCGTTCAGCCGGGCCGAGGCTTTGCAGGCGCTGGAGCGCATGAATACGGAGAACCAGTTGATGTGAGTACATTGTCTCGCTAGCTCTTGCTTTTCCAGCTTTTTCCAGCTTTTTCCAGCCTTGAGTTCCGACTAACATGCCTCTAGGTATACGGGTGGCGAGCTTGTGTATTGGATTTGAGAACGGGGCTTGTGCCAGAGAGAGGGCTGATTGGCGTTTCGGGGTATTGGCTTTTTCCTTGGGACTGGTGTGCTTTTGATTTATGTTTTGCTTGGTTGGATGTACGGGGTAGCACGTGGTCGTAGCAGAAGGTCTGAGAGACAAGCTGGTCTGTGAATGACAGTAATGAGATGTACTAGAGGGGGGGAGAGACAGACAGAGAGAGAGAGAGACGAGTGCGTTCTATTCTATATGCGGCCACGACCTTTTCCCTAGACGAGCAGTTTGAAAAGAGATTCAGTAAAAAACAAAAAAAACCCCAAATATCCCAAAGAAAAAGCCAAGATGGAACCAGCGACGAAAATATCCCAAAGAAAAGCCAAGATGAAACCAGCGACAAAAATATCCCAAAGAAAAAGCCAAGATGAAACCAGCGACGAAAATCCTATAAATCCAATAGGCAAGCCGCCATGGTTGCCAGTCGCCTCGTCTATACTCGCAGTTGCCAACCCCCACGCCCTTGCTCTCCTAGGAGAGTCTTTCGCAGTAACGACTGGGCGACCTCGACTCAAAACGCCCAACTCTTGCTTAGGCCGCCAGCTGGCCCTTGCGCACCCGTTCCTTGTAAGCAACATAGCGGTCGTAGACGCGCTCGCCGTTCCACGTCTCTGTGGTGGAGGCCAAGTCGCAGCCGAGAGTGCTGGCAGCGTCTGCATCGCCGCCTTCGTCCACCGTCGCAGTTGCAGGAGCGCTGCCCAAGACGGGAATGCCGACCTGCTCAATGGCAAAGCTGGCCGCCACGTTGCCCCACAAGGCGGCTTCCTCGAGGCTGTGGCCGCGGGCCAGGGCAACAGCGACGCCACCGAGAAAGGCGTTTCCGCCGCCGGTCGGGTCGACCACGCGCGGTGACACGCTGTGACTGCCGGCGTCCTTGGAGTCCTCGGTGGTGTCCTTGGCGCCGTCTTTTCCGTCTCCGTTTTTCTCGTCCTTTCCATCTTTGCACTCCTTTTCGTCTTTCTCGTCCTCTCCTCTTCTGTCCCTTCCGTCACCGTCCTGGCTGCCAAACACAGCCGGTACCCACAGCTCGAGGCCCGGGTCGACCTCGATTTCTTCTCGCGCAATGCTGCCCTCTTCGTCCTGCAGCAGCCCGGCAAAGAGAGCCTCCATGTCAATGTCGGGCCGCAGGCTGCCGTGCAGATCTTGCGGGCGAGCCGGCGGCGCTGGCGGCGTCGGGGATGGCGGAGAGCGAAGCGACGGGAGCGGCGGAGCCTGCGCGCGGTCGGCGGGGGCGGCAGCCTTGGCAGCCGGGGCTCTGCGACGGCGGCCGCCGTTCCGGGCCACGTAGCAGCCGTGCTCGGCCGCACGGACGACGAGGGCGTACGACTGCAGCGGCATGGCGGCCAGCAGCTGCTCGCAGGCGCGCTCGACAGCAGACTTGGACAGGCGGCCGGTGGCCGGGTCCATGCCCTCGTGCGGGTCGCCCATGTAGCTGGCCAGCTCGGCGTGGTTGGGGCTGCACACGTCGACCAGCGGCAGCGTGTTGGTGCACTCGAGCAGCTCGTCGGGCGTGCAGCGGTCCGGCACGGGCTCCCACACAATCCAGGGCCGACGGCTGAGGGAGGCCATGGCGGCCGTGGTGGGGGTTTCGAGGTCTTCGTCTTCGTCCCGCTTTTCGTCCTCTTCGTCTCGCTCTTTTTCGTCCTTGTCCGTCGCCGCCCCGCTGTTCGGCCGGCCGCCCCCCCGCTTGGCCGCCAGCGCGGCGGCGGCTGCCCGGCGCCGCGCCAGCAGGTCGCGCACCAGCTCCTGGCAGCGCGCAGCCGAGCTGACAATGTGAAAGGCGCGGGCGGCCAGCAGCGGCAGCGGCAAGTCCTCGGCCGTCAGCCGCCGCTTGGGCGTCGTGTAGCGAAAGGCGCGCTTCTCGCCGGCGTCGTAGCCGTTCCAGCCGCGCGTCGTCAGCCGCGACGCGTCGTGCCGCATCACCACCGCCGTCTGCCAGCTGCCAATCCGCTCCGCCATTGCCGCCGGAAAGTCTGATCCCTGGTCCACCACCCAGCCAACCGTCCGCGACAGCTGCGGCGCCGGCGAGAACAGCCGAGCCCCCAGCGCCGCATACGTGCCTGCGCCGCCGAGAATGTCGCGGGCCGGCGGCTTCGGCGGCAGATACTCGATTTCGTCTGGCCAGCCTCGTCAGCAAGCGTTCCTCCCGCCGAGCACTTTTCCTTTTTTCCTTCTGACATCCCCCCAACGTACCAATGATAAACATGCCAAACGTGGCAAAGTCGAGCTGTCTCTCGGCCGATCCGTCGCTTGCACCGCGGTCGCCATCCGCGACAACCGCCGTTTGGCTCATGGCGTGTCAGGCGCTCTCTTTTGTCGGCCCAAAGCTGGCCCAGTCGTTTTGTTCGCAGTGGCAGGACCAAACTCTTGCTAAACCCGCCGTCGCAAAACGCTAAACGCCTCGCCGCACCACGATGGCCTTGTGTGCTCGCTCTCGCACAGAGTGCCAAGCGTGGCCTGAGAGCTGGTCTGCCAAAAGCAGATCAACAGGCGGCCGGAAAAGCCAGAAAAGAAGCGTTGGGTCCTATCAGACAGCTGTCGAAATGCTAATTCTAGCTGTATTGACAGACGCACACGTCGTCGAATCGAGACCAGGTAATAAACCAAGAAAGCAATGAACAAAAAAGGTTATTCAAAAAAGAGAACAGTCGCAGGTATTCAACCCAAGAAAGAACAGTCGCAGAAATTGGTTCTCTGATATACGCACTGGCGAACCCAACAAACACCCGACACTAGAAGGATAAAGCTTTATCTTTTCGATAGCGTTGGGCAGCTAAAAATGAGCTTGAGTCAGGGGAAGAGATAACCAGCAAGCTGGTCCGGCAATCGGTGGCCGGCAACTCTGGATAGAGTTCGTCTTGTTTTGTTTTGTTGATGCAGCTTTATTTTGCGTCTTTTCTCTTTTTCTTTTTTTTTTTTTTGGAAAAGGGGACTCAGGTTGATGACATCTTACGTGAGAGGGGAAGCATGCAAGGCGGTCGCAGCTGCCGTTTCTTGTAGTACAAATGGTCTAGAACATGGACATTGGCAGTACGAGTAGCGACTAACACTTTGGGCCTGTATTAGAATGGGCAACAGCACTCTTCGTCTCAAAAGGCCTGTATTTCCTTACTGGTTTGGTGTTTGATGTATGGCCCTTGATGTATCGATCTTTGAGCTGCTTCAACGAAAACAAGCAGCAAATTATTATTACAGTATAGTGGAGCATCACATTAATTACGGCATAATATGAGCTCCTAATACACTGCAGGTGCGACCCAGCTGTACGGAGCTTAGAAAGAGACCCGCCTGCCATAGCTCTACGACGCAGGGGAATGGATGGCTCAGAAATGACGAGTAAGCCGACGAATCTGCTGTTTTAAGCAAAAAACCACTCGTAATACGTCGCATACTGCCTACTGGCGTGGCTTTAGCGAATCAGCTCCCTCCAGGCGGCCGGAAAAACTGCCTTAGCGACAACGCCATTCCGTCGTCCGTTCAGGGGAAGAAGGTCGTCTGTTACTCCGAAAGACTGGCCCGTGCAAATCCGTCAGAAACCTGCAGAAGCTCTTGCAGGGACTCAAACAGAACAGGTCTCTCCCTCCAAAAACGGGCCAGGCAACACCATTTCGACTCTTCCTTGAACTCGTGTTGTCATTTTCGTGTGGCCTTTTATTTTGTTTTTGTTTCGTTTTCGTTTTCGTTTTTTCGTCTGTTCTGTTTTCTCTTTCTCCTCTTTCGCCTTCTCTCTTGTTTTGTTAGCTATCTCGAGTTGCAATCTTCGCTCACCTCCCGTTTCGAGCTCCTGGCCGGGTCCTCCACTCCTCCTCCCGTCCGAGACCATCCAGTGCTGCCTTTTCTTTTTGCGTCCTCACCGTCGCACATCCTGCCACTGTCTCCCTTTTCCCCCCTTTCTCTCCTCTCTCAAGATGGCGACCAACAACATGCACAATCTCACGACCCTGATCAAGCGGTTAGTATCTGTCTTTCTCGGGCTTTTTTTTCTTTCGTCACATATTTTTTCTGACAAGATCGACGCAGGCTTGAGGCTGCGACGGCGCGGCTCGAAGACATCGCCTCGTCCACCATCGACCTCCCCCAGGCCGTGCAGGGTCTCCAGCAGATTGCGTCGCCGTCGTCGGGCATCTCGACGCCATCCGGGGCTGCGCCCGCCGCTCCAGCAGCACCGGTGCCGCCGGCATCAGCACCGGCACCGGCACCGGCTGTTTCTGCCGCTGCCACCGCTGCCGCTGCTGCGCCCGCCGCGCCGAAAGCAGCCGCCGCGCCGGCCGAGCCGCTCCCGGAGGCGATCGAGGAGTTTGACGCGTTTCTGGGCGGCCCGCTGGCCAAGTACGTCGACCTGAGCAAGAAGCGCGGCGGGCTGGTGGCGGAGCAGGCGGCCATGGTGGCCGAGGGCTTTGCGGCGCAGCGCACGTTTCTGCTGATCACGACGCGGGCCAAGAAGCCAGACATGACGGGCTCGGAGATGTCGGTGTACCAGGACCTGCTCAAGCCGATCAACGAGGTGCTCATGGCCGTGACCAACCTCAAGGACGCCAACCGCGGATCGGCCGACTTCAACCACCTCAGCACCGTGTCCGAGGGCATCATGGTGCTGGCCTGGGTCACCGTCGACAACCGCCCGCACAAGTACGTCGACGAGTCGCTCAGCTCGGCCCAGTTCTTTGGCAACCGCGTGCTCAAGGAATACAAGGACAAGTACGTGCTCCACTCTGTTTTTGCCTTTTCTTTCCTTTATGCTCTTTTTGAAAGAGCGACTCTTCATTCTCTTGAAAGAACGACTCTTCATTCTTCAAGAACGACTCTTCATTCTTCAAGAACGACTCTTCATTCTTCAAGAACGACTCTTCATTCTCTTCCCTCCTAACAAAAACAGAGATCCCCAGCAGGTCGAATGGGTCCAGTCGTTCTACCAAGTGTTCCGCGACCTGGCCGAATACGTGAAGCAGTACTTTGCCAACGGCATTCCCTGGAACCCCAAGGGCGAGCCCGCGCAACAGGTGGCCAAGGCCATTGCGTCCTCGGCCGCTGGCGCCGCCGCCACAGCACCGGCGGGTGGAGCAGCCGGCGCAGCAGCACCGCCGCCGCCGCCGCCGCCGCCGCCGCCGGGCCCGCCGCCCGTGCTGCAGATCAACGAAGACGGCAAGGCGTCGGCGTCATCGCCGGCAGCGAAGAAGGGCGGCGGCGACCGCGGGGCGGTGTTTGCGGAGATCAACCGGGGCGAGGCGGTGACCAAGTCGCTGCGCAAGGTGGACAAGTCGGAGATGACGCACAAGAACCCGGCGCTGCGGGCGGGGTCGACGGTGCCGGCGGGCACGGCGGGCGGGGCCGGGGCCGGATCGCGCGGCAAGAGCCCGGTGCCGGGGCGGAAGCCGCCCAAGCCGGAGAGCATGCGCGGCAAGAAGCCGCCGAAGAAGGAGCTGCAGGACAACAAATGGGTGATTGAGCACTACGAGCGCGAGGCCGGCTCGACGGAGCCGCCGCTGGAAATCGAGGCGACGCTGACGCAGTCGGTGCTGATCAGCAAGTGCTCCAACCTGACCGTCATTGTGCGCGGCAAGGCCAACACGGTGGCCGCCGAAAACACCAGCCGGCTGTCGCTCGTGGTCGAGTCGCTCGTCTCGTCCGTCGACGTCGTCAAGTCGCAGAACTTTGCCCTGCAGGTGCTCGGCGCCGTGCCCACCATCCTGCTCGACCAGGTCGAGAGCGCCCAGGTCTACCTCAGCCGCAAAAGCGCCGCCGCCCGCGTCTTTATGAGCCGCACCGACGGCGTCAACCTCAACGTGCTGCCGCCGCGCCCGGGCGGTGCTGCCGCCGCGAGTGCCGGCGGCGACGCCGATGCCGACGCCGACGACGACGAAGACGCCGACTACAAGGAGGTCCCGCTGCCCTCGCAGATCTGCGCGTACTACGACCCGGTCAAGGACAAGCTGGTCAGCGAGATTGTCGAGCATGCGGGGTAGGTGGGTGGTGGGTGAGTGTGAGTGGGCGAGTGTGAAGGTGGGTGAGTGTGGGTGAGTGTGAGTGGGTGGCTGTGAGTGGGTGGCTGTGAGTGTGTATATGGGTTGAGCTGTGTTTATATGAGAATATGGAGAGAAGACGTGACTGTGCGATACGAGTGTTGTGCCAGTGGTCGTTCTGGCAGCATTTGGGGGGCTTTCATGGGCGATTGGTTGTTTGTGACCTTCTGTTTCCTATTTTTTATATAGCCAGCTCCTTTTGGAAAAACTTTTGTCTATCTTCCAGAGCCAATGTCTGAGTCCCACTCTACCAGACTCCTCCAGAGCCAATTTCTGAGTCCTACTCTACCAGACTGGTCCTGCTTATCGACTCAATTTCTTTCTGATCTACATGGTCTGGTATGCGTCGGTGTGTATACATTTAAAATTAGACTCTCTGTATCATCTCTAAAACAGCGATCCCTTGGGGGGGAAAAGGATGGAAAGACATGGAAACAAAACGCAAGCCTTTTTGAACCGTCTAACGCTCTCCCTCCGTCTTCTCTCCCCGTCTTCTCTCCCCTTCTCTCCGTCCTCCCCGTCTACAGCTTGGCCTTGGCTTCCAGCGTGGGCAGCATCAGATCGCGGATGTCGCCGGCGGCCTCGCCGAGGTAGAAGCTCATGCGGGCGCTGCCCAGGCCCTTGGACACAACGTTGAAGTTGAGACTGGAGGAGTTAGCATTTTTTTTCTTCTTTCCTCGGGAGCACATTTTTTTCCTTTTCTTTCTTTTCTCATGTCCTCCCGTCTGTCGTCTGCCTCTCTCGGCACTCACCTGTTCTCGTTGATCATGTAGGCAATGCCAAAGCCGTCGTCGACGACCTGGCTCCAGCCGTAGCCGTTAAAGTACTCGGAGCTCAGCTGGCTGGTGCTGAGGAACCATTTGCTGGAGTAGGCGTAGGCCGGGTCGGCAAACAGGGCCGGCAGCGGCTCGCCGGGCTCGACCAGCTTGCGCAGGCCAAAGAGGTGGCGGTCGACGCCCTTGCCGTCGGAGGCGGCGGAGATGTACTCGATGTGGGCGTCGATGGCGGCGCGGAAGAGGCGCTGGCGCTCGGCGACGGCATCGGCGGCGGCGCTGCTGCCGGAGCCGTCGGCGGCGGCGTCGGCCATGGCCTTGCAAAAGGCAACAGAGGCCTCGGACACGGAGCGGCAGGTCTCGGTGCGGCCGAGCTGGAACCGGCGCGTGGCGGCGGACTCGTAGGTGGGGCGGTTCTTGCCGTACATCTTGTAGTAGGCCAGCTGGATGATCATCTGCACGTAGGCGTCGGGCGAGCAGCGGAACTTCTTGATGAGGCCCTTGCCGTAGCCCTGGTAGGCCTGCACGGCCAGCTCGTGGCGGCCGATCTGGTCGGCAAAGTGGGCGCCGGCGGCCGCGACGGTGTCGGCCAGGGCCGGCGTCAGCTGGAAGTTGAGCGGCGTCGGGTCCGGCAGGTCGGCGCGCACGCCGGGCGCGTCCAGGTCCAGCTTGTTGTTGAAGATGGCGTCGTTGACCCAGTCGTTGAGCCGGTGCGTGGGCGTGCCGTCCATCATGCTGTGCTCGCCCATGAAGCCGGCGGCGCCGTTGTCGCACACAATGAACTGCAGCGGCTTGTCGAACCAGCGGTTGGACCCGTTGCCGTGCCAGTACTGGTGCGCCCGCTCCTCCAGCGTGACCGGTGCCGCCTCGTCGAGACACACGACAAAGGCGGCCGCGTCGATGGCCGCCAGCGTCTCGGCATTGACCGGGCTCGCCGCCGAAAGCGCCTGCCGCGCGTCTGCCCACACGTCGCGGTTCTCCGTCGTCAGGAAGCCGACCGGCGGTGCCGGCGACGCCGAGGCTGCCGTCGCCAGCTCGTACACGCGCCGGAACTCGGCCTCCAGCTCCGCCGTCGTCAGCGGCCGCCCGCCGGCCTCGTACGGCACCTTGTAGAAGCGGTTCTTGCGCACCGCCACCAGGAACTTGTTCGCTGCCGGGTCGTACTTCTGGGCATAGTCCTTGGGCCGCGCCGCAATGCGCCCGCAGTGGAACATGTACTGGTAGCTGTCCATGCACAGCGGCAGCCCCTTCATGAACTCGGGCTCCAGCGTGCCCGTGTCGACGAGCTTCTTGAAGGCCAGCGTCGCCGTCGACAGCGCCGCCGCCCGCTTGGCCGGGTCGCGCCGCCGCCGGTCGTCGCGGTGCGAATAGAAATACGACACGTACGGAATCACCGGGTCGCGGTAGCCCAGATACGCCGTGTCGTTCCACCACTCCGACAGCCAGTTCTGCATGCCCGCCTGCTCCCGCCGCGCAACCAGCTTCGCCTGCAGCTTCTCGCCCGCCCCGCCCGGCCGCAGAAACTCGTCCACCGCCGCCTGGCTCTTGGCCACCTCCTCCGGCGGGTACAGCGCCCGCAGCGACTTGATGTACCGCGTTGTCGTCTCTTCCAGCGTCGGCACCGGCAGCCGCGGCAGCGACGCCTGGAACCGCAGCATCGGGCCCTTGGAAAGGTCCTCAACGTAGCCTGGTCGTGTTAGTGGAGGAAGGAAAGCGGAGAGGCCAAGAAAAGAGAAGAGGCTCCAAAAAAGAAAAAAGAAAAAGTGAAAAAAAGAAACTTGCAAAGCCAGACTGAAGAAACCAGTAAAGACAACGCAAAGAAGCAAATAAACCCAACTACTACATACCCTTGGGAAGCCCCTTGGAACTGCTGTTTCTTTTTGGCGGAGCCATTGTGATTCTGGTCTGTTTCTGCGTGTTAGATCTGACTTGAAGAGTGGCTCGAATCGCACAACGTCCCACTACCTACAAGGAGAGCTGACGGCCGAAGGGCGCTGGTGGTGCTGCTTCTGCAACTTCTGAGCACGGAAGACCTCGCCTCAGCTCGTGCAACGGCAGCAAACATCTGAAGCTGTTTGAGAAGAAGGCTGGCAACACGACAACCAAGGCAGAGACGCCAAGCTAAAAGTTGTAAAGTGCAAGAGAAGTGCGAGAGGGGAGGCAGAGCGCAGAGGAAAAAAAAAAAAAAAAAAGAAGCAGAAAGAAAGCCAAAAAAGGGGGGGAAATGAAATAGGGAAAAAGAAAAAGAAATTTGCTCGCTTCGAGGTTTCTTTTTCACAATGCGGCCTCCGTTGCTAGGCTGCGTGGTGAGAGGAAAGGGAAAAATAAGAGTGGAGGAATTGCTTTTTTCTTATTATTTCGTTAGTGTGTGTGGCCTTTTTGGGATCGCCGAGGTGCAGTTCGGGAACTGGCATCTGACCTTATTTGGGGGCGGCGGGCGGCCCTGGAGTGCTTTGTACAAAAAAAATGTGGGCGCCTTTCAGGCTGACCGCTGTATTTTCTTGTACTTGTTTTGCCTTGGGAATCACAAGAAGCCTGTTGCTCTTTCTCGCTGTCGCTCTTTCTCTCTTCGGCACAGGAATGTGCCCTTGGCCTGCTACTTACAGTCGCCGCCGGATCGTTCTTTCTGTCTCTGTTTCCCTCGACGCTAGCACTACCGATTCGAGAGCCACGGCCCAGACACGGCAAAGAAAGAGCGCGCCCATTGTGACGCACATACGACCTCCATGGCTCTTGCCGTAAATGCGCTGGGCCCCTCCACGGTTCCTTTGAGCCGAGGTACAGTATACTGGGGCCGTTGTGGAGGCCAGGAAACGCCGTCCCCGGATTTCTTTAGTGCTCTACGAGTAGCGTAAACTTTCACATGATCATTTGTACGGAGTATCCTCGCACATCGTAATAATCCCATACGCCGTACGAAGGGAAGCACGAATTAAGCTGTGTATTACAGGTTACAGTTTCGTCACAGGCACGAAGCGCCGAGCCAAAGAAAGAACAAAAACCTCACACCACACACGCATGGGGAGCTTTCATGGCCGCTGGCCCGACTGGCCTTACGGATGGCGGCGTTCTATCTCCGTCCTGCTTTTCTTTTGTCAATTGGCTGTGGCCCAACTGGTCCGTGCCAAGACCAACAAGGTTGCGAAACAGTAAACTTCCACCGGAGCTTACAGACCGGCAAATTAGCTGTTATACTATGGAATATTACAGAGGAGAGAATATCAAATGGGATCCCATATCAAATCCATCCTGCGATATCTCTGTCCTCCATCTGGACCGCCTCTACCCGAGAGCCATGAGACAGATAAGCGCAAATGACATCATTGTTGTAGTACGTCAAGTAGTAAATGCTAATACATGGGGTACATTGATAAAAAAAAGAACCTTCGCATCGCCTCCCGTCTTTCAGTCTTTGCATCACCGTTGACTGGCGACCCGAAGAGCATGCAAACAATATCAAGGACAGATACAGTGGAGGATAGACAACATTCCAAAAAAAAAAACGGTCGACACTCGAAACAAGTCAGGACGGAAAAGGAACAGAGAAAGACTTTGAAAAACAAGAGCAAGAAGGGGGAAAAAAAATTACAAAAATACAAAAAAAGAGAAAATAAAAAAAAAGACGATGAGCAAACGACACAAAACAAAAACATGACCCAGGGCAGCAGTTCTGAAAATAAAAGCTCCAGCCGTCAGAGAACGCCGATGTCTCTCTACTCCATCCATTGTTTGTTTCAGTCTTCGACCTGCCTGACGAAAACCAGTTTTCATTCTCTCTTCAACATTTGCACCTTTTTGCCTCATCCTGCCGTGCCCTGGCGACGACCCCGTATTCGAAGCAGGGCTTTGCAGGGTTTTGCAAGCCGTAGAGATTCCGACACTCGGCTTGCAGGCCTTCCCAGTAGCACAAATTCCACACAAACTGCATGTTTTTTGCAAGTGGCATCGCCGCCGCAGTCCCGCCTCGTGACAGCCGTTTCCCGACGGCCACTCCCGACAGTCGCCTCTCGACACCGTTTCCTGACGGCCACTCCCGACAGTCGCCTCTCGATAGCCGTCTCTTGACGGACACCCCCCCTCCAACCGCCTCACAGCTCCATGCTGCGGAAGGTGCCTGTTGCGCTGAGCGGCTGCACGGCGCCGGCGGCCGTGGACGTGGACTGGAAGGTGAGCCGCGGGCCGTCGACGAGGCCCGGAGCCAGATCGGCCGCGCCAGGGCCGGCGCCGGCGGCGGCAGCGGCCGCCTTGAGCCCGTCCTGGACCTCGCGCACGCGGCGCTTAAAGGCCAGGCGGTCGAGGAAGAGCTGCTGGCGGGCCCGCTCGAGCTCGCGGCGCTCGGCCTGCAGCATGGCCTCCATCTCGTTGAAGTACTTGAGCTTGAGCTCCATCTTCTGCAGCGTGACGTTGACGGCCGCCGACACCAGCCGCGTCATTTCGCGCTCCTCGTGCGAGGCCAGCCCGCCCGCCCGCGCGCCAATGGCCGCCAACGGCACCGACGCCAGCTTCTGCGTGCTGGACGCCGCCGAAGCCGCCGCCGCCGCCGCCGATGTGCCGCTCGTTGTGACGACCGCCGTCGACGGCGACGACGCCTTGGCCTCGCCATTGCCACTGCCACTGCCACTGTCGCCGCCGCCGCCTTCCACGTCCATGGCGTCGGACGGCTCGCCGCCGTCCGCTGCCGCCTCCTCCTCCTTGCCGTCCTTGGCGTCTGTGGCATCATCGTCCTTGGTCTTGCCGTCGCTGGCGCTGCTCTCGGCAGCAACGGCGTCGTCGCCCTTGCCGACGCCGCCGCCGCCCGCCTCCAGCCTCCGCTGCAGACCCTTCTTCAGCTCGTCCAGCGACTTGCTGGCGGCGGCGGCCGTGCTGGCCGGGTCGGCCAGGCTGGCCAAAAAGCCAATGACGGACATGACCGGGTTGTCGGCCTGGTTGAAGGGCAGGCGGCCGCCGGCGCCGCCCAGGATGGACACGCCGACGGGGCCGTGCTCGGGGATCTCCGAGTCGAGGTACTTGGACTCAATGTCCAGCTGCAGAAACTGCAGCACGCACTCCTCGCGCGTGCGCGTGCCCACGTGGTCGGCCACCTGGCCCCAGTCCTCGTCGAAGCGCTCAATGCCCTCCAGCAGCCGCACCAGCTCGGCATCGCTCCACGGCGCGTCGCGGTCCAGAATCGACGTGTACGTCGGGTTCTCCATGCGCAGGTACTGCGCACTCGTCTGGTTGCCGGCCATGCGGCCCTCCAGGTAGCAGCTCGGGCAGAGGTCGTACTGCGCCCGCGGGTTGTTCTCGGCCTGCGGGTTGTGGTAGTAGATGCGCGTGCAGTCGATCCCGCACAGGTGGCAGTTGACCTTGACCGTCGGCTTCTTTGTGAGCTCGCCGTCGGCTATCGACGCCGCCGTCGACGCCGCGCCGGTCCCGGCCCCGGCCCCGGCCCCGGCCGCCTGCACGCCGTTGGTCGCGTGCGCTGCCTCGCCGTTGGTTTTGGGCTCCGTCTTGCTGCTGAGCTTGGTGCCCCGCGCCGTGGCCTCGTAGATGTTGCGGCCGACCTCGAGATTGAGGTCGCTCTTGGGCACCGGGCCGGCCGCGGCCCGCGCGTCCGTGTCGTGGTGCCGGCGGCCCTGCAGCACGACCGGGTCCGCGGCCGGCTGCCACGGCTGCAGGCCGCGCGGCGTGTCGGCAATGATCTTGAAGTGGCCGGTGAAGGGCGGGCCGACGTGCGACGGCCGCTGCTCGTAGTCGACCTGGTAGTTGATCAGCCCCCACTGCTCGAGAAAGGCGTGCACGCGCATGATGGCGCACACGTCGCCGGCCAGGTTGCGCCGGCACGCCGTCACCGTCAGGTACTCGACCGGGTTGAGCCGGTACGTGTTGATCATAAAGTCGCGGTAGTCCTTGTACACGTGCGGCGTCTTGCTGCGGTTGCGGTTGTTGAAAAACTCCGGCAGCGCCTTCTGCTCAATGCTGTGGATCTTGTTCATGTCAAACCAGGTGCTGTAGCTCGGCAGGATGATCGCGTGCGTCTGCTGCACCAGGTGCTCGCGCGCCGCATTCTCCACCGCGTCCTTGCTCTTCGTGCCGTTGACGTCGCCGTGCGCCCCGCTGCCGCTGCCCGCCTCGCCGTTCTCGTCGCCCGCCGCCGCCCCCTCGGCGCCTGCACCTTCGCCGCCGCCTTCGCCGGCATCGCCATCCTCTTTCTTGTCGCCCGACGCCGCGCCATCGTCGCCCATTTCCTCGTCCTCCACCCCGCTCGTCTCTGCGGCCGGCGCTTCGTCGTGCGCGTTGTCGGACGCGCCGCCCGTCACGGCCGGTGTGCTGCTGTCTTCCTTGACCACAGGCTCCGACGTACTCTGGACTTCAGAGACGCCGGCCTGGTCTCCGTCTCCCATATGGACATCTGTAGAACAAGGAAAAAAAAAGTTAGAGCTGGCTGTGTCCACTCGATGCAATCCTTGAGCTAGATGCAATCCTTGCAGCTCGCAATCGTTGCAACATACCTTCGCCGGCAGCATTTGACGCATCAACATCTGCAGGTCCAGTGGGATTGCTGCTTGGCGTTGCGCCGTTGGACGGGCTGCCAAAGTTGACAGAGTCGTCCTCCATCACGACGAGATGAATAGTGCGCCAACCTAGGCGTCACAGCGGCAAGGGTGAAGAAAAAAAACAAAATACAGAAAATCGAAACGTCGATACAATCGAACAAGCCCACAGATAGACGGTGGCAACTGAAAACGGTCGAAGAGAAAGGGGGCAATGGAACAAATGCGCGACTCGGATTGAGCGGATGGAGAGGATTGCGACAACAAAAAAAAAAAAAAAGAAGGGAAAAGGAGGCCTGGAAAGAAGAGAGAAGGAAGGAAAGCAACAGCCAAACAAAGGCCAACAACAGCTGCCGGAAAGAAACACGACTTTTAAAAGAGCACGGTAAAAAAGAAAAAAAGAAGGAAACAAAGTCGTGTCAATAGCGGTAGCTGCGTGTCGCTCGCCACAACACGGATGATCCGATCTGATGCAGAAGCTCTTTCTCACGATGGGTGGAGGGCCGGCTTTGTGTGATCAAGGGGGTCTTGGCCGATTTTGATTGATCGATTTTGCGCTGCCTCCTGGTTCGTGTTTTCTGCCAACAGACAAAAAAAAAATAACCCCCCGAGACTGAGCTGGCGAGCGCGTTTGCTCTTTGCTGGTTTTCTGCCTGGCGTGGCTCCGTTCCGTGCCTGAGGCATGCAGTTTTTCTCGGCAAATTGTATTATGTCATTTCACGTGCAAGTTTTGCCTCAGGCGTGAACACAGGCCACACTACTGGCATTGGTCCCCGAGTTGACCTCGGGCCGCGTCAAACCGGATTGAACGAGTCCCACCACCAGCTAAGAAAGCAGAGCGAAGTCGCTGCCGCTTTTTGCGAGTAGCCGACTTTTTTTCACATCTTCTCTTCACCATTTGTTTCGCCCTCCAAACTCCTTCCTCCACCCTAAAAGACACCACGGTCGGCGGGACAGCTGTCAGGGCGGAATTTTTTGTCTCAATTGGCCTCTGCTGGGATTTTTTGGGGGGCTTATTCTCCTCGATCCTCGATCCTCGATCTTCTAGCTGGGTGTTTCTCTCTCAGCAGCTACCAGGCCACACAAGATGCTTTCTTTTGCGGCGAGAAGGACGGTGCTGGGCAGCGCTGTGCGGTCGGCGCGGTCGGCGTGCTGGGCAGCGCGGCTGGCGTCGTCGCTGGCGGTGCTGGAGCAGAAGGACGGGGTGCTGAGCGCGGGATCGCTGAGCGCTGTGGCGGCGGCCCGGAAGCTGGGCGGCCCTGTGCACGCGTTTGTGGCGGGCGGCAACGCCAAGGCGGTGGCGGACGAGGCGGCCAAGGTGGCGGGCGTGGAGAAGGTGGTGGTGGTGGACAATGCAGCATACGACAAGGTGAGTGATGGAGGATGTGGGTGATATGGAGGATGTGGAGGATATGTTGGATGTGGAGGATATGGAGGATGTGGAGGATATGGAGGATGTGGAAGGTATGGAGACGTCAGCTGACAATGCCAATGCAGGGCCTCCCCGAAAACTATGCGCCGCTGCTGGTGGAAAACATCAAGAAGGGCGGCTACACCCACGTGCTGGCGGGCTGCACGGCGTTTGGCAAGAACCTGATGCCGCGCGTGGCGGCGCTGCTGGACGTGCAGCAGGTGTCGGACGTGACGGCGATCGAGAGCGAGACGACGTTTGTGCGGCCGATCTATGCGGGCAATGCCATTGCCACGGTGGAGTCGACGGACCCGGTCAAGATCCTGACGGTCCGCGGCACGGCGTTTCCAGCCGCCGCCGCCGAGGGCGGCGCGGCTGCTGTCGAGGAGGGCGTCGACCCCAAGACGGCGAGCCCGACGCAGTGGCTGTCGGAGGAGCTGGCCAAGTCGGACCGGCCCGACCTCTCGTCGGCCGGCAAGGTGGTCTCGGGCGGGCGCGGCCTCAAGTCCAAGGAAGACTTTGACCGCATCATGCTGCCGCTGGCCGACGCCATGGGCGCAGCCGTGGGCGCGTCGCGCGCAGCCGTCGACAGCGGCTACGCCGACAACAGCCTGCAGGTGGGCCAGACCGGCAAGGTGGTGGCGCCGCAGCTGTACCTGGCCGTCGGCATCTCCGGCGCCATCCAGCATCTGGCCGGCATGAAGGACAGCAAGGTCATTGCCGCCATCAACAAGGACGCCGACGCCCCCATCTTCCAGGTGGCCGACGTCGGCCTGGTCGGCGATCTCTTTGAAAAGGTGCCGGAGCTGACAGAGAAGCTCAAGAAGTAGAGGGGGGGGCCTTTGTGGCACGAAACACAAGAAAAAAAATACAAGGTTAAAACACTAAAATCATGATAATAAAGGCGAAAGCATGGGAAAAGGAATTCAGTCACAGAGGTCCGACAATAGGCGTTCTTGTACCCTCATGTGTGAATCGATGACAATTGGACACTGAGCTTTGGGGTGATACTCTACAGTAATCTCTCGGCAGCCAGCGTCAGCACGAACGTGATAACCCGTTTTAGTAATAAACCCGTTCAAATGTGCAGCAATAGCCCTTTCAATAAACCGTCAAAGCAGTGCCCATACGAGTATGCCCATATGTGTGCAAGCACCGCGAACTACAAAACAGCCAGCATGTCGGCGGTGCGTGTAAACTTGCATCGCGGCTTGCCCACCTGCCTGCCCTTTTCCACCTCTGCGGCATCGATGCGCTGCCAGTCCTGCCACGACACCACTGGCGTGTGCAGCGTGCTGCCGACTTCGCTTTGGACGCCTGCCCAGCCGCCGCCGCCGCCGCCGCCGCCGCCGCTCTCGCGCAGGAACGGCGCTCCCGTCTGCCAGTCGCTGACAATGGCATCGGCTGTGGCGAAGGCGTCCTGCATGGTGGAAGCAATGACGCCGGTGGGCCCGCGCTTGACCCAGCCGGCACAGTAGAGACCGGGAGCGGGCCGCGGGGCGGGGGAGCCGGATTCGGGGCTCTGTGGTGGACGCAGCACGCGGCCCAGGCCGTCGTTGGGGATGATGCCGCGGCGGTTGTCAAAGGGGATGCCCAGGTCCTCGAAGCCGGCCAGCGGTTCGGAGCGGTAGCCGATGGAGCGAAAGACGAGCGACGTGGACAGGCTGACGAGCTGGCCGGTGGGCTCGGCCACGGCGTCGCGGTCGAACGGCTGAGCCAGACGCGTGCGCTCAAAGGTGGCTGTGGCCACGCGTGGGGGGAGAGAGGTTGATGTCGAGGCCGAGGTCGAGGTCGAGGCCGAGGTCGAGGAAGACGCAGAGGTCGAGGAAGACGCGGATGCTGCCGAAAAACTGTTGGGAGAGAGGCAAAAGTCCAGCGACCAGGACTTTGCCGCGGCTGGCGTGTCGACGGAGCCTTCTCCTCCCCCTCCGCTGCCCTTGACAAGAACCTCCATCAGGCGGCGCTGGGCGCGAGGCAGATCCTTCAGCGCGGGCGGCACCAGGGCCGGATCGACGGGGTGCATGGCCACGCGCGGCAGCCGCGTCAGCTCGCGCAGCTCCTTGATGGTGAAGGCGGCCTGCATGGGCCCGCGGCGGCCGACAATGTGCACGCGGCGCACGCGGCTGCGGGCCAGCGCGGCCACGGCGGCGTCGCTGATGTCGGTGTGGCGCAGCACGTCGACGCTCTCCAGCAGCATGCGTGCCACGTCGAGCGCCACGTTGCCCTGGCCGACAATGACGGCCGTGTCGGCGCTGGCCAGGTCGGCGGCCATGGTGTCGTAGTGGTGGCCCTGGAGACCGTGCGGGCCGCCGCTGCCGGGGCCGTCGAGGCCGTGCTGGCCGTGCTGGCCGCTCTCGGCCGGCAGCCCGTTGTACCAGCCGACAAAGTCGCGCGCCGCATAGATGCCCTGCAGCTGCTCGCCCGGCACGCCCAGCAGCCGGTCGCGCGACGCGCCGTACGCAAACACGATGGCGTCGTAGTGCCGGGCCAGCACGGCCACCGGCACGTGGCTCGTGCTGCTGCTGGCCGGGCCGCTTCCGGGGCTGCTTCCGGGGCTGGCCGGGCTGGTGCCGTCTTGTGTGCCTGTGCGGCCTCCGCCTCCCTCACCATGGCCTCCGCCCCCCCCGCCATGACCGCCCACGCACACATTCCCAATAAACCGAAAGCCCGGCCACTGCGCAACCTCCTCGAACTTGTCCTGGCAGTTCTTCACCTCCGGGTGGTCCGGCGCCACGCCAAACCGCACCAGCCCATACGGCACCGGCAACGCCTCGTACATGTCGACCTGCGCGGCCACCCGGCCCATGACGCGGTACGCCGTGTAGAACCCCGCCGGACCCGAGCCAATCACGGCCAGCCGCAGCGGTGGCCGGCTGTCGGCTGCGGCGCCGCCGGACGAGGCTGTCCGCACAGCTCCGGCGGCCGCTCGGCGCTGAGGCGGACCGCAAAAACCGCCGCGCCGTACACGAAAGAGTGGGTGCGTCCCCCAGCGAACACGGCCGGATGCCGCCGGCCGCGGACGACAACAGCAACTCGCTATGGAAGGGCGCATGGCAAAACACTCATGGCTTTTCCTCGTTTTTTTTTTTTTGGACGAAAAGTTGAGAATCTTGGAAAAAAGTGAGTTTTCCTCTTCGGGCTTAGCAGACCTGGTTGAATGACTCAACTGTGACTGCTGGGTGAAAGGCTAGGTGGGGCGGCAGGTTGTTTGTAACGGTAATACAGAGTACGAGTACAGAATACCACTTCCTACGTCGTTGTAGCCGTCTTCAACAGCAAGAGCGATGCTATGCTCTTGCCAATATCGCTGCGTTTTGTGCATGGCGGTTGCCAATTGTGGCTGACTGGTGCCGTGATACCGAGCAATAAAGGAAAGAGCAAATGACTGCTAGATCTTCTGCAATTTACGTTGCAATACAAAGGACATCTGAAGCTCAAGGCAAAAACTTGATCCTTGTCATAAATCAATGTATCACGATCCTATACTTTTCTAACTAAACTTGCGGCTTGCTCTCGCTGGTCTCCAACCCTGGCATGCTTTTTGGTAGATACGAGTGGAGCTTGAGAGACTAACAAAATAAAGTTGGAGTGCGGCTAGTGGGCCTTTTGAATCACAGGCTGTATTCGAGCATCAGCAACACACGGAGGACCGATGAAGCTTGAACACACGCAGCATTAACGAGCATGCCAAAAAATAGTGAAAACACAAAAAACAAAGACATCGGCCTGTTCAAAGTCAGCTCCAGCATAACTGAAATATGAAACAGGGCTGGAGTCCTCCTTGCTGCAATGGAGCGCCTTTCTGCTGAGACCACCAATCGAATCGTTGCCGTGGCAACCAGCAACCATGGCACACAGGCTTCAGCTCCCCGTCGATATGTGCGAGCAGACACAATAATTTTACTTTTCTCTTCATTCCGTTGCCTTTAGCTTCCTTAACAAATGCTGCTATTGTCAACGGCCAGCATTCCAATCCCGAGCTTGCTGGAACGGAGAATCAAGTGAATCCGCAACTGGAACGAAGAAAAGAGAGACAACAACTGGAACGGAGAGAAGCGAAAGCGGCTACTGGAAAAGGAAAAAGGAAGGAAAGAGAAGAAGGGAAAAAGAAAAAAAGGGCGGATAATCGGCTCCGAGCAGCATTGCTGCCAGAACCAGCGCATCGTCATGGGCGGTGCTCACCAGCCTTTTCTCTACGAAGCGGACCGCAGCTCTGCCTTTCCCGAAAAGCCGTTTGATCCCAAGGCCGTCACACGAGCCAGCTGGGAGCCAAAGCCGGCCCGGCCGAGGCCGAGGCCGGATGGGCCGCTTCTGCAGTTCAATCGCCATCCGGAGTATGTTTTTTCTTGTTCTATTCGCTGTCTACGGCGTCACATGCCGCGTCTTCTCTTCTTGTCCGTCACATGCCGCGTCGTCTCTCTCTTAACATTCCTGTTTTAGTGCCCACGAAGTCATTGGCGGCGGCCGCAGATATGTGCCCACGATCAGCGGCCGCCGGAAAGGATGGATCAAGGCCATGCGCTCTGTGCAGCTCGCCATGCGGCTGCTGCAGCTGATTGCCGCCATTGGGCTGCTGGTGCTGATGATTCTCATCAGCAATGTTGCCCAGCTGACGGCGTGGGTGATGCGCATTACAGTGAGTGTTTTGTTCTGCATTTCCTTCTTTTATCTGCTTCACGAGTATCCGTCCTCTTCCCCGCTCACATCTCCAGTCTGCTGCCGTCATCGTGCACTGTCTCTACGGCATCTACCACTTGGCCAAGCCGGCCGGCGTCAAGCCGCCGGCGTCGGCGGCGGCCTACATGGTGTTCTCGGCCATTTCCGACGTGTGCGTGCTCCCGTTTTATGCTTACGGGGCCATGGCGGTGCGCAAGCACAGCGAGAGCTGGGCAACGCTGCTCCGCTCGCCCGACGCCGCCACCGTTGTGCTGCCGCGGCTCATCTCCGCCTTCTACTACACGCTGATCGGCGCCGGCGGCCTGCACGTGGCCTCCATGGTCGTAGCCATGTGGCTTGGCGTGCAGTTCCGCCGCATCTCCATGATGCCGCCCGACATGAACCCGCTGGACCAGCGCTTCACGTCGCGGGCCAACGCGCTGTCTGCGAAACAGCAGCAGCAGCAGCAGCACAAGCGCAACAAGTCGTCCGTTGTCACCATGGGCACGCTGCAGTCGCTGGATCTGGACAACGACCCGACCGTCGTTCGGCCGCCGGCCATGCCGTTCATGCACACCCGCACCGGGTCGTCGGACGGGTCCAGCACGCTGCGCGGAAGTGGAAGCGGAAGCGGCGTTGGCGTTGGCGGCCGCGACAACGGCTCTTTTCGAGATTCCCGGCTTGATCTGCCCAGCCTGCAGTTCCAGGCTGCCGTACTCGGCGACTCGCCCCGCAACTCGCCACGCGACTCGCCGCTCAATGACAAGATTGGCCGCGGCGTCTACACGGAGATTCCGCTTCGCGAGGGCTATGCTGGGGGGGGCGGCAGCGGCAATGGCAATGGCAATGGCAGCAAACATCTGGGCAAGTTCTCCGAGGCGTGGTATGCGTCCGAGTCGCTGGTCAGCCGCACGCAGCAGCGCAACCGCGCAATGAATACGCTGGTGCTCAATGCGGCGGGCGCGCGGCGCGGCTACGGAGTGGTCAAGCAGGGGGGCGGCGACGACGGCGACGACGGCGACGACGGCGAGGACGGCAACGCTCACAGCAACGGCAACGGCATCGTGGACACTCGCTATGACAGCTACGACTATGACACGCGAAACAGCGGCAGCAACGACGACGTCGACGAGTCCTCGTCACATCCGAATCCGCTGCGCTCCAACCCGCCCACGGCACCAGCAGCGACAGCCACGACAACAACGACCGCTGCGACAGCCGCGACAGCTGCGACAACCAAGACACGTCGCCCGAGGACGCCTTATTACCCCCCAGCCCAGCAAGCCGTCAATGTCGACCGGCCGCTGTCGACAGCGCCGACCGTGTCGTCGATGACATCGTCGGTGAGAAGCGGCAGCGGCAGCGGCGTGCGCAGCGTCAGCGGGATGAGCCAGGGCGGTGGCAGTACGCGTGGTCGCGCCCTCGGCGAGCTGAGTCTCAACGACCGTCGGGTCAGCGGCGGCGGCAGTGGCTATGGCACTGGCTATGGCAATGGCGACATTGCCGATGCTAAGCGTCACACGAGCCAGGGCGATAATATCCATAACCGCAATAGCTACTCTGCCGAGAAGAACACGTCGGCAGCAGCCGGCCGCACTCTCACCGGAGGCATGTCAGCAGGCGGCGGTGCAGCAGCAGCAGGAAACGCAGCAGGAAATGCAGCAGGAAACGCAGCAGCGGCCGCTCGTCTCTCCAACCAGAAGCAGCAACGTCGCCAAACCTCTGGTTCCAGCAAACGCTGGACCTGGGCATCGCCGCGCGGCAGCGCAGGCCGCGACCGCGACAGCAGCATCCAGGCTGACGACAGCTTTTACAGCAAGCCCTACGGCGCTCTCAAGCCGGCCACGCCGCCCGTGCTGCTGGTGGCGGGCCAGCCGAAAACTGCGGCGGACAGAACAAATGGCCGGCAAGTGTCGAGCGGCAACGACTACGGCCTGGCCGGCGGAGTCGGTGACCGCTACACGTACTATGGCGGCAGCGGCGGCGGCGGCGGCGACGGCACGCTGACGGGCACCTTTGGTCGGCGCAACGTCAGCGGCAAGGTGGCTGAGGAGGGTCGGGCGTACTCGCGATACAGCGTGCTGAACGAGTAACGGAGAGAGCGAGCGCGAGAGCGAGAGCGAGATAAGGGGAGATCGAGCGAGAAGGAAAAGATTGGAGTTTGCATTTGGGTTTGGGTCTGTCTATGAGGAGTTTGTACGATTTGCCAGAAACGTAGTTTTATTTGATTTAGATAGTGACAATGTAATCCGTGAAGGGAACCTGTCCAACGAGTAGGACGATTGTGCTTTCCAACCGGTTTGAGTCTTTCCAACCAGTTGGAGTCTTTCCAGCTGAAGAGATGTGCTCCAAGAGTGTCCAAAAAGCCAGACTCATGTCTAAACGTGTATATATATACATATGGCCCCCAATAGACATATACATATGGTATGGTCTATGGATATCAATCCGCTGACTCATCGTCAACATCACCAAACTACCGCCTCTTGAGAAAGGCCGCCCATTCGGCCGCGCGGTCACGGCCGCCTCCCTCGGCGCCTCCCTCGGCCGCACCGGCCACGGCCCCGTCCTCGTCCTCGCGCCAGCCGCGGCCGCCGTCCCAGGCAGCGCCCAGGCTCGACAGGTGGCGCATGGTGGGCCGGCCGTGCGGGCAGTTCCACGGCTTGTCCATTTCGCCCATGTGGGCCAGGACGGCCTGCATCTGGCGGCGGGTCAGGGCCTTGCCGATCATGATGCTGCTGCGGCAGGCGCGCATGGCCAGCATGCGGCGCACCTTGGAGGGCCGCGGCACGGCGGTGGTGCTGGCGCCGAGGCGGTCGGCCAGCAGGGCGATCAGCTCCTCGAGGTCGCCGAGGTCGAAGGTCGTCTCGCGGCTCAGCGGCAGCGCCAGCAGGCGGCAGCGCGCGCCCACCGGCTGCGAGCCGTCGACGTCGGCCTGCACGGCAAAGCCGTTGGCCGCCAGCGCCGCCTGGTGCTCCAGCACAATCTCCTCCTCGACCGCCGTCAGCTCCAGCCGCTTCGGCCGCACCAGCCGCTGCGACTGCACCACCGTCGTCGCCTGCAGCCGCTCAAAGTTGTACTTTTCGTCCGACGCGTGCTGGTCGATGATGAACAGCTCGTCGTCGGCGGCGGCTGTTCGTGGCGCAGTGGCTGTTCCTGGCGCAGCGGCTGTTCCTGGCGCCGCAGTACGGCTGCCACTGCTGCCGCCAGCCGCAGCCTCCCGCACGGCCAGGATAAAGCCCAGGTTGAACTGGCCCACCACGCGCATCTTGCCAAAGTCGCTCTTTACAATCGTCAGCGACAGCTTCTCTTCGGCATCTGCCGCCTCGATGGCGCTGCTGCTCGTGCCGCGGGCGTCGTTTGCGTCCTCGCCCTGTCCCTGTCCCTGCCTCTGGCTCTGCCTCTGGCTGTGCTTTTTGCATCGCCCGCGCCACAGCCTGGCCTGTCGCCCAATCCCGGCCTCGCTCGCTCGCAGTCTCTGCACCAGCGTCAGCGTGTCAAAGCGCTTCTTCGACCCGCCACTCTTCAGAAACATCAGGCTGCGTCGGTCTCGGTCGTCCTCGCGCCCTGCGCTGCTGCTCTGTTTGCCTTTGTCGCCTTCTTCTTCGTCCCCTTTGCCCACTTCGTCGCCGTCGTCGCCGTCGCCGCCTTCGCCCCCGTCTTCCTCTCGGCCATCGTCGTCTTCGTCGTCTTCGTCACGCTCCTCGTCTTCGTCGTCCTCCTCGCCTTCGCCTTCGCCGTCCTCGTCAGATCCTGCTGCTTCTGGCCAGTGTGGCCCATCGCTCGCCACAGACTTGCCCGCCGATGTGGCACGGCCACCTCCAACAGCGCCCTCTGCCTCTTCACTCCCAGCGCTGTCATGCTCCTCCTCTTCTCCTTCCAGTTCTTCGTCTGCTTTTCCTTCCATCTGCTCGTCCTCATCCTCGTCCTCGTCCTCTTCTTCTTCGCCATCAACCTCCTCTTCTGTAGTATCACGACCACTGCCAGTGCTTTCCGCTTCGGCGTCGTCTTCCTCATCATTCTCCTCCTCGCTGTTTTCGCCATCCGTCGGCCTCTGCGCAGCTGACGCGGCTGCAGAAAACATCTGTGTGAGTCTGCTCCCAAACGACGCCAGGCGTGCTTGCGTCTTTTTCCGCGTCTTCCCCCCGCGCAGAGCGGTGGCCCCAGCCACCATTTTGTTCGGCGGCCGCCGTCCGACGCTGTCGAGCTTCAGTCTCTTTGCAGGGGCCGCAAAAGGAACGCTGTTCCTTGGCGTTTCGTGAGCACTCGTATCGGCTTCAGCATCTTCGTCTGCATCGGCATCTGCATCTGCAGCCGCATCCGGGGCATCGTTTGTCGTCGCAACGTCATCGCCACCAGTGGTCGAAGACGGCCGCTTGCGGCCTGCTCTTGTGGTATGCTCGGGCGAATGCTGAGTCGCCACGGCAAGCTCAGCTGCAGACTTCTTTGCTTGGGTGGCGTCGACATCGTCATCACTCTGGGCCTCGCAAGAGCCATCTACATTGAGGTCGCTAGTGCTTGAGCTCTGTGCAGCAGCAGCTGCCGGTGTTGGTATCTCCTTGACAGAACGCACAGTGGCAGCGCCGCCACTTTCAAAGTCGTCGCCGCCCCCATCACCGCCGCCGCCGCCGCCGCCGCTTTTCTTAAAAGCCGAGGCTATCTTGGGGTGGTGCGAGGCTGCCGAGAGCTGTGCAATGGGCACGGTAATGTCCTGCTTCTCAAACAGCTCGACCAGCGACTCGCGCAGATTGTCCAGCATGCGGCCCTGGTCGTGCAGCAGAATGGTCTGCTTGTCGGGGCTGACGTTGACGTCGTACAGCCGCGTGTCCAGCCGGATGTCGGCAAAGATAAAGGGCGACTGCGAGGCGTTGTAGGCCCGGTAGACCTCGCCAAAGAGCTGGGCAAACTGCGGCAGCTTGCAGGGCCGCCCGTTGACGTAGAACATTTGCCGGTCGGGCGTCTGGCGGCCCTGGCCGTGGGCCGGTCGCGAGACGTAGCCGCGGACGCAGACCTCGTGTGTGGCCGTCGTTTCCGCGGTCGTCCCGCCGGTCTTTCCGCTGGCTGCCGCTGCCGCCGCCGCCGCCGCCCATGCCGGCCGCGTGCTGGGCTCAAACTGTAGCGTCAGATCGAGCGGGATCAGCGCGGCCATGGTCTTGGCGCCAAACACGTTGATGATGTTGTCGCGCGTGGCCGCGTTGCCGCGCGTGGAAAAAAGCACAATGCGCTTGCCCTTGCTGGGCTGCTGCGAGACGGTAAACTTGACGCCCGTCTGGATGCAGGCATACTGGTTCAGCAGCCCAATGACGCGGCTCCACTCGCGCTTGATGTTGCGCTCCAGCTCGCGCCGCCGCACCGGCAGGTTCCAGAACAGCTCCTCCACAAACACCGTCGTGCCCTGCGGCGCCGCCACCACGCTCGTGCCCGCCAGCTGCCCCGACGCCGCAAATGCCAGCTTCGTGCCCCGCGGCACGTCCGCCGCCAGGCACGTCACCACGCTGAACCGCGACAGCGCACACAGCGACGACAGCGCCTCGCCCCGGAACCCAAACGTCTGCAGCCGCTCCAGGTCGTCAAAGCTGCCCAGCTTCGACGTGTAGTGCTTGAGCGCCAGCCCCGCATAGTTCGCCGGCGCAATGCCGCTGCCGTTGTCCTGCACCTCGATCGCATCCAGCCCCTGGTTCCTAAACCGGACCTCAATGCTCGTCGCCCCCGCGTCCAGGCTGTTCTCCACCAGCTCCTTGGCCACCGACGTCAAACTGACAATCACCTGGCCCGACTGGATGCGATGGACCTATATCTCGCCGCTCCCCAAAAAGCATTAGCCTGACATGACAGCCCATCAAATGTGCAATGCCAAGAACAAATATAACGAAACGCACCGACGACGCCTCAATCGCCTTGATCACTGGTGTTTCAGCCATCGCGACAGCTGAGGAAGAGAGAGCCCCTAAACCGAGCAGGAATGAAAAGGACAGCTCTCCCAGGCATTCTCAAGATGCTCAAGTCTTTTTTTGCATCTGGTCCCAACTCAGCCTCAAGATCATCCCAGCAACCGTTAATAGCAGACTCTACCAGCAGTGGCCGTGCTCGTATGTAGCAGTGCACAGCTACAATAAACCCCGCAAGATACGTCGTACTCGTATGCCCTTTCAAGTGCGACGTTGGTGCGTCGATCCAAATTCCATTGGAGAGAACGCGTCGCGTCCGGCAATTTCAAATCCTAGAGAGCACCCCTCCCGTAAAACCATGTCCATATTTGGTTAGGATCGTCGACTTCCTAGAGAGCACGTGATAGTGTATGACTGGAGAATCAAAGTACTCGTAATAGCTCGGAGTACGGAGTACGGGAAGCGCTATTGCCCTGGAGAACCCCTACGTCCGGTAACGCAAAAATTAAGCATCTTACGCAACGTGTAGGACAAACGGCAACTGCCCGGTATGGGCCACTGTGCAGCTTATACGTCGTATTGCTTGATGAGTCTAGGCCTCGCTGTCTGCTTTGTGGGCAGCAATTAGACAGACACAGCGGCGTTTCAAACGAAGAAACCAACAAGAGATAAAAAGATGAACGGACATCCGTGTTGGATTCCATAAAGACTGAGGCCCTGGCAACGTCGAGCTGTCATTGGCAGAATCCGTCAAACAGTCCTTTTCTTATTACAGAGCACAACCCCGACTTGACGTCGTAAAGGTTGCTTCGTCGTCTTTGTCTAATCCAGCTTGCGCGGCTGCTGCCTGAAGAGATGGATCCATGACTACGACGTACGACTATTCGTAAGCCTCTGGCTGAGCGAGGACAGATGAAACTTTTTGCTTGCATGGAAGGTGACTTTTTGTGGAGAGCCAGAGAGCCAAAGAGCCAGAGAGCCAAAGAGCCAAAGAGCCAAAGAGCCAAAGAGCCAAAGAGCCAAAGAGCCAAAAAGCCAGAGAGCCAAGGAACTAAAGAACGAAAGAACGAAAGAGCCAACAGATGCCATAGAGCGTGGCCGGCACGAGCCAGAAATGAGAGCAACTAAAAAACACAAATTCTTTTGAAAAAGTCTGGCACCCGCAATATTCTGGCACCCTCAAGAGCAAAACTGCAGTCCAGATAAGCATTTGCTGATTCGCTGATTCTTCCTGTGTCGGCATTGCTGTAACCCTGGCGAACCAGCGAACCAGCCAGGTTACCTTCATGGTCGGCAATACGAGGACCCTTGCGAGCACTGCTAACCCCAGACGACGTATCTGAGAAGGGAAAAGCACCTAACCCTCCATAGACAGACTATTAACGAGTGCAGCCATGTAAGATAATACGACGTAATGCAACATGCAGCAATACAGCCACGAGAGAATACGACGTATTACGGAGTACGGAGTATCTGCAATGCATCTGCCAAGGCCCATCTCATCGCGGCAGCGATCAAAGCTGTGCAGTCGATGTCGGCGACGTGTACAAAGTCAAGAGGTGTTGTGTAGCGGGTGATAACCGCTGTAAAAAACACACAGACTCATCCTTGACCCCTTTAACTACGAAAGGACAATGTCAAGTCTGCCGTGCACTCGGAGCTCGTCCAGCCTGTAGCGGCCCCAAGAATGTCCCACACGTTATGCGCTTTCAGAGCTGGTGGTCAGTCCTTGCGGGCTGTCTGAACCGCCAGCTCTGAAGATCGACAACAGGTTGCCGAATCCCCGAGGCGCCGATTTCACAGCCACCCAACAATACGCCATTCCCACCTCGTAAGACAGTTGACAAAGAGACGCATCTCTCACGTTATCGTCGTTGGCGACTCATCAACTCATTCACGATCCCTGTCGTTCAGCTGGATCGCCCGAGGTTAGCGAGCTGGAGATGCGTCAAAACCCACACCCGCAGAGAGTGGGAACCGGGCTGCCGACTGTGCCTGTTCCTCCAGGAGACGGCACAGCATGGCACGCCTCCTTCCAGGGGCGCATCGTGAAGGCATATGCACATCTGAAGGTGCCATTGTCGAAGAAGCGCTCTCGTGAGGCTGCCATATGAGGCCAGCCACGATCGAGTACAGGAAACAAGGCCTTGCTTCCAATTAGCAAAAAAAATGAAAATAAAAAACATGATAAGGTGCAGCTACATAACGGGTGTAGCATCGTGTGTATTGTGTCGGTAAAAGACGATAAAAGGAGGGCAAGCGGATCATAACTGCGTTGCTAAAGCGTGCTGAGCGCGCGATAGCTATTGCTTCATGTGTCTACTCGTACTTTTTCTTTTGTCTTGCACCACCGAGTGGAGCTTAGCATGTACGAGTACGTATTCAAGAAGCACGTAAGAGTATCTATACTGGCCAGGTCTCACTCGTGGAGAAGCATGTTTTGGGTACGGGGTTGTCGGAAAACAAGACACTGATCGACAGGAGTATTAGCCTTTGCTAGTGGTATCCATACAAAGACAGAACAAAAAAGGCAGATACGAGTATTCACCTACTTTAGTTCTGCGCGAATGAAATCTATAAGCGTTTTCCTGTTTATTCACCTCTCTTTCATTGTTCTTTCCTGCTTATTCACCTCTTTTTTGATTGTTCCACCTCTTCCTGGCCTCCTCTTCTCTCGCCTTGATTGTACAAAATATATTAGACGTCATGGACGGCTGTCCATTCAATTGGGGGGTGGCATAACCATGGCTGCGCTCGGCTGTCAGCCGTCATCGATGAGGTTTGTCATTTACGAGTATGGTATAAAATAAAACCTCGTACATACTCGCAGTCCTGGCTGCCAATGCTACGCCAAAAGTCATTTGATGCCATGCAGCCCGCCTCGGTTGATAAATGGACGTGCCGCTTACGGCTACGTTATCTCAAGAGCGTTGTTATCTCTCAAAAGAAAAAAGTGGAATGTGGCAATTTAAAGCAGGTCCGGAGCACAGGAAAGCACGAGTATCATCCCTTCCGTCAGTAATAGAGAAATCATATCCTTATTCCTACGGGGAGCAGGCAGCACCCAAAAAAGCATTAAACACAGATAACTATAGCTCTCCCACATAAACTTGGCACAGAACAGGAACAGGAGCTTCTCATGCTCCTTTGCCAACTTTCATGTCCAAGACTATCCAAATCGCGTATCCCGCCACGTAACTCAAGCATGCTTAACCTTAATTTTTTTTTCTTGCATATTTTCTCGTTTCTGGACAGAGGACGTCATAAACTTGCTGCGATTTGGCAAAAAGTCGCATATTCTTTGCAGGTGGTGAAACAGGGAAATGAAGCTCATGCGACGTCGATGGTCGTGGGCCAGAACCACCAAAACGAGAAGCAAGACGAAAACGCAAACGAAAAGAGCAATCCAAAAGCAGCCATGCAGTCGTAAGCATGCGCTGTTATTGGACGGCGCTTTCCTTTTTCCAGCGTGCTGAAGAATGTGCGAGTGATTATTACTTCGTAGTACGTCGTAGTACGTCGTAATACGAGCATTGATACGTCGTACGCCGTCCTTTGTGCCTGTACGAGTATCCATACTACGGGCGGGCTTTCGCGCCTGGGTTCGAAACCAGATGGTTTTGTAGCGCTAGCGCATGTGCTTAGTGCACTGCTACTGCAGAAAAATTAGCCTTGCTTGCTTTTTCCAGTCTGTTGTTTGCGTGTTCTTCGGGTTTATCGTCGCCCATGCTGGCTGTCGTCATCGACTTGGCTTCTTTTTTTTTTTTTTTCCAATGGGGCAGGGCGTCTTTTGTCGTTATCGGGCTTTTCGGACCTGCGTCCATATCTGTCCAATGTGGCTGCACCAAATGTGTCAACAGCTTAACCAATCCTTATCCCAATGCGCCTCTGCTGGCGTCGTTTTTTACGAATTGCGACAGTCACTCTAATTTAAAATGGCGGAGTATTACGACGTAAATAATAGTAAATAGGAGACAAAATAGGAACAAACAAGTCGCACGTCTCCAAGCAATGGGGAAAAGACGAGCGACAGGGAAAAAAGGAGAATTTTGAAACTAAAACATATTGAAACACAGCGGCGTCATTGAAAATGCCAGTGGCTGAAGCTGCTTTCGCCCCAAGCTGGGATGCCGAATTCGTTGCACAAACGAATACTAACAACAAACTACTGCCTGTTATAGGAAAAAAACGGGGGCTTTGAAGTCTAAAAAAGAAGAATGAAGAGATCCCGAAAGAAGACAAAGCACAAAGTCAGTACGAGTAATACAAAGCACTTGTTCCTTCCTTCAGGTCTAGCTGGAGCTGGAGAGCACCTGCCCCGAGACCTCCGTCGCCAATGCAAAATCGACGATCGCAGCTCGGCGGCCCCTTACCAGAGACCTCAAAAGCCAAAAGGGCAGGCGCTGTAATAATCTAATATGGATACTCCTCACTTCACCAGCAGAAGCATCCCCCACTTGCGCTAATTGGACCATGGCAGAGTCGTCCAGGGCAAGAATGGCTTAATTTCCGTCACCCCTCCTGCCTACCTGGAGTTGTCGCACAGCGAATCACGCTTTCTGCGAGTACGTCTTCTGTAATAAATACTCGTGCTCGTAGGTCGTAATGGCCGCGGCAAGGTGTCAAAACCAGCCGACGCTAAGGCATGCAAGGACCACTCGCAGAGAAGGAGCCACCCACGCTCGCTCTATCTTAATACGAAGGAAGAAGGAAGTACCGCTTCCTCCCTTTCCTTCTTAAGCTGCCCATTGTATGGATATTACGAGTACCTTTTCCAAGTGCTATTGGTGGGACACCCGGCCTATTGCTGCCGTGCTGTGAGTATGGTACTTTGTAGTGCTTGCTCGAGTACTCGTACGTCGCAAAACACCCCCATAATTATGTCGTTGCCAGTGATCTTAATTTTTTTTTTGGTTGCCCAGTTTCCCCTTCCTTCCCAGTAGTGTATCCATATTATCGCTTTCCCTAGCCAATCTCTCTCCCTGTTTCCCTTTTTCCTCTTTTTCTTTTTTTTTTTCCCTCTTCTTCTTTTTCCCTCCTCTTCCCTTTTTTCCCCGTTTTGTCCAATTCGGCCTTTCGCCTTTGCCAATTCGTCGTGTTTCGTCTCGTCCTCGTCGTCCCAATTTGTCGTCAGCGACTGCAAACACGGGCGACCAGCCAACCAACCAGGCGCTGCAGGTCTGTCCCTGGGATGCAGGAGCCTTTGCTTGGCTCCGATGGTGACAGACTCCTTGTCAAGGCGTCCAATGTCGCGATCCTAGCGCCGCCACCACCGCCGACGCCGCCTAATGCAAAATCCTCGACCTCGACTTCAACCGCATCTCCGTCCACCACCACATCCACGGCCTTTCCGGCGCCAAATCCATCGCTGTCCCAGTCTGTCTCCTCGTCCGCCTCTTCTTCTTTTGCGTCTGCCAACGCGTTTGCTCCGTTAGCCAACAGCTCGGCGAACAAGGCCAGCAAGGCGAGCAAGGCGAGCAAAGCCAACAAACCGCCAAGGCCAAGCCCGCTCGACCTGCCAAATGCCTATCCGCGACCTAAGAAGCGCTTGAGTCCCACCACCTCGTCCGACGCCGACTGCAGCCCGTCCTTGTCTGCGCGCAGCCGGCGATCGAGCCAATTGAGCGGCAAGCAGCACCACGACGAGCCCCCTCGCCCTAATTCTGCCCACAGCAGCCATTTCGCTACGAATGGAGGAGCCTCCAGCTCGCCGGCCGCATCCGTAACAGCAGCTCCTCCGTTTGACTTTGCGTCCACGTCGCCCGCCTTGGCCTCGGCCGGCTGCACCGCGGCCTTGTTGCCAACCGTAGCAGCATCGGCCACCTCGGCCACCTCGGCCACATCGGCCACACGGCCATCTGCAACTTCAGCTTTGCTGTCCGCAACAGCAGCCGCACCCCCAGCATCGACCACGGCGAGAACACAACCAGCAGCGCCCTTGCTTCGCTATGCAACTGCCAGCAGTAGCCTTCGCAGCTTTCACATCGACGACGACGACAACGGCAACGACGAGGCCCAGAGCAGACGCAAGCACACCGGGAAAAACGGCATCGCTCGCTATTTTGCCTCGTCCTGCATCATGGACAAACCGCCAGGACCGGGTCCACGGCCACGGCTGGTCATCCGGCGGCCTCGCGCCCGGAGCCCGTGGTCCATCACTGCGCTGACCGTGTCCGTGTCCGTGCTAGGCGTCGCTTTGCTGGCGCTCATTCTCAATGCCTTGGTAACCAAGGAGCTCGATCCCAAGGGCTGTCGCATGTCCTACATGCGGCCGTCGTACGCCCACTTTGGCGATTTTGACACCGAACACACCCGCTTTGCGAGCAAATACTCACTTTACTTGTACCGCGAACAAGGCGTCGACGACGAGGCAAAGGTATTTCACCCTCCCTCCAGCTTTACTGTTGCTGTTTTGGTGGTTTTTTTTTTCTTTTTTTTTCTTTTTTTTATCGTCTTGACTTGATGACCTCTCTCGTTCCCTCCCCCCCTCCCCCTCCTTGTTTTCGCTCTAACACACTCCCAGCTCCAAGGAATTCCCGTGCTCTTCATCCCTGGAAACGCTGGCAGCTATAAGCAGGTCCGCCCCATCGCTGCGGAAGCTGCCAACTACTTCCACGAAGTTGTTCGGCACAGCGAGGCTGCTCTCCGCGGCGGCGCCCGCACCCTGGACTTTTTTACCGTCGATTTTAACGAGGATATCACCGCCTTCCACGGCCAGACCCTGCTGGACCAGGCCGAATATCTCAACGAGGCCATTCGCTACATCCTGTCTCTGTATCTTGACCCACGAATCTCCAACCGCGATGCCAACCTCCCCGATCCTACCTCTGTCATTGTCTTGGGTCACTCCATGGGCGGCATTGTTGCTCGCACCATGCTGGTCATGCCCAACTACCAATCCAATTCCATCAACACCATTGTCACCTTGTCGGCGCCCCACGCCCGCCCGCCCGTGACCTTTGATGGCGACATTGTTAAGATCTACGCCGACATCAACGACTACTGGCGCCGTGCCTACTCGCAACAGTGGGCCAACAACAACCCGCTGTGGCACGTCACCCTCGTCTCCATCGCCGGCGGCAGCCTCGACACCATTGTGCCCTCCGACTATGCCAGCCTGTCGTCCCTTGTTCCAGAGACCCACGGCTTCACCGTCTTCACCACCACCATCCCCCACGTGTGGACCAGCACCGACCACCAGGCCATTCTGTGGTGCGATCAGTTCCGGAAAGTCATTGCCCGCACTCTCTACGACATTGTCGACGTCCACCGCGCCACCCAGACCAAACCGCGCGCTGAGCGCATGCGCGTCTTCAAGAAGCACCTGCTGACCGGGCTCGAGACCATTGCCGAGCGCGACGTGCCGTCCAAAGAGCCGACCACGCTGTTGACCCTGGAGCACAACTCCAACGCCATGATGGCACAGCGCGGGCGTCTGGTGCTGCGCAAATTGGGAGTCTCGCCGCCGCTCAAGGCCCATCTGCTGCCCATCCCGCCGGCCGGGTCGCCCGTCGGCAAGCGTTTCACATTGCTGACCGACCAGCAGCTCGACGGGCCAGGCGACGTCGGCAAGCTCGAGGTGCTCTTCTGCAGCGTCTTTCCCCTGCAGTCGAGCCAGGCCGGCGTCTTTCCGATCAAAATTGACCTGTCTGGCGACGGCACCGGGTCCACACGCCTGGCCTGCAAGAACGCCGCCTCCGACGTTATCACCCTGCCGGCCTCGCGCCGCTCGTCGCGCTATCCCTTTGCCTCTGCGTTTTCCGCACCCGACGACCGGGACGCCAGCCCGTTCTCCTACCTGCAATACGACATCGACCACATTAGCGACCATCAATTCGTCGCCGTCATCGACAAAGCCACCGCGCCCACACCAGGCTTTGTCATTGCTGAGTTTAGTGACAATGACCACTCGCACCACACGCGCAACATTGGCCTTACCCGGCTGATGATGTCCGGGCTCAGCTTCGACCTGCCGGCCAGCCGTCCGATGATGACCGAGATCAAGATCCCTTCCGTCCAGTCCGGGCTGCTGGCCTATCATCTGGAGATTGGCAATCAGGCTTGTGGCGGCAGTGGCGGCAGTGGCGGCGGCAAAGGCGACTCCTCGTCGGCCGAGCTTTTCACTCCATTGGTGCGCCAGTATTTGTCGGATCCATTCGAGTCCAAGTACTACGTCAACGCTCGGCAGGCTAGCGTGAGCCTTCATGGCATCGCACCTTATGTGCCGCCACCACTGGGCCAGCGGCCTGCGGCGGAGGAAGGCCTGAGCTTCCAGTTTTGGACGGACGCGACCTGCAATTCCAGTATCGAGGTCCGCCTGACGGTCGATGTCATGGCCAGCCTGGGCAAACTGTACATGCGCTATCGGACTGTCTTTGCGGCCTTTCCCATTTTGATTGTGGCCCTGGTTCTGCAGAAGCAGTTTAGTCTGTACGACGAAACAACCGTCTTCGTTCCTTTCTCGGAGGCCCTGGACATGTGCTTACGAAAGTCCATACCCGTGGTGCTGACGCTGCTGACGCTGCTGTCTCTCTCGATGGGCAGCGGCGGCGGCAGCGGCAGCGGCAGCAGCAGTGGCGGCTCGCGGTCGACGGCGCATCACCAGACGGCGGGCCCCAGTTTCTGGCCCTGGCGCAACATGTCTGAGCCATCGGTGAATTTCCACCAGAACGACCTGCTCGTGGGCACGCAGGACCCGTTTTTCTGGTTTTTGACACCGCTCATCGGCCTCATCTGCATCGGTGTATGCACGGCCATTAACTACGCCGCGCTGGCCATGACGCACATCCTCGGCTGGGCATTTGCTCTTGCCTTTGCACGTCCCGGCTGGGTGCGCCACGAGAGCCGGCGCATGCCGGCTTTGCAGCAAAGGCTGACGACCCACTCGACGGGGGCGGCCTCGGCCGTTGCGTGCCACCCGTCACTATCGCAGCAGCGGCAGCAACAGGAGCATTCGCAGGTCTACGCACAGTCGCAGCAGCCACACTCACATTCGCAGCCACAGCCACAAGCACATGCGCAGGCGCAGGCACAAGTTCAAGCTCAGGCACAAGCACAGGCGCAGGCACGAGCACAGGCACAAGCGCAGGCACAAGCACAAGCACAAGCACAAGCCCAGGCACAGGCTCAAGCACAAGCACAGGCACAAGCCCAGGCGCAAGCCCAGGCACAAGCACAGGCACAAGCACAGGCACAGACACAGCAGCTGCAGACGGCACAGACGTACTTTTCATCGTCTCCCTTTTTGCAGTCGTCACCGCGGCGGCGGGTGATCACGACAGTGATTCTGCTGCTGCTGGTGTCGACGGTGATTCCGTACCAGTTTGCATACCTGGTGGTGTGCCTGGTGCAGCTGGCGACGACGGTGCGGGCGATGCGGGTGGCGTCGGACTTGCGGTCGACGGTGAACTACAACTTTTACAACTATGCGCACTCGATGCTGATTCTGATGCTGTGGGTGCTGCCGATCAACCTGCCGATCCTGGCGGTCTGGGTCCGCAACCTGGCGGTGCACTGGCTGACGCCGTTTTCGTCGCACCACAACGTGCTCTCGATCATGCCCTTTATTGTGCTGGTGGAGACGTTGACAACGGGCCGCATGGTGCCGCGCATGACCACGCGGCTGCGGCACGTCACCAGCCTGCTGCTGCTGGGAGTCGCCATGAGCGCGGCCGTGTATGGCGTGTCTTATGCATACATGATCCACTACCTGGTCAACGTCGTGGTGGCCTGGCTGGTCATTGTGCACTCGACCGGCGATGCCGACGTCTGGTCTCTCGATGTGCTGAGCAAGCTCTTTGACAGCGACGGCAGCGGCCGCGGCAGCCAGCGCCGTCGTGACGGGAAACAGGGCAAGTCGCCATAGATCTGACAGCGTTGGGCACCTTGTCTTTCTATGTCTCTTGTCTCTGTCCCCTGCATGTCTTTCTGTCTCTGTCTCCTGCATGTCTTTCTGTCTCTGCCCCCCTTCATGTCTTGTTTGTTTTTCTACTTCGGGGCTCTTTAATTTCTCCGTTTCTTTTTTATATATGTTTTCTCTCTCTGCAGCCCTTTTCTTGATGTCTGCGGCTGCTCTCTCTTGTTTCAAGTACTTCGTTTTTTTCTTTGTCATTACTGCGTATTGCATACAAGGCGGCTTGGGTTAATTTTTATCTTATTTTTAGTTTTCTTTTTCCTCGCTGTTGCAAGGCATTCGTTTCGGTTGTGCTCTTCTTCTTTTTTTGTTTTGGTTCTTGCGTTTTCTCATGTTCTCTATTTGACATTACAGGCAGGCAACTGTCCTCTGCCTTTTGTTTTTCTTTGTGTTCTTGTTTGTGGAAGCCGGCGCACAACACGGTTTTTAATCCTTTGTTTTTTAATTCTTATTTCTCTCTTATTTTTCTCTTCCCTTTCTTAATGTTGTACACAACACTTTCGTGCCTTGGCAACACGCTTACGCACCGCACTTACACATGCACACGACGATGAAGAGGACATATGGACATAATTGACAGTTTCTTTGTTGCTTGATTCATCTTCAGTCTCTGTCCACCTCGAGCTTCCTCTTTTTTTTGTTATCTCCTGTATCTTTTTTTTCTCCGGCGGATGCTGTTCTGCGGAGCATGGCTTTGCGATGCGCTCTCGGATCGAGTCGGGCGTGTGCTTGATCCGCCCTGGGTTTTTGTATATATCGTGTCTTGTGGCGGTTTGTCGGGTGCGATTTGCAAGGGGGGCAGCTTACAAGGCTGCGCGTGGCAAGGAGACGTCGACAGAGAGGAAATGCCCCTTCTTTGCTTTAAACAAGCGTAGAGAGGCCAAGGTGGGAAAGAGCTTGGGACGGCTAGCGAAGAAACCATATAAACTACTGTATTGCGATATCCCGTGTAGATAGAAGATGAGAAGGGAGAGAAGGGGGAGAAACAGGCCTACTTAATCCACTGCATATTACTTTCACACACAGAGCATGAGCGGCAGAATGGCGGTATAAATCGTGATATCCAAAAAAAGGGCCAGATTATGTACAGAAAGCAGCTGTCATGTGACGACGATGAAGCAAACGAGCAGATCAAAGGACAAACAAACGATCGACTGGCAAACCCCCCTAGAAAATAATTCATAAACAATGTAGCACCCTCGCCCCCCCCCCCAAGCATACAAAATCATCATCTCAATAGGTTCGATGTTCCAACATAAAACAAAGCCCCCCCCCCTCTCTCAACTGTCTCTCTCACTCCGCCAGCGACTGCATCACCCGCTTGTAAAACTTGGCCGCTTGCACGCGCGGGAACGAGATCTCCTCGACCAGATAGTCTGGCAGCTGGGCAATCAGGGCGGCATCGCGGCTGGCGTCCAGCTGCGGCATGTAGACGAATTGCACGTCGTCGTAGCCGCCGGCACCGGCGCCGGCGCCGGCCGAGTCAGCGCCGCCGCCGTCTCGGGAGCCGCCGCCGCTGCTGCCGCTGTCGTCAATGCTCAGCTTAAAGTGCAGGCTGCCGTTGCGGCCGGTCTGGATGCAGTCGTAGACTTCGCGACCACCGTTGTTGGGGTCGCGCTTGACCGACCGCACCAGCAGGCCGGTCAGGTCGCCGTAGAGGTCTTCTTTGAGCTGTGCCAGCTCGGCAGCCGCCGACGTTGCAGCTGCTGCCGCCGCCGCCGCCGCCGCATTTGCCCCGCCGTGGTGGTGGTGATGATGCTGACGACTTTTGATGGCGCTCGCCGTCAGGCTCTCGACGGCCGACGCGGCCGACCGCGCAGCCGCAAGCTTGGCCGTCAGCGTCTTGGCCTCGACGCGGGCATCGCCCAGAGCCGTGCTGAGCTCGGCCACCTGGCGCTGCAGATCGGCGTTGCGGGCGTCGCTGGCCTCGAGGTCGCGGCGCACACGGGCACTCTCTCTGGCCAGGTCGCGGTAGTGGGCCAGGTCGGCCTTGAGGCTGGCAATGAGGTCGCCCGAGACTGGGGGGGTTAGCAAGAGGAAAGAAGGCAGAAAGACAGATAGACTGGGAGGGAACAGAGATCTTTCTGGGAAAAGACTGGGAGAGAACAGAGGTCTTTCTGGGAAAAGACTGGGAGAGAACAGTGATCTTTCTGGGAAAAGACTGGGAGAGAACAGAGATCTTTCTGGGAAAAGACTGGGAGAGAACAGAGGTCTTTCTGGGAAAAGACTGGGAGAGAACAGTGATCTTTCTGGAAAAAGACTGAGAGAGAAGGAACAGATCTTTCAAAAAGAACAAAACAGTCGGAAACCACAAGCCACAAAACCACAGACAAAAACACTCACCCTTGGCTCGCTCGTCGGCGCTCTTCCGCAGCCGGTCAAAGTTGCGCTCGGCCTCCTTGATGCCAATGTCGCGCAGATCGCGGTACCGCGCCTCCAGCGTGTCGTACTTCTTGGTCATCTCGCCCAGCCGCCGCCGCACAGCCACGTCGCTGTCGCCGCGGTCGCGGTCGCGATGGCTAGACGGCCCGGCGCCGCCCCGCGGCGACATAAACGACGATGTCGACGACAGCGCGCTGTGCGGCCGCAGCGGCTGGCGCATCGGCGATCGCTGCTGCGGCTGCGATGGACGCTTTGATGGAGAGACAGCAGCAGCAGAAGAACCGGATGCATGCTGTTTTGCCCCAGTTTTGTGCTTCGTCGCATCCCGGCCGCCGAGGCCGCCGTCGTTGTCTTCGTCGAGATCCATGTCCATGCTCTCGGCAAACTGGGTCTCCGGAATCTCGAGGCGGTGTGTTCTGGCTTCCAGCGCCCCCCTCCCCTCCCCATCCTCGTCCTCCTCTTCGGCTCGGTGGTCTGCTTCGTCTTCCATTGGCTCGTCGACGTCGACGTCGCCTTCGTCGTCGTCGTCGTCGTCCTTCGATGGCGGTGCTCCCCGCTTTCTTCTCCGGCCACCTCCCCCGCCTGCGGGCTTCACCACATCCAGTGAGCTGTCGTCGCCTTCTGTTTCCAGCTTCCCATCCATATCCTCCTCCTCCCCCTCCTCCGGATCTTCGTTCTCCTCGTCAGCGCCGCTGTCTGCCGCCTCGTCGACTGCGGCGGCCCGCGGCGGGCGGCCACGCCCGCGCTTCTCTGTGGCGGCACTTTTTGTTGCTGCCGCCGTCGCCCTCACCGCCGCCTCATTGCGCTTTTCGTTGGTTCGGTCGGCCAGTGCCGGTCGTCCCCTTCTGGGCGCAGCGGCTGCTGAGGCTGCTGAGGCTGCTGCTGCTGCTGCTGCTGCTGCCGGCTTTTTTAATTTCTGTCCAGGCTTCGTGACCTTGTTTGCTGTCGAGGCTGTACTTGTATGTGCTGCTGCTGTTGATGCAGCTTTCGATGCCGGCGGCCGTCCCCGTTTCGAAGCCGGCATGTCGCGAATGGATCCCTGTTTTATTGCGCCGGTTCCTGTCTTTGCCATTGCCTTTGCCTTTGCTCCTGCTCCTCCTCTGAACCCGCCGAGATCGTCCTCCGAGTCCGAATCCACCAGACCAAGCAGTGTCCGAGCCATGTGTTAGGCTTGGGCGGTAATCGGGATGCAATGTCCTCGCTTCCCTTGTGTAGTATTTTTGTTGTTGTTTTTTATAATTGCTGATCTTTGAGCGCTTTTCTCGTGTTGCGACAGAAGAAACTGGGGGACATAAAAACAAAAATAAGATACACCAAATGCAAGGGCCAGCAAAAGTCTCAATGCCTTGTTCAGCGGGGGTGCGACACTTTTGCAAGATGGGAATAACAAAATGTCCATACGCGACAAAGATGGGGCTGCAAAAAACGTGACTGGCTGGCCTGCTTTTGTGTTTGCGGCTGGTTGGCTAGGCAACGAACAGACGTTAGCCCCTCCGTGCTCCCTTAGTAATCCGGCTGACGGCAAAAGCGAGACCTTGAGTTCTTTTGCTCAAAAGAGAAGGTTGCTGGCTCTCAATACTCGTACTCGTAGTTTTACTATGGGCGCAAAATAATGACCAGCAATGTGCTCAGCAGAGATGCTGTTGCAACTATGTACTGACATTGACAAGAAGCATCTACAGGGGCTTTAGGGGTTTTAGCACACTAGCCCAGCACTGTCTAGCAAAACTGCCGCCACTGCCTACAAGCCTTACGAAGGCGCCTACGCCAGCATCAGCCCACGTGACTGGCCAAAAACGGCTGCCTTAACGAGGACAGAGGCCTATCACAAGTCACGTATGGGGGGCAAAAGACCTTTTTTAAAATTCAGAGCCTAAATATCTCTCGCGCCTGCTGGACAAACGCGAAAGAATGACACAACCCTAAATAAAAGGGGAGAGCACGGCAGCAAGCACTTGGCATTGTTAATTGACCGGTTCAAAGCCACCACTCGAGATCTTTTTTTTGTGTTCCTCTTTGCATTGCAGCCCACCGTCGACATGGCAGACCGGAAAAAGGCAGGCGACTATGTCATGGACATAGTCATGTTTGCCGGCATGGTGAGTAGTAGAGGATGAGTGGCAGGAGCCGTGTGTGTGTGTGTGTGTGTGTGAGTATGCATGTGCCTGTGGTTGTGCATGTGCCTGCGGTTGTGCGTGTGCGTGCATGTGGATGTGCTCCTTTCGACGAGACTGACTCCAACAGACCTTTACGCTGTACATGTTGACCAAGAACATCATGTCGTCGTTTGCGGCCAACTTTGCCGACCCAGACAAGGAGAAGCACGACCAGGCGCGGATCAAGGCGCGGGAGAACCTCAAGCGGCTGATGAAGCCGCAGGAGCCGGGCAGCGCGTACGACGACGGGGACGAGGACGAGGAGGACGGCGAGGACGGCGAGGACGGCAGCGGCAATGCGAGCAAGAGCAGGGGCGGCCGCAGGCGGCCGTGGCTGCGGCCGGAGGAGCTGGAGCTGAACGAGTACGAGAACCGGATTGCGCTGGAGGTGGTGCCGGCGGAGGACATTTCGGTGGGGTTTGATGACATTGGCGGGCTGGACGAGATCATCGAGGAGCTCAAGGAGTCGGTGATCTACCCGCTGACGATGCCGCACCTGTATTCGCACGCGGCGCCGCTGCTGGCCGCGCCGTCGGGCGTGCTGCTGTACGGCCCGCCGGGCTGCGGCAAGACCATGCTGGCCAAGGCGGTGGCGCACGAGAGCGGCGCCGCCTTTATCAACCTGCACATTTCCACGCTGACGGAAAAGTGGTACGGCGACTCCAACAAGCTGGTGCGCGCCGTCTTCTCGCTGGCCCGCAAGCTGCAGCCGGCCATTATCTTTATCGACGAGATCGACGCCGTGCTGGGCACGCGCCGCAGCGGCGAGCACGAGGCCAGCGGCATGGTCAAGGCAGAGTGAGTGTTTCTTGTCTTTTTCCATTTTGCCCTCGTTTTATTCCCCCCTCTGATCTCTTTCTTTTTGCTGTCCCTTTTGCTGTCCCTTTTGCTGTCCCTTTTGCTGTCCCTTTTGCTCTCCCTTTGCTCTCCCTTTTGCCCTCGATCCTCATTCCCCTTCTCACCCACCCAGATTCATGACGCTGTGGGACGGCATGACGTCCAGCAACGCCGCCGGCATGCCGTCGCGCATTGTCGTGCTGGGCGCCACCAACCGCATGCACGACATTGACGAGGCCATTCTGCGCCGCATGCCCAAGAAGTTTGCCGTGCCGCTGCCCGGCCTGGCCCAGCGCCGCCGCATTCTGCAGCTGGTCCTGGACGGCACCAAGTGCGACGAGGGCCGCTTCGACCTCGAATACATTGCCCGCCTCTCCGACGGCATGTCAGGTAGCGACCTCAAAGAGCTCTGCCGCGACGCCGCCATGATGCCCATGCGCGAGTGTCTGCGCGCCCAGCGCGCCGCCGGCAAGTCCGTCTCGCGCATCGACCCGGCCAGCGTGCGCGGCATCCGCACAGACGACTTTTTCGGCCACTCGGCGGCAACGCCCGTCACTGCTGCTGCTGCTGCCGCCGCTGCTGCCGCTGCTGCTGCAGGAACCGCAAAAACCGGAACTGCGGCGGCGGCGGCGGCGGCCCAGCGACGATCGAGCCGCCGGGCATCTGCAAGCACGCCCAGAAAGACCTCCACCGACGACGACGAATACGAAGACGTCGAAGACGAGCCAGCACCTGTGCCTCTGGATTGATTGGCCTACTCGTTGTGCAACCAAATTTCTGGTTCTTCTTCTCTTGTTCCTGTCTGATTTCTGCCGTTGTCTTCTTCTCTTGTTCACTTTTTCTGTCTATATCTTTGCCTTTTCTTCTCCTATTTCTTTCCTTTCCCCTTCTTTTTGGCTCTCTCTTCCTCTGGACTATCTTAATCACTCTACTCTTTTTTGTTTTACGGGGGCTTTTTTAGGGCAACATATGTCTGTTCCAGTTTTGGGGTTTTTGGAAGCATACGGGCATGGCGTTATTGTATCACATTGGATCCGGCTTCTTGGTCGGCTGCACTGCAGTCCGGAGTACAGCGTACGAGTAGACATACATCGAAGCAATAGAAGTGGTTTTGGTGAAGAGGCAGCGACTTGGTGTTCAGCGGCTTTGTCAGGCTGTGTTAGCGTGGCTGGCGCGGAGATACGCCCTCCTCACATTGCTTACAGCCCAAGCGTTTTATGCCTTACTTCTCAGGCCACTGCTCACATGAGCACGTCATTTTTTTTTCGGCTCGCCATTCATTGAGCGTAAACTCGTGCTACTGGCGGTGTACTGATTTCTCTACATCCTCCGCACATACCCCATGCAGGTCGGCCGAGGACAAGAGGAACGAGCTAGTTGGATTGAGTGACTCCTCTCCTTGCATCGGCAACCCTTGCATTGAGCACGAATCACGACACGAGAGAAAAGAGCGGTCGGCAGTCAGACCAACACGGCTCGCAATTTTCCACGGAATTCTGATCGTTGTCAGCTCTTTCGGGCGTGCTCTTTCTTTCAGACTTGCTTATCTCTCTCATCGTTTGCCTCTTTTTTGTTCCCGTTTCCCCTCTTTATCTTTCTGCCTCTCTCTGCCGAACGTCGCAGAAGAGCCATTTTGCATTGAACCGACCTTTTCGGGATCTCCTTTTTGCTATTGACTTTTGTTCCCTCTCCTTTTTCTTACCTTTTTCATTCTTCTTTTCTTGAACCCCGCACCCTCTCCTTTCTCTCACCCTTTTTTCATTCTTCTTTTCCGTCGTTGATTCGCTCAACGTTGTCCTGAACCCTGCATCCTCTGTCCCATTGGCTGCTCAACCGGTTGAGCATCTCAGCAGCGTGAGTTGACAAGGCAAAAAAAAAAAAAAACTCCGCCACAAAAAAGACTCCTCCAGCATGAGCGGGTCCGCGGCTTCGGGGTCGTCACCGGCAGGCCCGGTCAGCAAGGTGCTGGCCAAGGTGGACCGGGACGGACACCATCTGCCGCCGTCGCCGGCGCCGTCCAGCCCGTCCAACGGCAAGCGGCGCTATGCGCTGGCGACAGAGCTCGTGTACACGGAGACCAAGGACCAGCACGGGGCGTCGAGCATGCCGATCTACCAGTCGGCCACGTTCAAGCAGACGGCGGCGGCCGGCGGCGGCGAGTACGACTACACGCGGTCGGGCAACCCGACGCGCACGCATCTGGAGCGGCACCTGGCCAAGATCATGAACGCCGGGCGGGCGCTGGCAGTCAGCTCGGGCATGGGGGCGCTGGACGTGATCACGCGGCTGCTGCGGCCGGGCGACGAGGTCGTGACGGGCGACGACCTGTACGGCGGCACCAACCGGCTGCTGACGTACCTGGCCGCCAACCAGGGCATTGTGGTGCACCACGTCGACACGACGCGCGTGGAGGCGGTGGCGCCGCTGCTGACGGCGCGCACGGCCATGGTGCTGCTGGAGACGCCGACGAACCCGCTGATCAAGATTGTCGACGTGCCGGCCATTGCGCGCGCCGCCCACGCCGCCCACGCGGCGGCGCTCGTCGTCGTCGACAACACCATGCTGTCGCCGCTGCTGGCCAACCCGCTCGACCTGGGCGCCGACATTGTCTACGAGTCCGGCACCAAGTACCTGTCCGGCCACCACGACATCATGGCCGGCGTCATCGCCTGCAACGACGCCGCCCTGGGCGACCGCCTCTACTTCACCATCAACGCCACCGGCTGCGGCCTCGCGCCCAACGACGCCTTCTTGCTCATGCGCGGCATCAAGACGCTCGCCATCCGCATGGAGAAGCAGCAGGCCAACGCCCAGGCCATTGCCGAGTTTCTCGAGCGCCACGGCTTCCGCGTCCGCTACCCGGGCCTGCCCTCCCACCCCCAGTACCGCCTGCACTGGTCCATGGCCCGCGGCGCCGGCGCCGTGCTGTCCTTTGAGACCGGCGACCCCGCCCTGTCCGAGCGCATCGTCGAGGCCACCCGCCTCTGGGGCATCTCCGTCTCCTTCGGCTGCGTCAACAGCCTCATCAGCATGCCCTGCCAGATGAGCCACGCCAGCATCGACGCCAAAACCCGCGCCGAGCGCCAGATGCCCGAGGACATCATCCGCCTGTGCGTCGGCATCGAGGACGTCCACGACCTCATCGACGATCTTCAGCGTGCTGTATGTTTGCTTGGCGTTTCCCCATTGCTTCACTCCCCCCTTCTCCCTCTCTCCTGCTCAATGCTAACGACCCCAAAGTTGGTGCAGGCTGGCGCTGTAACCCTCACGCTGGATGGCTTCCATGCAAACGGAACGGCTGCCGCTCCGCTGCCGGACGCCAGCAGTGCCTCCGAAGGCGACGCCTCTGCGGCCCAGACAGTGGGCCAGACACCGGCCTAGACACTTGATCAGATCACGGGACCAGACACCGGCCGAGACACCGGGCGGCGACTGCGGCAGTCTCTGCTTTTCCATCTTTGTACATATTATTTGACGTTAATCGGGAGTTTTTCGGACATTTGGTTTGTTCATTTTCAATCTCATTTATTTTCGTTTGTGTTGGCTTTAACTTTATCTCTTTCATTCGGCATTCTGGGGTGTGGGCAGTGAACGGCAAAAAAAAAACATTAACGACAAAAATAAAGTGGCGAGGACAAAAAAAAGGGAACAGCTATATGACCAGAAAGAAATAGCTAGATCACCAGAAAATTGGAGCATACATAATGGGTCATCCAAAAGATACCACTAACAATATATACTGAAATTGCTGTATCCAAGCGACAAACCATAACTGTGTCTCGAAAGAAATATTAAAAAAATTACAGGGCCCTCTCTCTTGCACCCTCTCTTAAAAATTTAAATGTATTATTTTCCAAAACGTGCGATTATGAAGCCTTATAACGTGTTATAAGGCCTTATGAGGTGCCTTATACAACTTATAGTTAAAAAAAGCTCGTGTTAAAGCCGTTACGCGGTGCCCTGTAATAAATTATAAGGCGTTACGAGGTGTCTAAAGTGCGTTGTCGTGATCTGGGAGATGCTGTAATTACGGTGCTGAAAGGTTTTGTTAACAATTATGGCTTGTCGCTCGTATATCACTGTTTCAGTACATAATGTTGACTATTGAAAGTATCTTTTAGTCAGACCCAGTGATTTCGCTGAGGCCGTCTAAGTTCGCACCTACCATTTAGAAAATCGACGCACCTACCCCTGTCAAATCCAACGCACGTGATTGATTTCCAACCAGTTACACGTGACTACTGTTGCCAATGCCTCAAATTCGGGCAACAATTCAGTCAAACTTTCACGAACTTGGTTAAACTTTATCAAACGTAAATAGCAAATACCATTTAAAGAAAACAGATAACACTGCTAATCACTATACAAACGCTGCTGCTCAGCCGTGTCTTCCTCTACATGCCTTTCTTGCTTTTATGGGGTTAAATTAACCCTATAAGCTCCGGCCTGCCTGCCCTCCGGGCCTCCCGCCTCTGGGCCTCCGCCAACGCCGCTACCCAGCCGTCTACCCGGCCGTCCTCCGCCCTTTCCCAGTCAATAAAGGCCGTAACTTCCTCCCTAGTTCACTGCCGGCCGCCCGGAGCAAAGCTTATTACCGGTCGTATATAACACGTGGGTCGTTATACCTCGCCGACAACCAAGTTCGTGAAAGTTTGACTGAATTGTTGCCCGAATTTGAGGCATTGGCAACAGTAGTCACGTGTAGCTGGCTGGAAATCAATCACGTGCGTTAGATTTGACAGGGGTAGGTGCGTTGATTTTCCAAATGGTAGGTGCGACTATGGATAGACCTATTTTTTATGTTTTTTGATAATATCACGTGAGTTACGGCCTGAGTTGTTGTATTAGTTCCTGGGTGTTTCGGGCCAGCGTGCCTCAGACCAGCCGTCAGACGAACCATAATAATACGAATGCAAAACGTAACAGATCAGATCGATGTTTCGACATTTGACTATGAGTCAAGAACTAACAAGCTTTTCATAAACACGTGGACTAAAGAAATCGAAATATCGAAGGAAGTAAGGAAAACAGGCAGAGAAATAGACAGAAATGACAGGCTTTACATCGCATTACGTCTCACAGCCTATGATTTTTCAAGATATGGTAGGTAAAAAGAGCAGTGAAACAGTTTACACCACGCGCCACATTGAAAAAGCATCCCTTCCAAAAAAGCAGAAAAGGCCTGCCGAATGCGAGGTGTCTCAAAGACGTCTCGATTAGTTTGCCTTTACCGCCTCATCCTTTGGAGCTGCAGCCGCCTCCATGGCCGTCTCCACCGTGTTCGCGTACAAGACTTCGTGCAAGCCCAGGTTGGCACGGTCGTGGTCTTGCAGCCACAGGTTGAGCATCGGCTCTTCGGGCACCAAGGCCAGGCGGCTAGAAAGCCCGGCGACGGCCGAGCCACCGGCGCCAGGGCCGGGGTGGTTGGCTGCGGCAGGAGACGGGCCTGGAACGTTGGAGGGAGGGCTGGCAGCCGCATTCCCGTCGTTGGCAACAGGAGCATCCTGAGAGTTGGCCATGGCTCGTAATATCTTTTGTTCTCTATCAGCTTTTCGACAGATAGAGACGCATGTCAGATTGGGTCTCGTCGAAAACGACGACGAGCAGCACGAGGTTTGAGGACATGAAGGGGGAAAAGGGACACGAACCTGGTGTAGTAGACTGAGGGACTGGGACAGCGTGTGTGTGTGTGTGTGTGTACGCGTGTAGGTGTGTGTGTATGTATGTGATATGTTCGAGTATCCAAAGATGTAAAAGGCCTTGAAGAAGAAGCTGTAGAATGAAGAGAGCAAAGAGTGCGGCAATGAAAAGGTTGTTCTCAATGTTTGGCAAACGTGTTTTCTTTACGGCGAAACGGCCTTTACTTATACTTTGAATTTTTACGTTTTTACATACGACCTTCGGCAGGCAGACCGACTGAGAAAGCATTTCCTGTCCATGCCGATGAGATGCTCAGGAAGCGGGGATGGGTGGTTGGGCTAGGTTGGAAAGTGAATTGGTACGAGGTTTTTGCACTTTCAAAAGGCAGATTGTTTCCAGAAGCTCGGGTCAAAATTGGATTTTTGATTGGTAGTAACGCAAAAACCGTCAAAAGTGGATCTCAGCCTCGCCCTTTTGACCCCACTTAATTGAGCCGCCCACGCATCCCTCTTAATTGAGCCGCCCACCCCCAACCCAATTAGGGCGGCGTGGCACGAATCTCTACGAGTACGCCGAAACCTCTTGTCGCTTCCATACCCGTATACAGCTATTTCAGTACATATGGATATTGCTGGTTATTTGAGGTATCTTTTAGACGACCCATTATTTCTACCCCACTTTGTAGGTAAGTTAGCGATTTTTCGCAGGTCTGATAGCTATTAGCGACCTCCGTAGACCAAATGCGAACTGGTGTGACGGCGGAGTTCAGGGCCCAAATTCAATGGCAACAATTCAGTCAAACTATCACGAACATCACTAAACCAGTTTAAACGTAAACAACAAACGTAAATAGCAAATACCGTTTGAAGAAAACATACAACACTGTTAATTATTATATAAAAGCCGTTACTCAACCGTGCCTTCCTTTATAAGCCTGTAATGCTCTTGTAAGGTTAAATTTAACCTTATAAGCTCCGGCCTGCCAACTCTCCGGGCCTCCCGCCTCTGAGCCTCCGTCAACGCCGCTACCTAAACCTTTACCTAGTCATCCTCTTACTTTTGTCAATTCATAAAGGCCGTAACTTCCTCCTTACTTCACTGCAGGCCGGCCGGAGCATCGCCCATAAAACTCCAGTCTTAATAGTAGCTATAGGCCATGCCGTAGTCGGTGTTGCTGTTAGCGGTACTGTTACCGATGTCACAGGCGGTGCTGTTAGTGGTGCTGCCAGCGGTGTTGACAGCCGTGCTACCCTTGAATTTGGCCGAAGTTCAGGGCATTTGACTGACAAAAAGTTAGTCACATGCACTTGGCCTAGTCAAGGGGTTTGTGTCTACTGGGGGCCAGAGCGAGAGTTGGCCTACTAATCTTTTTTCCTTACAAGTATATCGATAGCTTTGCACGAGTACTCGTAATATCAAAAGAAGGAAAGAGTCTAGGCTATGACAGCTGCAATACGTCGTAGTAGGGCAAAACGCCCGATTCGGCTCGCTCCTGTTCTATTACCCCACTAAAAGAGGCCTCTGTTGGTTGTTTGTTTCTCTGTCTCTCCCTCGGTCTGATCTCCTGTAATTCTTCCCCCCTTCGAGTTGTACAACGCTGTGAGTGATTTTCGGAGAAAAGGGGGAGATAACAGATGAAATGAAGGCGTGTCTAACCGGCGCCACCATACCTCCGTTGTTAAGGGATCTACATCCCTTCTGAATTTTTAAATAATCAAGATCGTTACAACAGCTATGCTTTGTTTTAATCCATAATGCTTGGCTGCGCAGTTGGACTACGCCTCCACCGCCTACAAGTCGAAGACTGACAAAGAGAGAAGGATGCCCGGGTGGAGGACCGGAAAGCTGGCAGGCTGGTGCCTGTGCTCCGTAGGTCTGCATAGCCAGGGAAAATTTCATAGGCCATAGAGGAGGACACGGCGCAGCGACAGGTTTTGTATGATTATCATCGGTGCTGTTTGTTTCTCGCGAGTGCTATCCATATTAGTCTTTCACGTCTGAGTTTCGAAGCACCATAAAGCGTAGGTAGTAGTCTCGTGGTATATCAATCAGCAGACCCGACCCGAGAACAGATTGGAAGCCTTATTTCAATACCCGCCTGCTATGCTAGCTTATGGTATTGGCATTGATCAGACTTTATAAATACACCAGCCCAAAACGCCTTTCCTGCATGCAACTATTGAAACAGGACAAAAACAAAAAGCGTAGCCAACCCAGCAAATGAACACGTGCACGCACAAAAAAAACGAAAAAGAGGCTAAACAGAGTATTCCGTATTACGGACAGGCCGAGTCCCCAACATATACAGGATCCTAGCGTATGGACCATGCCGACGTTGAACCTCCTGCTGGCCGCGCTGGGCATACAGGCCAATCTACTCCTGCTGCCCACGCCGCCCAAGCCGCCCAAGCCGCCCAAGCCGCCCAAGCTGCCCTCGCGCCGACTAGTCGAAGCGGTCCGGCAGCACAACCGGAGCCACCAGGGTCCAGGTGTAGAGGAGATAGCACGTCCACGAGCTGACAATCTTGACCCAGGTGGCCCAGTTGGTGCGGCCGACGGTGGCAAAATCGCCGTCCTTGGTGGAGTCTTCGTAGTTCATGGTGAGCAGCGTGGCCACCCAGGCGGTGGCGAGGAAGAAGATGATGTGGAAGCTGGAGTAGTTGTACTGGGTGCTGCTGCGCTCGTCGTCGCCGGCGTGGCGGCCGCGGCGGCCGCCGCCGACGCGGCCGTCGCTGTCGCTGTCGTCGTCGTCGCTGTCGCTGTCGGACAGCATGGCGTCGGCCGGCAGGCTGCCCTCGGCGACGGCGCGGCGCAGGGCCTCGGCGCGCATCTGGCGGCGCGACGGCTGGGTGGTGACGAGGTCGTGCGACGAGTACGAATCGTCGTCGTCGTCGTCGGGCAGGCGGATGGCGCCGGCGCCGGCGCCGCGGCTGCCGCCGAGGCCGAGGGTCTGGGTGGCGGCGCGCGTGGTGGTCCAGGCCACGGTCAGCATGGTGACGATGGCGCCAATGACGACGGAGGTGGTGCGGGTGCCCTGGGCCAGCAGCAGCGGGTTGCAGTGCTTGTCGGGCGAGTCGTCGGGCTTCATGGAGACGGCCGACATGGTCAGGTAGGTGCAGTAGACGGCGACCATGGCGGCCTGGGCCAGGCCGGCCTTGGGGTTGTACTCCTGCACGGTCGGGTGCACGGACACGGCGGAGACGAGCAGCAGCAGCACCAGGTTGATGCTGATGACGGCCGTGTTCATGGCGCAGCCGCCGTGGCCAAAGAAGACAAACTGCAGCACGGTCATGGCGATGGAGGCAAAGTACATGCCGAGGGTCGAGCCGATCAGCACGACGCGCCACACGCGCGACTCGCTGTTCTCGATCTGCTCGAGGCAGTACTCGGCCCACGAGTGGGCCATGTCGACCAGCAGGATCAGGCCCAGCACCAGGAAGAGCATGGCGCACACCAGCGCCACGTAGTTGCCCCAGAAGACAAAGAACGGGTCCGGGATGAGAAAGGAGAGCACGACAAAGGCCAGCCAGGCGACGATCTTGGGGCCCCAGTAGCCGTTCTGCAGCGCGGCGCGGGGCTGCTTGGACGACGTCACGCCGACCAGCAGCGCCGCAAAGATCAGGTGGAACAGGCCCAGCGCAAAGTTGATGCGGTGCACGGCCAGCCAGCCGTAGCACTGGCCCGTCGGGCAGTTGATCTTGACGTAGTCCAGCATGATGTGCTCCAGCTTGTTGATCGCCCACGGCGTCTCCATGATCCAGGCCAGGATCGAGTTGATGAGCAGAATGAGGGCATAGCCGATGCGGGTTGCAATGCTAAGAGCAGTCAGTCAAGCGTCACCAGCCAGCAAGCAACCACCAATGAGTACCTGTCCTCCTGCAAAGCATTACCTGTTACCGCATTTTCCGCAGGCGCTGCACACCATCGAACATGTTGCCGCGCCGCAGCAGCTCGCTGCAAATGAGAGCACCTAGACTTGTCAGCACACGTCCCGCAGATAAAGCAATACGGATCTGACACTCTTGTTGACCAGACAGAGGCGTACCGTTGTGGCGCTCGGCACGGCGAGGAACGGGATGGAGAGCAAGGCACCCATCGTTGCGGCGTGCCGAGAGAAGCCGACTCCGCGAGACAGAAGAAAAAGAGAAAAAAAAAAGAAAGAAAGAAAACCCAGAACAAATATAAAGTAATGTCCTAAAAAGAGCAGTCGATATCGGTCGCAGATGCAGAGGCGCAGATGCAGGCGCAGATTCGCCGTTGGGGGGGATGAAGCGGGAAGAAGGGAAGTTGTCAAGAGAACAAGGCGAGAGAAACAGGCCGAATCATGGAGAGAGCGAGGCAGATTCCTGAGACACACCAGCCACAGTTACGTCAAGTCATGAGACATGAGGGTGGGGCTGATCACATGATATGATGTATGATGTACGTACCAGTATGGGATATTACGAGTAGGAGTACTCCGTACGCCGTTTTGGTCCCTCCTTTATCGGAAGTTAATACGCGTACAGCGGTGGACCTGAGACAGTCAACCAGCCAACATGGCGTTCGTTGCTGGCATTTCCGCTAGCATTTAGGCCCTCGTCACATCCGCTGTTGCTCTCGCTGCCGACGCCGATAAGCCCCAAAGTCCCAGTTTCCCTGGCGGACTGTGGTTCCAGCGCGCGACAGCGGCTTTTTGACTGTTTCTGTTTCGCACCTCCCCTTTGCGAGTGATCTGCTCGTCGTTTGGGTTTTTTTTCTTTTTTTTGGTTTTGTTTTGTTTTCGTTTCCCTTTTTCTTTTTTCTCTGTCCTTTTTTTCGCCAGCATCATATCACGATCGCACGGTGACTCGGCCAACCTAATCTTTCCTTTGATCGGGCTTTTCCCCTTTCCCTCGCCCTAAGCTCGACTGCCAAGATCTAGCAGCGGCGACTATGATTTATCGCACCTGAAGCGCCGCTCAGCCCTCTCTCTTGCTCTCTCACTCTTCCCACGCCACTCTGCCGATTGCAGCCGCCCCAGCCATGCATGACAGGTCGCTGCATCGGGCACGTCTGGTGTCCAGCGTTGCTGCCACGGCCATCTCGCTCGCATGCGGGACAAACGTATGGCTCTTTTGCTCTTTTTGCTCGCTCTTTTTGCTCGCTCTTTTTGCTCGCTCTTTTTGCTTGCTCTGTTTGACGGAACTTTTCTTTGTCTGTCCGCATGGAACTCTTTTTCTCCTCGAGCTAACATCCTTTCCAGTACGTCTACTCGGCCTGGGCGCCGCAGTTTGCGGACAAGCTGCTGCTGACGGCGACGCAGTCGAATCTCATCGGCCTGGCCGGCAACCTGGGCATGTACTCGCTGGGAGTGCCGATTGGCTATTTTGTGGACACGCGGGGGCCGCGGCCGGCCGTCGTGGCCGGCTCGCTGCTGCTGGGGCTGGGCTACCTGATGCTGCAGCGGGCATATGCCCAGGGCAGCGGCAGCACCAGCGGCAGCGACGGCGGTGGCGGTGGCAGCAGCAGTGGCGGCGGTGGTGACGGCGGCTTCTCGGTGGCGGCCATGTGTCTGTTTTCGTACCTGACGGGCCTGGGCGGCTGCATGGCCTTTGCGGCGGCGGTCAAGACGTCGGCGCTCAACTGGCCGCACCACCGGGGCACTGCCACGGCCTTTCCGCTGGCCGCCTTTGGCCTGAGCGCCTTTTTCTTTGCTCTCTGCGGCACCGTGCTCGTGCCCGGCGACACCGCCGCCTTCTTGCTGCTGCTCGCCGCCGGCACCTTTGGCCTGACCTTTGTCGGCTTTTTCTTCTTGCGCGTACTGCCGCACGCACACGCCGCCTTGGACCACGACGACGACGCCGCCTACCGCTACGACCCGGTGGATATTGGTAGGTCAAGCATCTCGGCCTCGGCCAATGACGACGAGGGCAGCGGCAGCGGCAGCGGCAGCAACAACAACAACAAAGGCAGCAGCAGCAGCAGCAGCAAAAGCAGAAGCAATGGCAAAAGCGGCGGCACAGCTCCTTCATCCACTGCAGCAGGACCGGGCAACGCCACGCCGCCCTTGCTGTCGCCGTCTCGCTCGGGACCGGACTACTCCGCCACGGCGGCCTCGCCGGCCCCGGCTGCCACTGCGTCTGCAACTGCTTCTACAACTGCGTCTGCATCGGCTGCTGCCTCTGCCTCTGCCGCCGCCGCTCCCTCCTCCTCCACGCCCTCCTCCTCCTCCTCCTCCCCCCCAACCGTCCCGCCAGCAACGGCCCCCTTCTTCTTGGAGCCCAATGCCGACCCTGACAACAACACGGACGAAACGTCCTCCCTTGTTTCGCATGCCTCGTCCCTCCCTGGCGACGTCTTGGTTCAGAGCAGTGTTGATTTGGATCGATCCCACCGTGTAGACATTCGAGGCTGGAAGCTGTTGCGCAACCTCGAGTTCTGGCAGTTCTTCTCCATCATGGGCATCCTGGCCGGCATCGGCCTCATGTCCATCAAGTAGGTGTCCCTAGCCCAAGTGCTTTCCACAGTGACCCCCTACAGCCCCCAAACTAACACCACCAGCAACATCGGCCACGACGCCAATGCGCTGTGGAAGCGCTACGACAGCTCTGTCGACGAGAGCTTCCTCGTTGCGCGCCAGCAGATGCACGTGTCCATTCTGTCGCTCGGCAGCTTCAGCGGGCGCTTGCTCAGCGGTGAGTTTGGAAAAACCTTTTATTTTACTTTATTTTGCGTCCTTCTCTCCCGCCCCTCTCTCTCTCTCTCACGTCCCTCTCCCACACCTCCCTCCCACCCCTCTCCCACGCCTCCGTCCGCTTTCTCACTCTCCTCCCAGGCGTCGGCTCCGACTTCTTAGTCAAGTCGCTGCGGGCCAGCCGCGTCTGGTGCCTGGTGGCGGCCTCTGTCATCTTCACAGTGGCCCAGATCTGCGCCCTCAACATCACGAACCCGCATCTGCTCGGCTTCGTCTCCGCCTTCTCCGGCCTCGGCTACGGCTGTCTCTTTGGCGTCTTCCCCTCCATTGTGGCCGAGGCCTTTGGCATCCACGGCCTGTCGCAGAACTGGGGCTTCATGACCCTGTCGCCCGTCCTGTCCGGCAACGTCTTCAACCTGTTCTACGGCGCCGTCTTCGACCGCCACTCCGTGGTCGGCCCGGCCGGCGACCGCTCGTGCCCCGACGGCATCGACTGCTACCGCGCTGCCTACTTTGTCACCCTGGCCGCCTGCGGGCTCGGCACCGTCGTCACCCTCTTCGTCATCCGCCACCAGTACCAGCAGCGGGCCAAGGAGGCCGGCAAGCGTAGCTTGGAAGACTAAGACTTTGACGGCTCTACCTTTTTGTTTCCCCGCCCTCTCGTTGTCTTTCTCGCTTTCCTCTCGCTTTCCTCTCGCTTTCCTCTCGCTTTCCTCCCGCTTTCCTCTCGCTTTCTCTCTCACTTTCTCACCCTCTCCATCCCTCCACCTCTTTCTTTGCGTCCTGGGCGCCAATGGGATATGTATCGGATGTACCTTGTCTCTAAACCGATTCTTGGGCCGGAAACTGTCGTCTTCTAGGTTGTGGCTTTGTCGCCTTTTTATTTCTCCGTCCGTTTTAATGCATAGACTAGGGTTTGCTCTGTGTTAAGCAAGCTGCATCTTTCCCTTTGTTTGAACTATATAAATGTCTCGTTTCGGCTGTTAGTTTTCGCCCATTTTTGTTGCTTAGTCACGGTGTCGATGCTTGTGGAATGGTGTCACGATATATACTTTTTACTTACTACTTCGAGCCAAATCGTAAAAAACGGGCAGAAAACTAAAAAAAGCCCACAAAACATCTCCATTCTCGCGCCCGACTTGAAGCCCAAAGGCGAATATGGACACCTGAAGCTGACTCCCCCCCCCCCCATTTTTTTTGGAGGGAAAGGCCTGAGAGGAGGGAAAGGTCCATGGCCAACTTGCAGTCCGTTTCTGGTGTCTAATTTCTGCCTTTTGTTTCGCGGGTCGAAGCTCTTGACTTTTTTTTCATCTCTTTTCCTTGTCATCCGCGGCTTTCTCCCTTCTTTGGTGTTTTCCCTGCTTTTTGTCATCCTTCTTCCCTTCTTTCCTTCCTCTTGAGCAGGTTTAAATCCCTTTAGGCCGACTCTTGCTTCTCCTTTGTTTGCAGCCCAATGAGCCTTCCGTCCGATCCGTATTTGCCGCCGCGCCTGGCGCGGGCCAAGTCGGTGTCGGGACCGTTTGGGTTTCTGAATCCCACGACGCGATATGTGACCTTGCCGACTCGGTATGCCAGCACCGGCGGCACGGCCGGCCGTGGTCGGTATCGTGCGGGCGATGGCGGCGACGGGGGCGACGACGCCAAGGACAAGGAGGACAAGGAGGACAGGAACAAGCTGCCGGGCGACGACGAAGCGACAGTCGGAGACAGCCACCCAGATGAAGGCGGGCGGAGCACCAGAGCGCCAACAGCCGCCGCCACTATCACCACCACCACCACCACAACAACAACAGCAGGACCGCCGGCATGTGAGCTGCGGCCAGAAGCGCCATCCGAAAAGACGCTTTTCTCGTCACCGCTGGAGCACGAGCCTCAGCACCCGCACAAGCCCATCGACCTCGACCTCCACCACCAGCTCCACCAGCTCCACCAGCAGCATCACCCGCATCACCAGCATCACCACCTCCACCCGTTTCGCGGCGCGTACCAGGTGTGGCGGAGCCGCGACAACCGCAAGGGCCGCCACGCCGTTGTCGTGACGAAGGCGTTTGCCGACCAGGTGGGCGTGCTGACGAGTTCCAGCTCGGCCGGCGAGGTGCTGCGCGGGCTGGGCAAGATGGCGGTGCGGTTTCCGGTGTGGGACGTGTCGTACGACGTCGGCGTGCTCTTCACGCTGGGCTCGGTGGTGTGGGTGATCAACTCGTTTTTTGTCTGGCTGCCGCTGCAGGATCCGAAGACGGAGTTTGCCAACGAAGAGACGTATGCGGCCGGCATCTCGGCGCTCGTGGGCGCCACCATCTTCGAGCTGGGCGCGCTCTTTGGCGTGTTCGAGGCCGTCAACGAAAACCGCTCCGACTGCTTTGGCTGGGCCCTCGAGACGGCCTTTGAGGACAGCCGCGAGCGGCTGATGCTGCGGCCGAGCCCGGAGACCTGCAAGCACCCGCACGTCGAGCGCCACCGGCTGCTGAAGCCAGCTTCCGAGTATGGCGGCGACCACGGATGCAGCGGCAGCGGTGGCAGCAGCGGCAGCAGCAGCGAGTCGCTGGGTGTCGATGGCGACCCCCACGACCCATGCGGCCGGGGCCACGGCGACGACGCCGACACGGCCGCCGAGCCGGCATCGCCGCCTGTCCTCCCCAGCCGCTCGTGGGAGTGGTGGCCGACCTGGCCCGAGTTCCGCACGCGCTACAGCCGCGAGGCCGGCTTCTGGGCCTGCGTCATCCAGTTCTTCGCCGCCACCATCTTTTGGATTTCCGGCTTCACAGGCATGCCGCCCATCCTGAACAGCCTCTCCTCCGCCGCCACCAACGGCATCTACTGGGTGCCCCAGGTCGTCGGCGGCACCGGCTTCACCATCTCCAGCCTGCTCTTCATGCTCGAAACCCAGTCCGCCTGGTATCGGCCCGCGCCCGCCATCCTGGGCTGGCACATTGGCCTGTGGAATCTCGTCGGCTCGCTCGGCTTCACCCTGTGCGGCGCCCTGGGCTTTGCCGCGAAATCCAGCAGCGCCGCCGCGTATGCGTCCACGCTTTCCACCTTTATCGGCTCCTGGGCCTTTTTGGTATGTCGTGCGTCACACACACATGCGTGTGCACACACGTGTTTCGCTCGTTTGCACTTCTTTCGCTCGTTTCTCTGTTTCTGACTTTTCTCTTGTCTAGATTGGCAGTGCCATTCAGTGGTACGAGAGCTTGGACAAGTACCCTGTTTCGATCCAGAAGTCTGATCCTTGCGAATGACTTTGGCCCGAAGCAGTTTTGTTCGAGTCATACTTCCTTTCTCGCTCTCTCTCTCTCTCTCTCTCTTTCGTCATGAACGGCATCGCTTGGCGGTTTTGTTTTCTTTTTCTCTTGCATTCACGGTTAGGAATCTCAAAAAGCGGGCTCTAATGTTTTTGAATAATCATGGCCGTGTAATTGGTTCATCAAGCTGGAAGGTCTGCATCTGGTATTGCATCGTCTTTAAGAAAAAGGCGCTTTTATATTCATAATTACCTAAAAACCTAATATCGGCACATTTATCACGAAAGCCTGTCTCAAGGATTTACAAACTTCCATTGCTTGCAGGGCAACCTCTTGTTTTTTTCAATCTCAGGAAGGCGCGATTATGTGCATTCGATACATGCACTCTGGCAGCCTTTGCTGCGTAGACTCCTGTAAAACAAAACAGCCACAACCTTGGCCCTCAGCTCTCACAGTGTCCTTTTTGTATTACGGCGACTCGGGGGGAAGGTACGACTGGTCGTCGACTATTAATACTTTGTATCCATATTACTCCGTACTCCTTGTGATGCTTACTTTGCATGGGCTGAAGCAAGATAACGGCTCCAGTGTTAGCAGGAACCTGACTGGTCAGCGGTCCAACGGTCTTTCCTCATTGGGCTGCCCAGGCAAATCTTACGTCACGCTAGGCCTGTGCCTGGAAAGCTCAGCCCCGGTTGCAGCTTCCTTTCCTCACCGGGAAACATCCAACAGGCAGGGACCCGACTGCACGTCGCAAATAAAAATAACAACTCCGCCTCCCCTAAGAGCTCATCGCGCCAGCTGGCCTCGAGGTGCACCTTCCCCCCCCAATCCAGCCCCTCCTTCTGTGTGTTTTTTACCCCAATCTCATACTCGTATCCATATATCTTTACTGCTTTCCATTTTCTCTCTCCTTTTTTTTGTCTCATTTGTCGACTTTCACCATTTATCTCCACTTCTCTGCCTGCTGTACCCCTCATCCAGCACTCTCCCGAGATGGAGCAGTTTGCCCAGCTCAAGCGCCGCACGACGGATCTGCTCCAGTCGCTGCCAGAGTCGCTTCCACAGGCGCCGTCGATGCCGTCGATGCCATCGATGCCTTCGGTGTCGATGCCGACGATTTCCATGCCTTCGGTCACCATTCCGCCGATTGCCATGCCGGCCATGCCATCGATGCCATCGATGCCAACAATGCCAGCGATGCTGTCGCCCACTCGCGCCGGTGGGCCTCCTACCATGAAAGGCACCTGGCAGCGCATCGGCTTGCCACCGCTGCCGCGGTCGTCGCACACCATTGACGTTGTCGCCGGCACGGCCTATGTGTTTGGCGGCGAAGGCGTCAAGGCCCGCGAGCCGGTCGACAACGCCATGCATGCCATTGTGCTGCCCACCGGCAGCGCCGACGCCGACTACTACGTCATCAAAGCCACGGCGGCCAAGGGCGCAGCGGCTGCGGCGCCTGTGGTGCCGCCTGTGGTGACGGTGACGGAGCACGAGCCAGCAGCTGCTGCGTCGGAGGATGCGGTGGCCATTCTGGAGCCGACGGCTGTTGCGGGCGAGCCGGAGGAGTCCGCGTCGTCCCAGGACAAGGGCAAAGGCAAGGCGACGGCTGCGACGGACGACGTGGTTGAGGATATTCCGCTGCCGGGCCCGCCGCTGGGCGATGTGCCGGAGCCGCGCGTGGGCCACGCCACGGGCGTGATCGGCAGCCGCATCTTTATGTTTGGCGGCCGCGGCGGGCCGGCCATGCAGCCGCTGGACGAGCGCGGCCGCGTGTGGGTGTTTGACACAAAGTCGCACGCTTGGAGCTATCTGGACCCGCTCGCGCCGGAGGTGCCAGCGCCCATTCGGCCGGTGGACGGGGAGACCGGAGCGGCAGCACCGGCGCTGACGGCGGCGCCGCTGTATCCGGCGCCGCGCAGCTACCATTCGGCCACGGCCAGCAACGAGCCGGCCAGCGTGGACGACCGCATTGGGCGGCCGCCGCGGCGCGCGGCCAGCTGGAAGGAGTGGGCCGAGGGCGACATGGCCGAGGTGGGCACGCCGCAGCGGCCCATTGTGGGCAACATTGCGGCGCACGCGCGCGACGCCGACAGCGACGGGTTCGGCACCTTTTTTGTGCACGGCGGCTGCCTGGCCGACGGCAGCCGCACCAACGACGTGTGGGCCTTTGATGTGCGCACCCGCGTCTGGAAGCAGCTGCCGACGGCGCCCGGCCAGCCGCGCGGCGGCGCCGCCCTGTGTCTTAGCCGCGGCCGCCTGTATCGCTTCGGCGGCTTCAACGGCACGTCCGAAGAGGGCGGCCGCCTCGATTTCCTGCCGCTGACGCTCTCCTCGTCCGACGACACCAGCGCCGAGCCCGCCACCGCCACCGTCACCGCCAAGGACTCCTGGCAGAGCCTGTTGCCCGAGATCGTCATCACCCCGGCCACCGTGGCCTCGGCCGTCGGCGACGACCCCGCCGTCGCCGCCGCTGCTGCCCAGAAGGCCGCCGCCCTGCAGGCTGCCCAGGTCGAGGACGCCTGGCCCGGCAGCCGCTCTGTGGCCAGCATGGAGAGCGTCACCATGGGCGGCGGCCGCGAGTACCTGGTGCTGGCGCTGGGCGAGCGCTCGCCCAGCGGCGCCGGCCACGACACCGCCGGCTCCTTCTGGGACGACGTGTGGGCCTTCCAGGTGCCGTCCGGCGGCCTGACGGCGGCCCAGGTCTCCGAGGCCGTCACCGGCGCCATCCGCAACGCCTTGCCGCAGAAGTGGTTCCGTGGCGGCAGCGCCGGCCGCGCCGGCGGCTCTTTTGGCCCGGCCAAGCGCAGCGGCTGGATCAAGCTGGCCATGGCGCCCTACGACATGGACGACGCCCTGGCCGAAGGCTACAGTGGCCGCGAAGACGCCTACGGCCCCGGCGCGCGGGGCTGGGTCGCCGGCGCGCCCCTGCGAGAGCTGGAGGAGAACGCCATTGTGCTGTTTGGCGGGCTGAACGAAGCCAACCAGCGCCTGGGCGACGCCTGGATTCTTCGGCTAGGGGGCGAGACGCGCGAGTAGGGAGGACGAGCGGCGAGACGGCGAAAAGGCGAGAGAACAAGAACAAGAAAAAAAAAACAAAAAAAAAGCTTTTTGTTGGAAAATATGTTTACGATTTACTCAACGAGCGTCTTTAAATTCTGTGCAATTATTTCTCTGGATTTACTTTTGCTTTATCTTTGTTTCATTGTTTTCAGTCTTTCTCGTTTGTGTTGAGCTGGTATATTATCTTGTAACTTTGTACTGGTTAAATCGTTTCTGTCTCAAAATTGAATCTCAGGACAAATGTGCGGAAAGAGAGAGAGTCTGACGTCTTTTCAGGAAGGGAAACAGAGCATATGTACGGAAAGACAGAGTCTAACGCCTTTCAGGAAAGAGCAAAAAAGATAACATCGGAAACAGATGCGGTCGAACTTGGTCTTTAGGACTCTATCTTTAAACATAACAATGCACGAGATACCAAAAGCAATAGAAACCAATAGACCACTACAAAAGAGACCGGGCTAACTCGGCAAAGTGTTTTTGGGGCACTGCCCAGAGTCCGGGCCCTTAGTCCATCGAGACAGATAGCATCTGCCTGTCCGTTCTGCCACCGCATGGACTGTGCTTTTAGAGCATATCCCCATCGTCGCATCCTGTCTGATATCTCACCGAATGTACAGTCCAGACTCCTCCCCGCCCCTACAGTGATGTCTCCACCGAATGTACAGCCCAGACTCCCCTACAGATCTTTCCGTGTCGTCTCGGTGCCCCACGGCTTGCTTGTCAGCGAAGTCAGGCCGGCGCTGTTCTCGCAGCTGTGGCGGCCCGACAGCGGGCCCGGCTTGGGCAGCGGCGTTTTGCCGGAGGGGTCGAGTGCGGCGTTGCGGAGGCCGTCGAGCAGGGCCTTGACCGAGTCCGGGGTCAGGTCCTCGTAGTAGTCGTCGTTGATCTGGATCATGGGGGCATTGACGCAGGCGCCCAGGCACTCGACCTCGATAAAGGTAAACAGGCCGTCGTCGGTCGTGTGGCCGGGCCCGATGCCCAGGTACTCGGAGATGGCCTTGACGATGACGTCGCTGCCGCAGCCACCGAGCTGGCAGGGGGTCTGGGGGGAGTCAGCAATGTTTTTGGAGCAGCCGGGAAAGAATCAAAGAGCAAAGAAACACAGCCCTACCGTCGTGCATGCCTGGACAAAATACTTGCCGACCGGCGTGCGGTTGTACATGGTGTAGAAAGAGGCGACCTCGTAGACGCGCATGGGCGGCATCTCCAGCAGGCGCGCCACCTCGTTCATGACGCTGATGCTGGTGAAGCCGTGCTGCCGCTGGCCAATGTCCAGCAGCGGCATCACCGCCGCCTTCTTGTACTGCGGCGGATAGCGCTTCAGCACCTCGGCAATCACTTTTTCGTTTTCCGGCGAGAACTTGAACGGAATGTCCGGGTTGTTGTCGGGCGTGTTGCGGTGCTGTTTCAGATAAGGGGTCAGAGACAGGCTATACAAAAAAAAAACAACGAACAAAAACACATGTCGCTCAGACACACCACTTGCAGAGTGTCGCTGGCCCGGCACGCCGTTCCCGACAGTGCCCGCGCCTGCAGCGGCGTCCGGGCCACAACTCGCGCTGCTGCTGTCGAGGCCACGGCGGCGCCGGCTGCCATTGCCGGCCGCGGCTGCAGCCGTCTGCACGCTGCCGACCGCGCAACAAGCCGGGCGGCAGCTGGAACCATTTGCCTGCCGGCCATGGCGGGATTTGGCATTTGTGGGAGGAGGTCGAGAAAAAAGATGATCGGGAAAGAGGGAGAAAACCAAGACAATTGCCCCTAGGCAACTGGTGGCGCGTTCTGTCTCCGGGCTTTTTCCTGTCAATCGTCCACAGCTCGGGCTAGCGTCTGACACGCCAATTGAAGCGAGAATGGTCGTGCTCGTACGTTCACGCGGGGACAGCGTCGGAGGGCAGTGTGGCTTTGGGCCGTGTGGAATCGGCCGGAGATGGGATTGTGAGCTTTTTGAGTTTACGAGTCAATCGCAGAGCCGTTGATTGGTGGACTGCGTTGAGGTCATGTGATATAGTCACGTGGTATTGTGCTTGTACTATGCACGTGATATTACTCTGTACATGAATTTATGCATGTACGAGTACTGAGCGGGCAATACTCTGAACGTTTAGCTGTGCAGCTGTCATCACTAATGGTGCCCTTTTTAGTACTCCGTACTCATACAGCTCTTCACCGGTACGAGCAGGTTCAGGCGACCCAGTGTGTGGAGTAGGATAAGATAAGATGGCAGAGAGAAAGCAGCAGCGGAACGATTCGAGAAGAAAAAAAATTCCTCCCGGCAACGTCGTCTTGTTCTATTGCGTGTTTAAACGGTTTGGTTCCTTCAGCCGTTAAAGTCACTGACCATGGCAGCCAACTCAAGGCTTGGCACGTGATCACCCCACGCCGGACCGTTTGCTCGGTGTTACGAGTTTGATCATACGGGCCGGGTTTATACGCCGCAATGCTCTCTTTTTGACGAGAATGAAGCTGAAGCCAAGACACCAAAAAGACGAAGCACGCAGCTTTTCTCATGTACTCCGTAGACGGAAGCTGAAGCCAAGACTCCAAGAACACGCAACACACCAAGAACACAACGCATTCCTTCCCAAACTAGCCTGTAGCATACAACAAAAGTCACGCGGCGTCTCCTATATCGGTCTTGCCTTTGTTCCAAGCCGTTCCTTCCTCCCTTCCCCCCTCTTTCTTCTTACCTTTGTTTCCCTCCTCTTATAGTCTTTGCGTGTAGGCCTTTTTGTTTTCTCCTTTTATCTTCTTTTTCCGAGTTCTCTTCTGGTTTGTACGTCGTACTCTCACACGCTTCCCTCTGTCCTTCTCCACCCCCGCCTCATCGCCATCATGAAGTTTCACTGCCTTGTCTTTCTCCTCGCCACCAGCGCGGCTGGCGCTGCCGTTCGTCGCAGGCCCGCCGTCTTTGTCGACGAAGGGTCAATTTCTTCCTCGTCCTCGTCCTCTTCCTCGTCCTCGTCTTCGCCGCCGCCGCCGCCGCACCGCATCCCTACGTCCTACGAGTCGGCCGTCCTCGGTCGCCGCATGCTGGCTCTCCTGCATCTCGGCACCGTCTCTTCCGTGTTCCCCCACGATGCCGACGACTCGTCATTGCCGGCACACGCAGCAGAGACCCGCCCGGCCGGGCTCGGCGGCATCCCCGTGGGCCTGCCGGAGTACGTGGCCAGCTGCGAGGAGGACGACCGGGAGCACGCCGGCGATCCGACGCTGCTGGCCATTCGCATTGCCACGACATTCAAAAACGCGCAGGCTGGGTCGAACGTGAGTCTGGCGTTGCAGTGGGAGCTGCCGGGGGGAGCGGACACCACAGAGGTGGAGGAGGAGAAGGACGACAAGGAGGAGGAGGAGGAGGAAGCAATAAAAGTTCAACCGGCGCCGCGCTCGCACGTCTGGACAGACAAAACGGACAGGCGGAGCGCAGACCGGCCGTTGCCGCACAGCGGCCTCTTCGACTCGCCCGCGGCCCTGCCCCGCTTCTCGTTGATTGGCTACCTCGAACCGATTGCGACGTCTGCCTCTACCTCCTCCTCCTCCTCCTCCTCCTCGCTGGCCGCCTGCTTCCTGCGCGCCCACCCGGATGCCCGCTACTGGCTGCCGGGCACCCATGGCGCGCACGAGGCCGCCTGGATGCGCCTGGTCGTGACCCAGGTGTACTGGATCGGCGGCTTCGGCGACCGCGCCTACATTGGCTGGATCCCCATTGACGAGTGGCGCCGGGTGACACGTGCCGAGTGGGAAAAGGCGCGGCTGCCGGGTGAGCATGCTCCTGCAGCGGCTGGCAAGGAGGTCCAGGGGACAGAGCTATGATCGAGCTGGAGGATCGATAAAGAAACGACGAATAGCCCGAGCTGTGGCTGGGGGATCAATGAAATGATGAATAGCTTGAGCTGTGGCTGGAGGATCGATGAAATAGCCCGAGCTGTGAAGTTACGAGGGAGAAGAAAGCATAAGAGTTTGCCAGGTATCATTAGCAGCATCGTTTGTTAGCAGCATTTGTAACATCAAGTACAAACTTGGACAATCAGTTCAACCCTTATTCTGTTACTCATTGCCGCCGTCATATGAGCCATAACTGGCCTGGTTTTCTTGCTCAATGCCATCATATCGATTGTCCGATTGTTCGCCTTAACGCTGCATCTATGAAAAAGTAAAAGAAGAAGAGAGAAGGAAGAAAAGGAGAGAAGAGAGAAGAATAAAGAAGAAGGCTGATATCAAAAACCCGACAATTGCCAAGAAGAAAGAAGAAGACCAATATCAATCGCCAAAAACTCCCCGTGGACACCACCAGGGCACCCAGCCCGGCCTACCCCAAAACTAGTCCACCCGCACCACCACTTTCCAGCCGAGTGCACCGGCTTCGCGGATGGCGCAGCCCAGACAGCCGCGGCGCCGTCGGCTGATGATGGCGTTCCAGCCCTTTTCTGCACACAGCGCCCGCACCAGAATCTCCATGTCGGATCCAAACCGCCGCCGCCGCGTCTCCTGGTGCATTTTGGACGTGGCCGCCGGCGACGCCGACAACGCCGACGGCGCCTTTGCCAGCGGAGTGGTCGGCGGTGTTTCTGTGGCGACTGTGGGCCGTGCCGGCCTGGCTGCAGGCGACCCGACGACGGCGGTGACCGACGCTATCGTAGGCGCTGCGCCTCCCGATGCCAGGGGCACCATCGGCGAGATCTCCTTGGTCAGCGGCGGCATCGACGACACAGAGGCGCTGTCCATGGATATGGACGTCTTCTTGCGCATCACCGGCGACAGCGGCATCTCGTGCGCGGCCGGCTGCGGCGCAAACCCCGTGATGCAGTCCACCACCAGCACTTTGGCTTCGCCGGCCGACCGGTTCGTCGCCGCCGCGTACTCGGCCAGCAGCTCGGCCAGCGATTTGCTGCGCTGCTGGATCAGCTCGGCCAGGTGGATCGACGCGTACATGTAGTATTTGTGCAGTGGGTGGCCTGTTTTGTTAGAAGGGGGTAAGGCAAAACAGGTGAAAAAAGTTAGACAGGGAAAAAAAAAGTGAGAAAAAAAAACAACGAACCTGTTGCATGCACCGAGCTCGCCCGGCTCGCCAGGCCTCCCGTTCCCGTCACGTCAATCTGCTGGATGGTCGGGCTCGACTGCGACTTGAGCACTTTGACGCGCTGGGACGGCACGCACGGGTGTCCCGTCACAAAGTAGATGTCGTGCGCCAGCTTGTACGTCACCTCCTCTTCCGGCCGGCCATCGCTGCCCACTGCAAACGTCATTTTGGCCGCATACGTCGGCAGCGTTGTTCCTGGTTCGGAGGAGGCAGTGCCTGCTGCCCCATCCCGCGTCTCGGCCGCCTGCGCAAGCAGGTCAAACCGACGCAGCTCGATGTGCGTGTGCGCGGGCGGCCGGGTTTTGTAAACGGCCTCGAACGGGATGACAAAATCGGCTGGCAACACCGATGCCGGGTCGGCGTCGCCAAGCACCGACGACTCGCGCTCAATGGCCGCCTTGTCCCAGAGACGCGCGCGCCGTCCCGTCCTTTGCACGTCGTCCTCCACATCGTTGACGTCGACACGGGTTATCCAGCCACCGGCGCCACCGGCGCCGCCGTCGATGGCCCCCAACAGCCCGCGCGGCACCAGGTCCGACGATATCCAGCCCATGCACTCGGCCGCGCCCGCGCCGGCTGCCAGCACGCGCCCCACCACGCAGGCCGTGCTCCAGAAGCTCTTGCCGCCGTACACGAAGCCGGCACCCAGGTGGGCCACGGGCCCGAGCACCTTGAGCGCGGCCTCGTCGCTCTCCAGCACAGTGGCAATCAGCGAGTTGCACAGGCTGTCGCCAGGCAGGATCAGCCCCGACAGGTAGCTCTTCGAGAGCCAGCCCCGGGGGTGCAGCCCGGCCACCACTTTGCGCCGCCGTGGCAGGTGTCGACTAAACTCCAGCTGTGACTTGGGCGCTTTCGGCAATGGCATAGCCGCGGCAGATGCGCTCGTCGAACCGGGCAACTGCGCGTTTAGCTGTTCCTCCACGAACTGCGCGTTCTGCGACACCAAGTCGGGCAACGGGTCGGGCCACTTGAGCTCAAAGGCAAAGTGCTCGAGGCCGTACTGTTGGCGTTGGGCGTGCCGCGCTCTCATGGCGTAGACGTGCTTGGTCGCTGCTGGCTTGCTTTCGTCTGGAGCCGCAGAAGCAGCTGGCGCGGGGCTGCTGTCGGACAGGGCCAGCTTTCGGGTGATCGTGGTGATCCAGCCAATGGTGTTCCTGAAATGTATGGAGTCCCGCAGCTTGCTGTGGGAGGCAGTATGAACAGGGGCACCAGCCTGCCGAGTTGTTGGGGCGGTCGAAGGCTCGCAGTGTGAGGCGTCCTTGTCCTTTGCATTCTGCTTTGGTATGGAAGTGCCTGCTGGCCCGGAAGCTGATTCGGTGGCGGATTCGGCGGCGGATTCGGCGGCGGATTCGGAAGCGGATTCGGCACCGGCGGGTCGGGCAGCCGGCTCGGCGTCCGAGACGCGCACCACCTCGATGTTTTCCAGCCATGCACGGGCCAGAATCAGGGACCAGCGGACGGACTGGTTGGCTTCTTTCTCGAAGCGCTGCACCTCGGCCGGCCGGACGTACTCGAGGCCGATCTCATCGCCCTCGGTGATGGCGTCAAGACGCAGCAGAAGTTCGGTGGCAAGCAGGATCTGCAGCAACAGCCAGTAGCGCTCGGTGTAGCGCTCGTCGCTGGTGGGCGGCGGGGCATGGCCGGGGCCAGAGCTGCAGCCATCGTCAAAGTCGTCCTCGGGCGACGATGCCCAGAGCACCTGGCCCAGGCGCATGCGCCACTCGACGTGGGAAAAGTCGATCCACGCGTTGGGCGTGGCCAGGACGTCCAGCAGCGCCTCGATCTGCGAAGCCAGGTGGCTGTACCCGCCGAGGTTGAGAGCGGCCGTGGCGGCTGCACGACTGCTGCTGCCGCTGCTGGAGCGTCGAGAGAAGCGGGACTTTCTTGGCGGACGCAGAATGTGGTGGAAGAGCTCGTTGTAGAAGCGCTCGCCGTGGCTGGCGTCGCGGAAGCTGTTGTCGGCATAGCGCTGGCCGTTCTTGATCAGCTCTTCCAGAATCTGGGTTTCGCCCACAAACTTGACACCGCTGGCAAACTCGTCGCCAGCGGCGGCCGCAGACGAGCCGGCGGAAGCCCGAGGCTCCATGAGTTTCTGCCGGGCTTCCGCGATCGCAGACGGCTTCTTGCCCAGATGGTCAAAGCCAAACTGCTCCTCCTGCAAAGCATCCGACACAGAAAGCTCCAGGGCAGCCTCGTAGCCCACGGTGCCCTTTTCGAGGCCCTGCATGCTCAGCATGCTCGGGCGCTCGCGGCAGCGCGGGTAGTAGTGGCTGCGCTTTTTGATCTTCTGCTCGGACGAGGACGGTGGTGGCAGTAGCGGTGGTGGCTGCGGCGGCTGCGGCGGCGGTGGCAACGACGTCTTGGCCGGCTGGTCTGGGCCGTGGACACTCCTAGCGCTGGAGCTGGAGCTGTCTTGGCTGCCCGGGCGGCGGCAGCGGGTGATGTGGGGCCAGGCGGTGGCAGCGCCCCAGGCCTCGTCTTCGATCTGGACATGGTCGGTCAGATCGCGGATCTCGAGCGACTCGTCCCAGGGGTAGGCAACGCTCGGATGCGGAGCGCCGGTAAAGTGGCCCTCAGACCGGGCAAAGTACTGCGGAGCGCCCGAGAAGAGCTTCTCAATGTCGTCGCCGCTGAGCGTGGCCATGATGCGGGCCAGCTTGAGCACCGGCTTCGCAGGCGGGTCAACCGCCAGTTCGCTGCCCGGCGACGGCGGCGCCGGCAATGGCTTGTTGACGTTGACTTCGACAGCCCTGGCAGACCGGGACGGCGTCGAGAGCAGAGGTGCTGTCTGCAGCGACGAAGACCGGTACCGCGGACCGGGCGTGGTGGCGGCTGTGGTGGTCGTCGAGGCGGTGGACGACGGCGATGAGGAAACAGAGCGGAAGTGAAATCTCTAAAGAGCAGAACGAAAGCAAAAACAAAAAAAGCCAAACGAGGCAAAAGGCAATGGCGCGGTTAAAGCGCCAAAAAGCCGCAGAGAGAGGGAGCAGTTAGTCACAAGCAGCACAAAAGGACAGGAGACGGGAGGTTGGTGCTTTGTCAGAGACGGTCTGGATCGCCACAAAGAAACCAAGGGGCAGAGAGGTGGGGAAGAGGAGTGAGGAGACACAAGCCGAAAAGACAAGTCTGGATGCAAAGAGATGGCAAATGGGGGAGACAAGATGCGGAAAAAAATGAAAGGGGTGTAGCTAAATGCTGCGAAGATCAGGCAATTGGCATGCCAATTAAATTCATGACAGCTCGAATGCGGTAGGCGCTACCAGCGCTGCTTCTTGGCCGCGAGTTCCCCTCTTTCCATCGATCCTTCCCGTTATTAAATCCGCCACTATTACCACACATCTGACCAGCGGGGAAATTGGCAAAGCCTCTCAAAAGAGGGAAAGAGCCCATACGAAGGTGTCAAACAAGGTCACGGGTTGCTCATTGTGCTGTTTCGGTTGCATGGCACAGCGGGCTTCCAAACTTTTAAAAGAGATAATGGCTCTGATGGAGCAGGACGGAAGTGCGTGGGAGTAGGGGCGGGAGAACGTGTATTGGGAAAGCGAAGAGGTCCAGCATTTTTTTTTTTAAAAAAAAAAGAAAAAAAAAAAAAAAGGAAAAGGAAAAAGGAAAACCGACTTACCGCAGTGGCAGACGAAACTGCTGAAAAATGGCGACGATGTTGTTGCGGCTGTTGCTGGTGCTCTTGCTGATGTGAGAGCTGCTGTGGTTGGCGGTGAGGGGTGCAAGGGTGGTCCTCATTCCCGAGTGTCTGTGCTTTTTGACGAGAGAGACTGGGACTCTGCAGCAGCTGCTGTTCTTGATGCGGCGTCTGGGCCGAAGTGGACGACGACGACGCCACAGCTTCACGGGCACTGCGGAGACATCGATGGACCAGATCGTGGAACAGCTCCCGTCTAGAATCGCGTCTCTCGCTGCGGCTGGCAGAAATCAGGCTGTGGCTGGCCTCAGAAGCACCGCTGCCGTTGCCTTGGCCGGCCTTGTCGAACACAGAGGCGGCGGGAGAGGCGGCGGCGGCGACGGCATCAAAGTCGTTGTTGTGCTTAGCACTGCTGCTGCTTTGGGGCCACGGCCGCTTTGGCGAGGACGACGAGTCGTCGCGCACCGGGCGCCTCAGCAGAGAGCGGGCTGGCATATTGGTGTCTCGTGTGTCTCGAAACAGGCAAAAACTGGCTGCAGAGAATCTTCGTTTTCACGCTGCAATGGACGATTCAGTCCCTACTTGGCCATGGCGTTGAATGAGGGCTGAGGGCCTGGCGATGCATCCAGTGAAGACGGTCGTTGCGTGGGCAGGCGAAGGGCGAGAGACATTGAGAGCGTGGTGAGTGGACGAAGGGCAACACAAGCACAGGAGCGGCCGAGAGAGTGTGTAAGAGGGGGGCGAAAAGCGAGTCGGAGAGATGAAAGTAAACGACTGACAAGACAGAAAAAAAAAAAGAGAGATCGGGCATGAAAGCTGGCAAAAGGGAAAAGAAGAAAAAAAGAAAGAAAAAAGAACACGGCGAGGCGTTTTTTCTTCAACAGACCCTGTCAAAAGATCCCTGTGAGGAGACAATAGGAAGCTGTGTCAGACCAATCGTATCACCCTTTTTCCTGCTTTTCTTCTCCCTCTGGACCGGCAAATCAGCGTCACCGTACGAGCTTTACGTCTCCGGCATGTTGGACAAACGGAGTATATTACTTTTCGAAGCAATGCCTAGCCAGTCGCGCACGCGAATAGCCTTTCGCCAAAAGGCTCTTCATTTTGTTCTTATATTCGAATTAAGATTGGGAGCCGGGCAGGCGAGTCTTACGTCCAAATTAACAGCCAAAGCCCAACGGCCTGGAGCCCAATGAGAGTTAATTTGGAGTATTAAATACTACCATGACAAATGGGCTTTATGGGCACATATCAGCCTCAAGAGCTCATCTCATCACGAAACACGCAACCACATGCGCCCTGATACTCGTACAGCACTAGTGGCTTGCTGACTTGCATTATCATAACGGCATGGCCAGAAGCCACACCGCAGTTTAGGGAGATGCGCAGTTTTGAGAAGGATGAACCAAAAAAATCGGCGCCTTTGCTTTCGGCCAGTCCGCTTGCCTGCTCAAAAGCCACCGAAAATATAAAAAAAACAGGGCCCCCGCTGTGTTACAGCCTGCGGCGTATTAATATGGCCAAGGGGGGGGGGTTGTAATAGCGTGTTCGAAGCTAACAGAGCCAAATTAGAAATAAACTGGAAAATAAAGCATACAAGCACAAGCAATGGGTGTTCGATGTCAGCGATTGTGAGCAAGGCCGCTGTTTCGAAGTGTTGGCAAGCTAGCAGGCTTCTTGTTTCTCATTTGTAGGTCCAGACATGTTGTCGCAACACTTCCCCTCCCCCCTCCGCCTCGAAGGATGAAGAAAACGTCCAGAAAGGGGGGAAGATCTTGGCAGAAAACGTCCGAATCAGCCCGTCTGACACCCGGGAATGGCCCGCTTGCTATTATTATTTGTGGACTTTGTGTCCTCCTCTGACAGCCCCAGCAATGGCCACCCGTGGCTCTGAGCGGATACGCCTCAAAAACGGCTTTTTTGTCTCGGCCAAAAAAATAATAGTAGCAGTCACAAAATGATATCGGTGGAAGTGGCGCGACGTTGCTACATAGCGATGAATCATGCCTGCCCAGAGCTGATATGCATGTATTAATACTCTGTAATACGTCGTATACGTGGCTCGAATAAAAGAAGCCGAATAGAAGAGGAGAAGCGACAAAGCAAATAATTTATGGGATCCGATACGACAAAAAATTAATAAAAGCAATACCATGTTGTTACGGCACAGCCTTATGGTGCAGTTGTATGTACAATGTACGATGTACGATGTGCGGTATGGATCCAGTGCCCAGTGGGACTATCTGCTTTGCTTCTCTTCGTGTCTTCCACCTATAAACCGAAGTACAAAGAGGGTACTGAAGGGAAGCAACAGGAGATCCAGCACGCATTCTCATCGTATCTGACAACTTCTACATCATTTTGTGTCCTAGTCCTCGGCCCCTCTTTCAACGTGTAGAGCTGGCAAAGACTTGACAAGATTCAGCAGCGCTTCCTCAATAAACTACATAGATAGCCCTGTATGACTGTCTCTTTTGGGTAATGAAAGAATGATTGTCGCTCCATCACATCCACAACATCGTTTATAAGCCCGTCAAGCACCACGCGAGAGAGTCTTTTGTAAACATGCGGAATGGTATGATTTCAAGGCTTGTGATTTGCAAAAAGCAACCCTGTGATATCCTACAAACAAAAATTAAATGAACCATTTCCTCGCTTTGCCGAAGCCTTTTGTTGAAGGGCCGTCTGGCTTTGTCTCTGCCTCTCGCAGATGCTTCAGAAGAGAAGATATAAGAAAAAAGCGTCAGGCTAGACCTCTGTTGCTTCCCGAGGCGTCTGTCCATGCCAGGTTCCGGAGCACACGCAACACGGCGTAGATCGCGGTGCATCCCGGCTATTTGCTCCGTCGACAAGAAAAACTATCCGGTGCTTCTCGCTATCTTTATCCATCCCCCGATACTCCCGTCGCCTTCCTATGCTGGCGGCGTGTCGTGGATCACAATTAAGAGGTACTTTGGATCGGGTACAATAACCAGTTCCTGCTTTTTTGTCCGCAGGCGAAGCAGTTTGAGCTCGTCCTAATGCAGCCAAAGAAGAGAAATGTTAGCCCCTGCGCATGTACCGGCCAACACGCTTTCTCGTTACAGCCCTCACAGGCTGAGAGCATCACACACCTCTGAGTCAATGTGCTCCACTAGATCCCCAGACGTCTTGACGTATCGCCATACTAGCGCAGCCAGCTCGCGGGCGCCCTTTGTCTCGTCTACCAATGCGCTGTCGCCGTCAGCCGCCATGCCGGTACTACTGTCCATATACAGAGGGTTCGTGTTCGTGCTCTGTTGGCCAGCGGCTGCGCCAACGTTGCTGCTGGCACTGTTGCTGTTGCTGCTCGACACGCGGATCGATGCAATCTGGCCTTCCATCTTGAGAATGGCCCCCGACGCCCGGTCTAACAATATTGTCGCCTTCACGCCGGCCTTCTTGGACAGCCGCCCCAGCGTTTCGTCCAGAATGTCGCTGCCTACCTGACGGGGAGAAAGAAGACGAGCCCAATGCCCACAATTAGTCCAGTTCAGGAGAGGGGGGAAGGGAAAAAAAAAGACACAAATACATGTGGCAGCTTGAACCTACCGACGCCTCTGCCATGTTTTTTTGGACTCTAGATTCTTGAAAGGCCACGAAGAAAGTCAAATGCCGATTATATCTCGTAGTGACCGATGTCAGAGAGCGCTGCCGCTCGTAGTGCTTTATTGTCGCGAATCTGAAGTGAGCTATGGTGGTTCAGGCAACATTTCCCCCCCACGGACGAGGCCTGGGTCTAGTGGGCCTAAATTTGTCGCTAGTGGTTTTGCCGCTCCAGACCGCCAAAAAGTTCGCGGAAAGCTAGAAGACATCCCATCATCGCCGACTGCTTTTTTCTTTTGTCCTTCGGGGTTCTTCTAATTATACTCTCCTTTTTTTCTTGTCACTCGCAGTGCAATTCAGAGCGTGTGAAGTCATGACGACAGCAGCATGGGGTCTAGCACACGCAAAAAGAAAGAGAAGCAGAAGGACTTTCAGGTGGGTACCATGAGAACGACTGGAGGCATGAAGACTTTTGTTTAATTCTAACTTGAAGCGCAGAAACCAAAGCTGAAAGTTGGCAAGGCCAAACCCAAAGCATCCAATTTCACCGACACCAGCTTCCGGTCAAGAGGTGTGTTGTGCTTCTACATTTTTGAAAGGGTCCCCCACCCCAAAAGTGCCATCCTCCCGCAGCTAACACTTGTTTTTCTCCACTCAGCCATTGTTGTCAATCAGCAATCGCTCTCGGAAAATGCGCCCGATCCGGCCGTCCAGTTCCGTCATCAGCTGTCTCTGGCGGCAACGTCTCGATCGGAAAACCAGCGTCGTGATGCGCTGGCATACATGACGAGCCAGCTGTCTGCTGCTGCTGCCAGCAACACCTCCAGCTCCAGCACCACCAGCAAAATCCCCGTAGGCACAGCCCAGCTGCTCGGCCGCCTGCTGCCACTCGTTTCAGATCCCGCACCCAGCGTTCGCGCACAGCTCCTGAAGCTCTTTCGTGTTCTTCCGCCCGTCGACGTGCGACCCGTGGTTGGCCAGGTTCTGCTGTATGTGCGCGCCGGCATCACCAATCTGTCGGCGGCCGTGCGCGACGACGCCTTGGGCGTGCTGGAGTGGCTGCTCGATGTTGCCGGAGACGAGCTGGTGGCCAGCCCCGGCGGCTGGCTCAAGACGCTCAACGGCCTCGGTGCCATGATGGGCTGGGCCGCAGCGGGCGCAACGCCGTCTTCTGCCTCGGCGTCGGGCTGGACGGCCGCTCCCAAAACGTCCTTTGCGCTCAGCAGTGGCAGCCGTTCGACGATGGCGGCAGCTGGAAAGCTCTCTTCCTTCTCGTCCTCGTCTTCTTCTCCTTCCTCTTCATCAACGGCTCAGTCGCAGTCGTACGCGCGCCAGATCTCAGCCCTGGCCAAGTTCCTCAGCTTGGGCTTGCGCCAAGAGCAGCCAGCTCCCTATAACCCTCAATCCTTCTGGAACAGTCTCTACCGCATGCCTGCAGCGACTACCTCTGTTGCCATCGAAGCGGTGGCTGATGCGGCAATGGCAACGGCAACAGCAGCAGCAGCAGCAACCCCCTCAGCAAACGTTGCAAAGACTGCCAGTACCGCCGGTTTTGCTCCAAGCACCCCTACTGCTGCCCCCTTCGCCCATCTCAACCTGTTTGGGGCGCCGCGCGACGAAGACGGTGAGATGTACGCAGACCGCGAGGCTCGCCAACGGGTGTTTGCCAAGCGCTGGCACGCTGCCATTGCCCGTTGTGTTGACGAGGCACGCCGGGAAGGTGGAGCTGTCGGACGGGCTGCGGCGACACTCGCAGAGGTGCTTCGGGACGGCATGGCCGATTACGAGGATGGCATTGCGGTTGGTGTGATGGCGTGAGGCATGTGCGTTTCAAGGTTTTGTTGTCTTTTTGGTGTTTGTTCTCTTTTTTTGTTCTTGTTTTTCCCGCAGAATGGCTTCGTTCATAGTCATTTAGGCGTTACCTATAACATTATGATGGCCTTGCATTAGAAGCATGGCTTAGATGGCTCAATATTACAGGCTTTTGTGTTTGATTGGTTTTTTTTTGTGTGTTTTGTTTTGTTTTGTTTTGAGGTTGTTTGCTCAAATATAGCTTTGTTTGATTTCTCCTTGGCAAGTTGTCTCGACATAATCCAGAAAACAGCCAACCACATGGATCACAATACTGAAAGAAGTTATTTGCTCACCAGTCTGCTTGAACAGGCACGTCTGTATATTTTCTTTTTCTTTTTTCTCTGATATTTCACTGCTTTCGGGGTCTTTTCTTCGATTTCATTGTTTCACGTCGTTAGCTTGGGAGGGCATCTCTTCAAGTTAAACCTCCCACAATATCTCCACCTAAGCCACAACTGCCAGGAAGCAAACAGAGCTAGATTCATTTACCCGTCCACTAAGTATTTTTGCCTATCATACACCGCCAGTTCATACCTTTGCTTGTTTGGGAGTACTTGTGAAACCAGCAAGATTGCAGTTTTCACTCGCCAACCTACGGGCCAAGCCAAGAGAGACACGCAATAGTGAGTGCTGCTGTCTTCCTACTGCATTCCTTCCCTGTTTGGTCATTCTCTCGGCTGTCCCTTCCCTCCTGGCAACGAGTGTGCGGTCATACAGCCATCTCAGGCCATTTGCTCTTCTCCTCCTTCCCTATTCTTCTCTTCTGTTCCATACCCAACGCACAAATTTTATTAAATATAAAATTAACAAAAAATATAAAAATCAAAATTTTACTTCCCCTGGCTCCCCTTGTTCTGTCTATTCTTATTTTGCTTTCTGGTTTCTCAGAATTGGTGTTGTTTTTTGCAAGTTCTTGTCTGACCGCCAGCCACCAAATCAACATTCAACAAGGTAACTATTTTCATTGCTCTCCTTCCTTCTTCCCATCCCCCCTTTCTCGGGTTTTAAATCTAGACTACCGGACTCAAGACTCTGTTGCATTTTGTGTGGGTTTGCTCTGAAAATATTCTACAATCATCTGCCCGTTTTTGCCTCCTTTTGCCACAACTGTATTCTTCCAGTTTGCTCCCCTTCCAAACAAACACAGCTACACTCCCATTCCATATTATTCTATTTTTCTTCCACAATCCTGTCATCCATGAAGCTTTTGTGTTGGCCAGTTTTGCAATAGTCGTTTTTGAAATTTGTAGTATTCCAACCAACCTTGGGTTTGGATGCTTGTGTTTGAAAGCCAATCTAACAGCGTCTTCAGTACAAGAAGAACAAAAAAAGGATCTCATTTCAGCAATGTAAGAAACACAGATATCAAAGATATATCAGTCTACGTCTGCTCATCTCCCTTGAGCACGTATTTTGATGTATTCGCTGTTAAGCTCCGTCAGTTTGTCTTGCTAACGGTTTGCTAATCCCACAAGTTTTGAGCAACATGTCTCCGTCTTGGGGCGAAGGCGAAAATAATCCCTCATGGGGAAACAACAATGGCAGTGCCGCTGATAATGGAGCCTGGCAGGACAACGGTGGCCATTCTGGGAAGCCTGTTGCTCAAGACCCTGAAGCTCAACAGCCAACTGAACTTGACAGGAACAAACTTTTCCCAGAGTTTGATCCAGAACGTCAGAAAATTAAGGAGGCCGGGTGGGTCGAGAGCACTCCGTACAACTACAAACTCTACAATGCCGAGGGCCCAGATGTTGTCAGAGACTGGGCCAACAACGCCAGGGTCTATGAATGGACAGGCGAAGAAGGGGACGTTGGCCCGGAGTCCGCTGAACTGGAGATTGAGCTTTTTGGAGACCCGGAGAAGCGTACCGGAACTGGAATTGACTTCTCCACGTATGCCACTTCTCTGTCCTTGCAAAATTTTTGAAAAGACTGTGTCTGTCTTTCATGCGTGCTGACATTACTGCTGTCTAGGCTCACGCAGATCGAAGTTCGCCAGGAAGGCGAGACTCGCATCGCCCCCATCGACTACTTTGATCATGCGGGTTTGCACCCTGTCATGCGTCGCAATGTTGAGCTGGCCGGCTACAAGACGCCGACGCCAATCCAGATGTACTGCATTCCTGCGATCATCCAGGGATTTGATGTGATGGGAATTGCCCAGACAGGTATGATAGCAGACTTTGAGTTATCACTGAACGAGCAGACGAAACGTGGTGCCACCCTTTGTGTAGAGAGTGGGTAAAATCTAACTGCCACATCTTAGGCTCCGGAAAGACAGCTGCATACCTCATTCCTATTTTGAACAATCTCATGGGAAAGGCCAAAAAGCTTGCTGCTCCTCGGCCTAACCCGGCTACATACCGTCCGGGGATTGACCCCATTACGCGTGCCGAGCCTCTGGTTCTCATAGTGGCTCCGAGCCGCGAACTGGGTATCCAGATCTTCAATGAAGCCCGCAAGTTTTGCTATCGCACGATGCTCCGGCCTTGTGTTATCTACGGAGGTGGGCCCATCCGTGGGCAGCTGGAGCAGTTGAGCCGTGGCTGCGACCTTCTCATTGCTACGCCGGGACGTCTCATCGACATGATGAACCGCCCCAACAATCTTTCTCTTCGCCGAGTCAAGTATATTGTCTTGGATGAAGCTGATGAAATGCTCCAGGACGACTGGGGTGATGACCTGAACAAGATTCTTTCAGGTGGAGGTAAATTTGAAAAATGCCTTTTTTTCTGATCCAGTTTACGCACATATTATTTTGCTAACTCTTCCCCTCTCCCCTCTCCTCTCTCCCTCCCTGGTAAACAGACACCGAGGATGGGGACATGACCTACATGATGTTCTCTGCGACTTTCCCAAAGCGTCTCCGAGACCTGGCACGGGAGTACCTTGCCACTAATCATATTCATTTCCGGGTTGGCCGTGCGGGAAGCACGCATCAAAACATCCAGCAAGTTATTTCTTACACGGACCCAGCCAACAAGCGCAAGGCTGTCATTGAGCTTCTCAACTCCATCCCGCCAAGCCGAACGATCATTTTTGTCAATCGAAAGCAGACGGCCGATGAATTGGACGACCTGTTGTTCAACCTCGGTCTCCCTTGCACGTCCATCCATTCCGCCCGCACTCAGATGGAGCGTGAGGATGCTATGCGTGCTTTCCGCAGCGGCGAATGTCCCATTTTGATCTCGACTGGTGTAGCTGCTCGTGGCATTGACGTGCACAATGTTAACCACGTCATCAATTATGACCTTCCCAGCATTGACCATGGTGGCATCGAAGAATACGTCCACCGCATCGGTATGTTTTGCTCCATCACCCCTCACCCCTCTCTCCCTTCTCTTCCTGTCTTTTGGCCAGTAAAAGCTCTCTATGCGCGCGTGTTACCAAATCGGCTGACAAGAATGCCCGAAATAGGCCGGACGGGCCGCATTGGTCACCGTGGTCTGGCGACTTCATTCTACACGGACCGGGATGAGCCCATTGCCAGCGTCTTAACGCGCACGCTACTGGAGACCAATCAACCTATTCCCGATTTTCTCCAGATGTATGTTCCGGAGGGAGAGGCTCGCGAGAAACTCAAGTTTGAAGCCGATTCAGACTATGAGGGCTCTCAGGCTGGAGACGCTGGCGGCGATGGTTGGGGCGCTACTGGTGTCGACGCCTGGGGTGGCAACAATGCTGGCACCGGAGACGCCTGGGGCGGTGGGGGTGATGCTGCCACCCCGGCCGCAGATGCTTGGGGTGCTACTCCTGCCACCCCGGCTGCAGATGCTTGGGGTGCTGCTCCTGCCGACAACGGCAATGCTGCCAATAGCGGCAACACGGGTTGGGGAACCAGCGCAGCCGCTGACGGTGCCCCCGCTTGGTAGACAATGGCCGGAGAGCTACGATAAGAACAGCATTGTACAGGCGGCAGCATGGCAACAAGACGCCCGAGTGGTTACCGACTCAGGCTGTGTTGAAGGATGTTTTGGCTTCTGTGTTAGGAATGTTTAACAAGGCAGAATCGGGCAAGAAGACGAGGACTATATCTGAGAAAGAAGTACGACTAAGAGGAAGAGGCTATATCCGAGAAGAAGTTACGACTAAGAGGAAGAGGCTATATCCGAGAAGAAGTTACGACTAAGAGGGACGAAAGAAGATTGTTCGGAAAAGGAGAAGGAAAAGCGAAAGAAGGACTGGAAATACTGGCCCCGAAGATGTTAAGAAGAAAGAGCAGGAGATGAGAGAACTTCAGATAGTGGCAGTCGCAATTAGGTAGCTCATGTAAGGCAATTTAAGCTTTGCTTGAAATCGTGATTGGTGCTGTGAGGATGCCGGCTGCTACTCAACGTCTCATTGGCCAGCCAGTGAGCTCCGAACGTACCAACAGACAAAGATGACTGTTGCTATAACTCTACTGGTAAATAAGCGTTGACAACGAGAAGGAGGATCAGGTTTTACCAAAATCGTTGTACTTTTCAAAAATGCTCCTAACAAAGGCAATGGCATTCGTGAAGCGCTGTAGTCGGACCTTGACTGGAAAAATGGAGGTCGGAACTTGGCGGAAGGGAAGCTCGGAAGAAATCGACTTTTGGCAAGCTCTACAGCCGATGGTGGGACCTTTGGGGGTGAGGGGGCTTTTTTGCGCTGGGGCTGTAGAAGGATGGAGTCCTGGAGAATAATTTTTTCTTTCCCGTTGCAGAATTGAAGAGAAGGAGAGGGAATTAATCCAGACAAATTGCGCGTACAAGAACTGACGGAAAGAGCTCTTGACAAGCGAGCCCATTATCTCTCATTACTACCTATTGAGCCATTAGAGAGAGTGCACCGCAATTGTACGGTGTAAAATAGAGAGTACTTTTCATCCTTCGGCGCCCTTTCCCCCCTTCCCCGCCTGTATTTTCTTTTGTTCCCCTCCTTTTTTTTACGAAAATAAAATGTCACAGGTCATGCTCCGGTCGACGCTTGCCCGAGGCTTACTACGCAGCAGCGGGCCTCGGACTGCGGAAGCATGTGCTGGCAAGCTTTTGACAGCGTACAACCCCAGGACGGCGGCAACGACGGCGACATCACAATTGCGGCGCTGGAATAAAGACTCTACAGCCCATCGATTTTTCCACGCGAGCAGCAGAATGGCGAGCGACAGCAGCAGCGGGCCGGTGGCGACGCGCACGGAGAGCGATGCGTTTGGCGAGATCCAGGTGCCGGCGGACAAGTACTGGGGGGCGCAGACGGAGCGGTCGCTGGAGAACTTCCGGATCAACCAGCCGCAGGACCGGATGCCGCCGCCGATTGTGCGGGCGTTTGGCATTCTCAAGGGGGCGGCGGCGACGGTGAACATGCAGTACGGGCTGGACCCGACGATCGGCAAGGCGATCCAGCAGGCGGCGGCGGAGGTGGCGGAGCTGAAGCTGCTGGACCACTTCCCGCTCGTCGTCTGGCAGACGGGGTCGGGCACGCAGAGCAACATGAACGCAAACGAGGTCATCTCGAACCGGGCGATTGAGATTCTGGGCGGCGTCAAGGGCAGCAAGAAGCCGGTGCACCCCAACGACCACGTCAACCGCAGCGCGTCGTCCAACGACACGTTCCCGACGGTGATGCACATTGCGGCGGTGCTGGAGCTGGAGGGCGAGCTGCTGCCGGCGCTGCGCAGCCTGCGGGCGGCGCTGCAGGCCAAGGTGGACGACTTTGCGGCCCGCAACATCATCAAGATTGGGCGCACGCACCTGCAGGACGCCACGCCGCTGACGCTGGCGCAGGAGTTCTCCGGCTACGTGGCGCAGCTGGACTACGGCGCGCAGCGCGTCGAGTCGGCGCTGCCGGCGCTGCGCCAGCTGGCCCAGGGCGGCACCGCCGTCGGCACCGGCATCAACACCTTTGAGGGCTTTGCCGAGGCCGTCGCCGCCGAGGTCAGCCGCATGACGGGCACGCACTTTGAGACGGCGCCCAACAAGTTCGAGGCGCTCGCCGCCCACGACGCCCTCGTCCAGGCCTCCGGCTGCCTCAACACGCTGGCCGCGTCGCTCTCCAAGATCGCCCAGGACATCCGCTACCTCGGCAGCGGCCCGCGCTGCGGCCTCGGCGAGCTCATCCTGCCGGAGAACGAGCCCGGCAGCAGCATCATGCCCGGCAAGGTCAATCCCACCCAGTGCGAGGCCCTCACCATGGTGTGCGCCCAGGTCATGGGCAACCACGTCGCCACCACCATCGGCGGCATGAACGGCCAGTTCGAGCTCAACGTCTACAAGCCGCTCATCATCCGCAACGTCCTGCACAGCATCCGCCTGCTCGCCGACAGCATGCGCTCCTTTGAAAAGAACCTCGTCGCCGGCCTGCAGGCCAACGAGGCCAAGATCTCCAGCATCATGAAAGAGTCGTAAGTGGAAAAAGGAGAAAAAAAAAGCTACATGCGTCAGAAAAAAAAACTACATCAGCTAACAATCCAGCCTCATGCTCGTCACCTGCCTCAACCCCAAGATCGGCTACGACATGGCCAGCAAGGTGGCCAAGAACGCCCACAAAAAGGGCCTCACCCTGAAGGAGAGCGCGCTCGAGCTCAAGGCTCTGACCGAGGAGGAGTTTGACGCCCTTGTCAAGCCGGAGCTGATGGTCGGACCCAGCCCGTACAAGAAGTGATCTGGCTACGATCGCCGTAAAGCAATTTGGAAAGAAAGCCTGTCTTCAATTTGTACTCGTAAAAGCAAAAGACTAGTAGTACTCTGTATACGAGGATTGTTTAAAAAAAGAAAAGCCCTAGAACAATGTGATACTCCCAAGCAACACCCAACTCTCTTGGTCGGAAACCGTCGGCTAATTTGGGACGAGCCTCGGGCCTGGGGACTCGGCCTTTACGGCCATACGGAAGGAGTGGAGAAGGTGATCGGATCAAAAAAAGAGTCTCTTGGGTTATTACAAAGCCGCATGTCGGACCTACGACGCATGTGTGCCAATGATCGATGAGACCACTTTCGAAACCCTCTTATCTTTTTCAACATCAAAGCCGCCGGACCGGGGAAAGAAAAATATACGAGAAAAAAAAACCAAGCCTACGAGTACGGATCCATACTAGCAGAAAGGACGAAAACCACCGGTTGCGAATTCGGCTGCCACCTGCTTGCACTGAAAAAACAAGAGCACTTTGGTGCAGCCGGTCTGCGCTAGTCCATATCCGGTAATTGTGCCCAAAAGGGAAGGGAACTGCCAGCGCCTGGAGCAGAGCACTATGGTAACTAGTGCTACGTACTCGTAGTATCCTTATTACAGAGTATGGATACAGAACCCAAGTAGTGTGATCCCTGAGATTTCCCTTTTTTAAGAAAATTTCCCTTTTCAGATAAGAGCGAGCGGACAGCGGCGACATGACGAGGAAGGAGCGATGGGAAGGAAAAGAAAATGAAAAATGAAACTGACACGAAGCAAAAGACAAACAGGAAAGAAGCATCAAAAAAAGAAGCATCAAAAAGGAAGAAAGGTCAATGGAAAGGAGCAAAAACTCAATGCGAGGGAGAGGTTGTCCAGAAGAGCACTTGTACTCCGTACGAGCAAACTGAATGACCTCACAGGTCTCCCCTGCCTAAGCACATGCTGCCGAAAAAAGCCAAGCGCCACCAATCAGCGCCCGCCATTCCCCACGCTTGTACAAGCTCTCCTCCTGCTCTTTCCCTCTGCTCTTTGCTCTTGTTTCATTCTTGCCACCGCGGAGACTTCGCAGGCATGCGGTGTGTCTTAACCGAGAAGGTGCGGCCAAGGGCATGGCTGAACTAGAGAGCTCTGCGTGCCCAGGGAGACAAAAGAGTACTTAAACGAAGCCGTTCCCACCTCTGCGTGTCTTCTTTCATATTCTCGTAGTCATTCTGTATTACGTCGTAGGGCATTGACAAACTGCTGCCTTTTGAATTTCTCTTCCAGTCTCTTCCAGTCTCGTGTCTCTTCCAATTGTCATTGCTCGTTATCTTTCCCTTCCTGCCTCTCTTCTAGTCATTGCTCGTTATCTTTCCTTCTCGCGTCGTCCTGCTCCTCTCTCCAAAATGGCTTCTGTCGAAAGCATTCTCCAGGGCGTCAACGTGCTTGGCGCCGTCGGCGAGGAGCACAAGAAGATCCTGACGCCCCAGGCGCTCTCGTTCCTGGCCCTGCTGCACCGCTCGTTTGACGGCACGCGCAAGAAGCTGCTGGAGCGCCGCATCGCTCGCCAGGCCGAGATTGACCGCGGCGTGCTGCCGGACTTCTTGCCCGAGACCAAACACATCCGCGAGAGCGTCTGGCAAGGAGCACCGCCGGCGCCCGGTCTTGTGGATCGCCGCGTCGAGATCACCGGGCCGACGGACCGCAAGATGGTCGTCAACGCGCTCAACTCCAATGTCTTTACATACATGGCCGATTTCGAGGGTGAGTTTGGGGTGACTTGCGCCAGCTGTGAAGTAGCTGTTGCTGTGCAGTTGTGCAGTTGTGCTTCTGCTGCTGCTGCTGTATTCGCTTGCTGACATTCAAAAGACTCCAGCGCTCCGACCTGGGACAACATGATCAACGGACAGGTCAACCTGTACGACGCCGTGCGGCGGAAGATCGACTTCAAGCAGGGCGCCAAGGAGTACAAGCTGCGCACAGACCGGACACTGCCGACGCTGATTGTGCGGCCGCGCGGCTGGCACCTGGACGAGAAGCACGTCACCGTGGACGGCGTCGCCATTTCCGGGTCGCTCTTCGACTTTGGCTTGTACTTCTTCCACAATGCGCGCGAGTCGATTGCGCGCGGCACCGGCCCCTACTTCTACCTGCCCAAGATGGAGTCGCACCTCGAGGCGCGGCTGTGGAACGACGTGTTCAACCTGGCCCAGGACTACCTGGGCCTGCCGCGCGGCACCATCCGCGGCACCGTGCTGATCGAGACCATCCTGGCCGCCTTTGAGATGGAGGAGATCATCTACGAGCTGCGCGACCACTCGTCGGGGCTCAACTGCGGCCGCTGGGACTACATCTTCTCCACCATCAAGAAGTTCCGCCAGAACCCCAACTTTGTGCTGCCCGACCGCGCCGCCGTCACCATGACGGTGCCGTTTATGGATGCCTACGTCAAGCTGCTGATCCAGACCTGCCACCGCCGCGGCGTGCACGCCATGGGCGGCATGGCCGCCCAGATCCCCATCAAGGACGACCCGGCTGCCAACGAAAAGGCCATGGACGGCGTGCGCGCCGACAAGCTGCGCGAGGTGCGCGCCGGCCACGACGGCACCTGGGTGGCCCACCCGGCCCTGGCCGGCATTGCGCTAGACGTCTTCAACCAGTACATGCCCACGCCCAACCAGCTGTTTGTGCGCCGCGAGGACGTGCACATCAGCGCCAACGACCTGCTCAACATGAACGTGCCCGGCCAGATCACCGAGGCCGGCATCCGCAAAAACCTGAGCATCGGCCTCGGCTACATGGAGGCCTGGCTCCGCGGCGTCGGCTGCGTGCCCATCAACTACCTGATGGAGGACGCCGCCACGGCCGAAGTGTCGCGCAGCCAGGTCTGGCAGTGGGTGCGCCACGGTGTCACCACCGCCGAGGGCAAGCGCGTCGACAAGGCATATGCCCTCAAGCTGCTCAAGGAGCAGGCCGGCGAGCTGGCCGCCAAAGCCCCTGCTGGCAACAAGTACCATCTGGCTGCAAAATACTTTTCTGGCCAGGTCACCGGCGAAGACTATGCCGACTTTTTGACATCGTGAGTTGCCCGTACCCGGTTTGAATTGATTTGGTTCCTTGGGTTTGACTAACATTCACAGACTTTTGTATGACGAGATCACGGCTGCAGGAAGCCCGCTTCCAGCCTCGAAGTTGTAAATAATTGGCGTTTTGTTTCTTGGTCATTTGATGTCGTCTTTTTGCTCTCTTTCATTTTTTGCTCTCTTTCATTTTTTTAAACATTTAAAGCGCGGGTTTTGCACTCTTTTTTTCCTTATCTCTGGGACTTTTTTGTTTTTTCCCCATCTCTGGGACGTCTTTTTCCCTCCTTCTCTTGACTTTGGGATATATTGGACCAGGAACGTCGGCTGGCATATTGTGTAAACAATTTGGTAAAAACCTGCTTTTGTCAGACATTGCAAAGCAATAAAATGTAGGAAAAGAACAAGGGAATAAAAAACCAAGAAAAAGAATTGTACGTGGGTCCGGCTGTCTTTGTTGTTAATTTGTCTCTCCTTTTGTAGTTGAAGAAATCAGCTTATCCCGAGACAAGGACGTCTCAAACGTCAATTCTCGGGATTCAGATCCCAGTCTTGTGAAGGAGAACGCCGTTTTATAGGTCTTTGCTTCCAGGAGAGTCCGAGAAATAGTGGCACGGTAGAGGAAGACAGCTAGGACAAGCCTTACTGCACAACCCGAGAAGTCTCAAGCCGGCAGCTTTTTTGCCTCGTCGTCTCGTCGAATCACTTCTCATTATCAAGATTTTGGTCATGTCTATCCCGCACGCCTGTCTTTCTTTTTTTTTGACTCTTTCGGATACACGCAGTTCTACGTCACACTTTAGCGTCGCCGATTATCGAGACATGCGAGTATTGTCATATCCTTTTTTCGAGGAAGGAATGCCCGAATGCTGCTGGCAGGCATTTTCCTGTTTCTGAATGTTCTGGTTTCATACACGCCCCCATCCTTGCCGCGAAGCTGGACAGAGACAGTTTCTGGGGTCGGCCTTTGTCTACCTCTTCTTTCAGACAATCGCACGAGCAAATGGGTGAGGTGAAAAGCAATTGTGACCTGCGAGCGAGACAGCCAGGCGTCGGGAAAAAAAGAAAAAAAGAAAAAAGTGCTTTTTACTCGTAAAGAGAGCGGACACAAAAGGGAAAGAAAAAAAGTGCTTTACTCGTAAAGAGAGCCAGACACAAAAAAGGAAAGAAAAAAAGAAGCAGCAAAAGGGATCGTGGGCAAGCTGATCCAGCCTCGAGAGCTTGTTCCTCTCTCGACGATGGCTGTCTTGCCCAGTCTCCGAAGGGGACGATGCATGTCAAAATGAGAGACTGCAGTGGGATTGAGCTTGTTCGTAGCACTGTTCTCCGTAATCCTTCTCAGAGGGGGGCGTGATGGGCACAATTTACTCGTACATTTTTTCCTCAGATAAGCACACTCTCCTCGACGACAAAAACGCAAGGAGTGGCAAAAAAAGGATTGGTTCTTTTGCTTCTGGGGGGCCAGCATCCTCCATATGGTATGGCACCACCCCCTGTCCATGCTTTTCTGCTGTACGACACAGAAGTCTCTGCTCCAGCCTATTCCGCCCATCTGTTTTCGTCTTGGGAAGAAGGCGGTCAGGGGCAGGCCCGGGTTGGACTCTCTTGTCACGGAGACTTTGTCCAGCACTGTAACGATGGGCTTCAAGACACCCCGAACAAAAGGTACTTTTTGCACATATGCAGATGTACCGACAAGCATGACGTACTTTGAAAGATGAAGAAAGAAAGCGTTGCAGTTTGACGTACTTTGTACTTTGTAAGATGAAGATGGAAAGCGTTGCAATGTACTTTTTCAAAGTGAAGATGGAAAGCGTTGTACTTTTTGAAAATGAAGATGGAAAGCGTTTTTTCCCCTTGCTCCCCTTGCTCCCCCTGCTTTCCCCCTTGCATGTGCGTTCCGGTGTGCTAGGCCAGCCTCGCTTGCTCAAAAGAGGCACAAAAGCAGAAGACTGCAGATACGACAGCCCCCCCCCCATGCGACGTACGGACGGAGTACGCCGTATTACTCGTCTGCAGTGTCAGTATTACGTCCTAATAGCGATCGACAGGGCCAGGGTTTGGCAGTGATGAAAAAAGACAGAGTGAGATGTACGACAGAGGGCGACATGAACGGTAATACGATATATGGAATACTCTGGACAAAGAGTATGAATATGACTGTATGAGTACTCGTACGGAGCACTCTAATGCAGCCTCCATCCTTCATACTCGTCTTCCGTGTAAAGCTGGAAGCGCCATACGAAAAAGGCTACTGTTTTTTTTTCCCCTTCCTAGTCTCCCCTTTTCAGCATTGATCTGTCGCTCGTCTTTCCTACTCGTACACATTCTTCGACCCCAACCCGGCAAAGCATCAGCCAATCCGAAAGCAAAGAAATCCCGAAACCTTGCAGACAGACGGGAGTTTGACAAGACCCTTCATACCATATGCTTCGTCCGTGGTATTGAATTCTAGTGCTTGCACTCACCATTCTCCAATATTTTCTAGCCATCTCAGAGAGCGGTACGCGCAGTCTCTCTCTCTCTCTCTCCTCTCTCTCCTCTCTCTCCCCTACGAACGAGCAAAACCGTGTGGAGAGAAAGCGAAACAGAGCAAGAGAGTGGGTGTTAAGAGGCAAGACAGTACTCCGTACCTCGTAATCACTCCATAGACTGCCTTCGCTTCCGACCAGCCTGGACAGGGCCCCTGGCCCTTTTGGCAGTACTATCGGCCCCACTCGTCACCTGCTAGCGGATTGCGGCTGGAGAATTGCACTCTCGTATGGGCATTTTAACTTTGTAGGGGTCTTGGGCCCGTCCAGGGTTCCGATTGTGGTACGATGTACGGAGTACGGAGTACTTGTACTCTGTTCGTGGTATTATGGATACTCCTCCATGTGCTGCGTGAAATGAGGCGCAGTGAAGTATTGGACGATGTACCGAGTACGGTGCCATAGTGCAATGCTCAATGCTGATAGCAAAAAAGAGAGAGAGAGAGAGAGAGCGAAAATGACAGCGAGAGCATGGGGGTCGTCGTTCTGTACTCGTATTTGCTCGCTTGCTGGTAAAGAGCGGTTCAGGGCATTTGAGCCCCATTTTCTCTGCCGAACCCGGCCACCAAGAAAACAAATGAGAAAAAAAAAACCTGCGAGGGTCTCTGAGCGGAAAGAGAGCCGAGTGGGATGTTGATTCTGCATTCTTTGGATTCCGCACTGGAGCTAGAACCGATCTGGTCCCAAGCGCAGACTTGTACATGTACGAGTACGGAGTAATGTCGTCGTAGACAAATCATTTCACTCGCGTGCTGTACGAGCACTCGTCCTTTGCTTGAAATGCACTACGGCCACAGCGTGCAATGCCACCCAAGCAGCATGGTGTTGATGCGTCAGGCCGTCTCTCTGTGGGAGCTAACTTTCCCCTTGGAAATAGCCGCCAACGTCGAAAAATGCAAGACGTTTTCTTTGGCGGCCTTCTGTTGGTTCATACAAGCATTCCTATGGCGTGAAGCCGGACGGATCCTCCGTATGCCGAGCAGGAGTATCTATATTACGGGTGTCATTGGCTGTTTGGCTGTGCCCCGTAGCAACACTGCGAGCAATACAAAGCGCGTCCGGTCTCTTCGTTAAAAATTCCCCAAAGCACTCAAAAAACAACTAGGGGATGCAAGGGGACCAGGGCCGGAGTGGAATGAGCCAGGGTTGGCGCTGGGCTGAGGATTTGAGTATGGAATAAAAGGAGAACGAGTACGACGTACTCGTACTTTATCACAGAAAAGCAATACGACGTACGAGCGTCGCGGGATGGCTCGCTCTGGTGACTAAAAACGAGCAAGCCTTGTGGAGGCTCTACTGGACGGGATTTTTCTGGTCTTGCTCTGTACTCGTATGAAAAAAGGTATATTTGCGGGAGAGGAGAACAATTTACTCGTACGAGTAGAAAGGCTTTTTTTTTTCGTCTGTCAGCAAGGCCTGAAAAGGGGTTTCTGCAGAGTCATAATACTCGTCCTCTGTACTCGTGTACTCCGTATGCCAGAACATGGCTATCCAGCACCGCCGAGCTGTCGATTTTCACTACTTTTCCAACGGCTGCAAGCGTGCTCGTAGCTCCCCAGCTAGCGAAAGGCCGGCCGGCTTAGGGCGTAAAGCGGTAGCAGTGCTTTCCGAGCGAGCACGAGCTCTTTAGTGTCTTATCACGTCGTAGTATTGGGCGCAGGCACCTGCGGTCCAGACGGGTCTTTTCTTGGAGTTTACATCACTGACTCTGTGCTGCACTACCGGCCGGGCTGGGCTCTGCTCTAACGGGAATGGAGCCCATACGAGGCGATTCGAAGGGAGATATAAAGACGTTACAGTGATGCAGGCCCATCTGTCCGGCAGTCGAGTGAAAGAAGCATCTCTCGCGATCTACGACTACGTTGACAGAAAGAGACAGCTTTCCCTCAGACAGCTTTCCCTCAGAGGCAGCTTTCCCTCAGAGACAGCTTTCCCGGCTCAAATCACAGCATGTCGCCGAGCCGGCCTCATTGGCTGGCCGCCTGCCAGCCTGCCAGTGGAATGTACGAGTACGAGTGCTTTTATCGGTACGTCGCAGAGCTGCAGATAAATGCATCTGTGGTCCTATGAATACTTTGTACTTTTGAGTACCTGTACTCGTACGGCTGCGTGCAGCACCACTCTAGACTCCTACGAGGACCATAAGGCAATGTACTGGAAAGTACTTTCAGAGGCTCTCGTGCAAAACCAAGCACTATGCCTACCGGTTAGCGAGGCCGTTTACCTCGCCTCCTTTCGTGAAGGGTACCCACAAGACTGTATTGCTGCTCTGAACGGAGTATATACGAGACGAGTAGGGTACACAAAGCAGGTACGTCGTACACAAAGCAGCTATCACTACACAGAGTGCTCTTCTCGAGGAGACGGCTGGCCGCACGCTGCTGCTCGCCCTGACAGCGAACCGACAGTCGGCATGTTCCGTGACGTCGGTGGCTCTTTTTGCTCTTCTTTTGCTCGTCTTTGCTCTGGCCGTCCATCGATCTAGCCAAGCGAGCAGCTAAGAAACAGCCACACTAGGGGCCGATGACTTGACCTACCGAGCAGGCGGACTGTGTGGTCGCCCTTTACGCCATCGACACCTTGACTTTGTCCGGCGTGTTGCCAGCTCAAGGCACATCGAAGCAGGGCAGACTCGGGGAGAGGACAGGGTACGGGTGTGAATCATTCAGCTCGACAGCATGTATTAATACTCCGTACCGCTATGAGAGACAGAGAGATGCACAGCTTTTCAGCTGAACAATTGACGCTTTTGTCACACATCAGGTCTGAAGACGTGTGACGGAAAGAAAAAAGGGGGCAAGAGAAGAGGAGGGGGGAAAAAAAGATCCCGAGAGACGTTGCACTGCGCCAATTGGTAGCAACAGCTCGGGACAAGCGCCGTGGGCGAGAGCAGATTGGGTTGATTGGGGGCTGCTGCACTTGTGCCTGTAGGACAGACGAGAACAACTCTCAAACTCGAAAGTCTACGGAGTACGGAGTACTCATACTCGGACTCGCAACAACGAAAACTCGTTCACGGTCCGGCTGCTGCTTGGAGCTGGAGTGGTTGTTGCGAGCCCCTGAAATCAGCCCCTGGAATGCAAATTGGGAAAAAGCGGTAAAGCCTCGAGAATTGCATCCTCTTTGGGTTGGAGGGGGAGGGGGGCTTTAAATGTCAATAATTGCCCTCAACACAACAACCGAGACAATACGAGAAGTACGACGTATTGCGGAGTAATACGATACAAAGTACGGAGTACTGAGTAGCAGTGTGAAGTACTGTGGAAAGTCTACGAGTACGAGAGAGCATACAAGTACAAGCAGGCAAAAATCCTTTGCGTCTTTCGTACAGTCCAGCCAAGACACGCAAAAGATCTGATTCCAAAGCATCGGGCATTCAGCAAAGGTACTCCGTAGGTGCGAGCACTCTCCCCGGTTACTATCATTCCTACAAGTTGCATGCCGTTCGCCGTAGACTGGGTCCGACTGTTGGTATTTTCAAGTGATTTGAGATCTGGTCTATTTTGTATTTTCAAATGATTTGGGATCTGGTCTATTTGTATTTTCAAATGATTCGAGATCTGGTCTATTGGTATTTTCAAATGAGGTCTGGTCTATTTGTATTTTCACTGGTCTTGATTGTATTGCTTCGCAGACAACCTCCACCGTTCGTCTTGTTTTCTGTCCCTCAAACCTCACTCCGTATTACGGCTCCTATTCTTTTGCGGCCGCCTGCTAATACTGCCCAGACAATCTCTCCCCAGCGGAATCAATTCCCCGCACCACCACTACAGACCAATCTGGCCAGGCGGTCGACGCTACGAGCCGCATGGAGGAAGCCAAGCCACAGCGAGGGGTGCTCGACGCGACATTGTAATAATAACAGGCCGTCCATACGTCGCATTATCGATTCCAGAGTATGGGTGAGTGGGGGTGTAGGCGGTACTGTCACTGTACTCCGTACGAGTACTCGTACGGCCTCGTAGAATATTGCTGCCCCTGTCCGGTACTTGCAAAATCAAACAAAGTACGATGTACCTCGTACTCTGTAATAAGCTGTTGATGCAGAGCAATACGTGACATGTTTTGGCTGGAACGTTTGTCTTTCTCCACGCTGGCCTTGGTCGTTCAAAGTCGACGAGTAATAGTACTCCGTACTCGTACTCCGTACTTTGCTCTCCGTCCTCTACCACAAGACTGGCTAGCCTAGAGCTCTCGCTAGCCACACGCCATGCAAACCGTTTCTAGCACGAGTCTTTCTGCTAATATCCATACTAGCCCTGCTCGCAAATGCGACTCTGTATCTGCCATGCCATAGCAATCGCCCCGTGGCTTGGGAGACCCGGCTTCTCATGCAGAGCATCGTCATATAATATTATATACGAGACATACCGACAGGGCCAGCAAACCCCGTTCGCAGGCGAGCCCTCTCTCTCTCTCTCTCTCAGCATCCCATGGACCCGTGTGCTCGTCCTGCTTGTGCTGCCAGACAGACACCGATTGGAACACAAAAAGGCAGGTTGACTGACCGGTCGGAACAAAACTTGCCCATCAACCTTTTCTTTTCCCCCCCCACCTCCCCTCCCTTTTTAAGAGGAAGGGCTGAATACCCATGCAGATTACTCCGTATTACGCCAGCAGGTTATTGGCTTGCCCAGAGATAAACGACGTACGAGTTACCAGTATAGTCTGTCTCTGACTCTACCCAAGGCAGAGACGGAGAGGCCCCTGCTTAGCTTAAAATTAAAGAGCATCTTTTTCCATCATTTGTTTCTTACGTCGTCGTCTTACTGTCTTGCACTGCTGCAGATGGCGTTCCAGCGCTTGATCCACACCTCTACGGAGCGTTTGTCCCACCCTTCCTGTCTCTCGGGCACCATCCCTCCCTGTTTAAATGTTCTGTCGCTTCGTGGCTTGGGGTCTGGTGTCTTCTGTAAGTGTGGTGGGTGACCTGTTTTCATTCGCCATGTGCTGTAGCACTTTTTCACTTCAGTGGTGCTTTTGGCTTTTCCCTCCTTGGTTTGATTTCTTTTTTGCTTTGTGCCGTCTTCCTTTTGCTTTGTCCCGTCATCTCTTCGAGAAGCTCTCTGCTCTTCCCGTCGCTTGTCTTGTTCATGTCTTTCTGTGCCTTTCTACAGTAAGACAGACAGCTACCAAACTTCTTTCATACCCCCTCTCCTCTGCCCTTGGCTCTCGCTTCCTACACCCCCCGGCCTCTATCATCTTTCGATGTGATTTCTCATCCACATCCCGGCAGCCCCCCCCCCCCGCAAGGAGGCCAGCCGGCTCCCCCAATTCCCGTTTCGGAGTAGTTATAATTTCAGCCTCTCTGCTCCATGCCTCAGCTAGAGTAACAATACGTCTCGAAGGGCGAGACCCGTCGTCACTGTTGCGGCTCCGTCAGAGTGTAAGGGAAGAGCAGGTGCTGCCTTGTTAAAAAGAAAGAAAGAAAGAAAGAAAGAAAAAGAAAAAAAGAAAAAGAAAAAAAGAAAAAGAAAAAAAGAAAAAGAAACACATAAAACGTAAAGTCAGGCGCCCTGCTTTATCAACGCCAAGAAGGCGGCTCTGTGATCTTCAGCAGCATTGTAGTAGCAGCTGCTCGTCGCCGTTGAGATGCCAGGGGACATTGCTCGTTCTTCTCGTTTCTCGTACTTTCTCCCACACAAAGCACCGCCAGCTTTAGACGCGGCCAAGTTCCGCCAGATGCAGATACAGCCGTGCACAGCCGTACAGGGTTAGATGCCCAGAATTCTAATTCCTCTGTCCACTCGCAGAGAAAGAGAAAGACCTCTCTGCCACACACTCTCTCCCACACACACGTCGTTGCCCTGCACCCTGCAACCCGTTCTCGTATAAGCATAGACCACGAAGCCTGCCAGTCAGAGTCAGCCTGAGCCGCCAAACTTTTGTGTCTTTTCTCGGACACACACTTCTCTCCTTCTCGTCCTAGCTCGACCCACCTCTGTAATCACTCTTGTCTTTCCTGTCTTTTTTACCTCTAATATTTTTTTATTGTTTTCCTTTGCCTCTGTAACCGTAACCACCCCCCCCCCCCCCCTCTTTTATCAGCTGTCCGGTCTGGCTTTTCGCTTTCCTTTCTCTCTTCTTTTCCCTTCTTCTCGTTTTGCCATCACCCTCCGTCTTGGCTTTTCCATCGTCAAATTCTCCCCTCTCTCTCTCAGCCGGCAGTCCTCTATCTTCATGGCTTTGTTCTTCTCGTCTCTCTTCGTCCGCCCTCTCGCTACGCCCAATGTGCATCATCCAACTTCCTAAGGGCCCAGCGCATGTTTGGCTGCCCACAAGCTGGTGAGACGGACGGACAAGACGACACAGAGTGCGCAAGAAAAAAGAAAAAAAAGGAAATACGAAAATACCTGAAGAAATCCTGGTGAGCAGTCACAAATCAGAAGAGACAGAACGACGACCCAAGAAGCCAGCAAAATCAGGAATCAAAAGGCAGAGATAAGAAGCTAGCTGGGAATATCCAACAACGGGCTACAAAGCCAGCAAAAGAAAAGAAGAGAGCTGCGCCGTCAAGAAAACAACTTGGGACGGTGAGAATACCACAGCCACCAACTGAACATCAACAAACCAACTTCAGACACCAGACACCAGACACCATCACCACAAACACTAAACACCAGACACCAGACACCATAGCCAGACACTAAACACTAAACACCACACCGCAGACACCATAGACACCGTTCTCCAGCTGGTGGCTGTCTTACTGCACTGGGTAAACCTCCTTTTTTATTTTTCATTTGTTCCCTCGCTTCTTTTGCCTCTTTTTTTTCACCATTTGAGTGTAAATAAAATTACTCTGCACCCCACCACAGCACGCACGCACAGAGAGAGAGATACACACGGAGAGAAGGAAAGAAAGACACAGACAACACAAAGGGAAAAAAAGGAGGACAACTCAAGCATCGTGAAAGCGAGACAGCTACCACAGCTGCATGGAGGGAAGAGGGAAACCATCGGCCGCATATCAAGACCACAGCAGTTTGTGTCCTCCAACGAAGCCCATCGTCGCCACAGCCGGCAAAGTTGAGCAGACCGCAGAAGCAGCGGCAGCAGCAGCGCAAAGACAGAGACCGCCTGGGCGACGACGGCCTACGACGGACGCCATCGCGAGTTGTTGTCCCTAGCGGACATGGCAGGCATTCCGGCGTCTGCGCTGTCGACCTTCTCGCTAGCCTCTCCTGGGCTGAGCCATGAGGAATCCCTGGTCCAGGACACTCCGAGTACGCATGATTTCGGGCCTGTTGTTGATTTGTTGCTTCTTAGTGCTGCATCCTTTTTGTTTGCTTTGCTTACCTTGCTTTTCTTTTTTTCTGTCCTCTCCCCTTTTTGTCCCTTTGCTTAACCTCTCCTCCCCCCCCCCTTATTTTTATCCTTCTTTTTCGCTCGCGTAACCTGGCTGAACCGTGTAACCCACAACTGACAATGCCAGGATTCAGCAGCGACCAGCTCGGTTCTCTGGACCACCTGAGCAGCAGCGACAGCGCCAGCCGAAGCAGCAGCAGTGTTGGCGGCCGCGGCAGCAGCACCAGCAGCAGCCAAAGCGACAGCTACAGCACTGCATCGCAAACGCCGTACTGTTCAGACACCTCGGTTGGCTGTGCGCCCTCCGAGCCTCACTCGCCGCAGCAGCAGCCTCTCCACTGTCTGCAGCTTCAGACCCCTCAGGCCTTTCACCCACACCACTCGCAGCAGCAGTACCAGTCGCAGCTTTACCAGCCTCAGCAGCACCAGCCTCAGCAACGCCACCACCATCACCACCACAACCACCACCACCACCAAACCCCCGACTCGTCGCCTTGGCCGCATCATCTCTACACGTACAACAACGGCACGCCTGCGCCACCGTCGGCCGATTCTCCCGCTAGCACCAGCAGCAGCCAGCATTTCGCCGACGCAGTAGCGGCAACGGCGCCGATGAGCGTGTCCATTGGCCACCACCAACCGGTTTCCTCGCTCTGCGGCATCAGCCATCTCGGCAGTCTAGGCCATCGTGGCAGTCTCGGCGGCGGTCCCGCAGCCGCGCCGCCGTCGTCTTTTGTGCCGGATTCCCTGATCCACTCGCCGGCTCTGCACCACCATCACGTCGACAGCCAGCCGGACCGCGCCGGCCACCAGCAGCAGACCTTTGGTTTTGCCGCGTCCATAATGCTGGGCTCTGGCGGCGGAAGTGTCGAGAGTGGTCGGCAGCAGCAGCAGCAGGTCAATGAAGAACAGCAAGAGCAGCAGCAGCATCAGCAGCAGCAGCAGCAGGTCAAAGAAGAGCAACGACTGCAGGAGCTGCAGGAGCAGCAACAGCGACAACGTCAGCAACATGGCCAACATGACCAACATGACCAGCGTGGCCAATATGATCAACTGGAGCACCGCCACCAACACCATCGTCACCCACAAATAGAGCCCATGTCGAGGCAAAGCACCGGCCCAACCAGCATGGATACGACGGCGGCGGTGGTCGGGGAACCGACCGCAGTGGCTCTCAGCTACCGGCCGCCGCCGCATCTCTCGCCGTCGATGAGCAGCAGCACTGGTCCTGTCCTAGGACGAGGAAGCTATGCGTCGTCATCCACGCCACCCCCGCAGCCCAGCAAGCTCAGTCTGGTCCAGACCCTGCCGAGCCACGGCAGCAACAGCAATTTCAAGACAGAGGGCGATGACTCTGGGAGTGGCAGCGGAGCAGCAGCAGAAACCGGCAATGGTGGCAGTGGTAGCGGCGGAGGCAGCGGTGCAGGCGGCCGGTTAATTCCACCGCCCATTCCGTCCCAGGGCCTCTCCGGTCTGGTAGCGCCTCCATCACTAGCATATGCCACAGGTCCACCCGTCAGCAGCCGCGGCAGCACCAGCACCAGCAGCACCACCAGAGGCGAAGCTGCTGGAGGCATTGGTGGCACTGCCAATTCCAGCGGCAGCGGCAGCGGCAGCGGCAGCGGCTATCCGTCATTCCACCACCACCGAAGCACACATGCACCACCTCCTCCACGGCTACCGTTGTCATCGCAGCAGCAGCAGCAGCAGCAGCAGCAGCAGCTTGCGGGATCCGTCATGTCCAGCATGGCCAGCCCGGGCGGCGGCGGCAGTAGCAGCAGCGGCGGGCCAGCGACTCTTGTGTCAAGTCCCTCGAGCTTGCCATACGCAGCATCATCGGCAGGCAAACCTGTCCTGTACAGCAACATACCTGACGGAGGAAGAAGTAGCAGCCATGCCCAGCACGCTTCGTCGCAGCAGCAGCAGCACCAAGCGCAACTACACCACCACCTGCAGCAGCATCCGCAACAGCTTCAGCACCCCCCGCACCCTCAGCACCCCCCTCACCCTCAGCACCCTCAGCACCCTCAGCATCCGCAGCATCCGCAGCATCCGCAGCATCCGCAGCATCCGCAGCAACACCCGCACTACCACCACCACCAGCCGCTGCATCACCCACACTACCTGCAGCCTCATCCCGAATACTCTCAGCAGCAGCACCAGCAGCACCCCCCCCACCCCCAACAACCTCAGGTCCACCACCACCTGCTGCCACCAGGCTCCGCTGCTGGCATGGGCATGGGCATGGGACTGAACATGGGTATGGGGATAGGCATGGGCAGCATAGGTATGGGCATGGGCATGATGGGCAGTGGCATCGGGGTCATGGGCGGCGGCCCCGGTGGCGGAAGCGTGGGAGGCCGCGGCATCGGCGGCGGCCACCACCACCACCACCATCATCCCGGCTCCATGGGGATGCTGGACCGACCCTTCAAGTGCGACCAGTGCCCACAGTCCTTCAACCGGAACCACGACCTCAAGCGCCACAAGCGTATCCACTTGGCCGTCAAGCCGTTTCCCTGTACTTTTTGCGACAAGAGCTTCAGCCGGAAGGATGCATTAAAGGTGTGTTTTTGTTTTTGTGTTTGTGTTTGTGATTTTGTGATTTTGTGTTTTTGTGATTTTGTGTTTTGGCTCGCTTGTTTTCCCGTGAATGCTTGTTGGTTTCTGTTTCTGTGTCGTCAGCTGTGTTTCCTGTCAGTGTATCCGTCTGCAATGTTTTCCTGTCCCTTGCTTTGCGTCCTTTTGTGGCCATGCCTTCCGTGCTGTTTTCTTCGTCTTCGTTACCCAATCTGACTCTTCAGCGTCATCGCCTGGTCAAAGGCTGCGGCGCAAACTCGGCGGCCTCGGCTGACAGCGCGTCGATGCCGTCCGCGTCAAAAGCCCAGTAAACACTGCTGCTGGCAAAAACGATATAACGAGCGATCATATTTTGGAGGGATGGGAAAAATTGTGTTGTTATTGGGTAACGGGAAAGTCCAAGTCAAGGGACGATGGGACAATGGGCAATGGACAATGGACATTGGGACTTGTATTTTTTTTTCTGCTATAGGAATCGGCTGTATTCCCTGGATGGGTATTGTATTCTGGAGGACTTGGAGGACTGAACAACATATCGGAAGAACTGGGCCTTTGTTTTGGAGGACTGAACAATTGATTTAGCTGGATAAAATCTTGAGAGAATTGGACTGGTTCTAGAGGACTGGAATGTATGCTCACGGGGCCGATAGAAGAGAACATTGGCCGGACAAAATACAGCGGCGGAAGGACGGCAGAAGATCAATGGGGGCAAGTGCTTCCGTCTATCTTTTTACCCTCCTTCCTGTTTTGCTACAAGCTCACACACGCCACATAGTGGACGACAGCGGGCAAGTGCGAAAACGGAATGAACGACCTGCAAAGCTCGTCATGATGTCGGCCTGCGAGATTCGCGCCTTCCCTCCAGCTGCAACTGACCAAGTCCAGCCTTGAATGAAACGGGCATCGACATAGCTTTTGTGCGATCGCATCCGACTTGATGCCCACAATGATGAAATTCAAACCAAAAGCCGTAAGTCTTGGAGCGTTTTTCAATGCACCAGTGCACCACGGCAGACAGCTGTGGTGGCAGCGGGCGAGCATGGCCGAGACTCGTCCTCGCTCTCCAGCAGCTAAAATCCAACTGCTCCACATGCCCAATCGGGTAATCATAGCCATAATTCGTCAGTGGTCCACAACACGTGATCTTGTTTGGTGAACAGGATAATCTCTTGGCTAACACTCAAAGCTACTTGACAGTTTCAACTCAACATCCCTCTCATGCCTCTGCACTTGTCCTCCGCATTAATACCTTCCACTCTTTTGTTTAAATTCGGTTTGCTTTTGACCACAAAAATTTAAGACGTCGCTTATCGATTCGCCTTTCAGTGGTGTTAATGTTGCTGTCAAAAAAATCCTCCCCAAGTAGTTTGGCGAGGCAAGACATCACACCAAAAATTAAAAGACAAAAAAAAAAAACCGGACAAAAAAGAAAGAAAACGTTACAAAAGGGACTCTTTGTGCCACCGGGCAGCTCCTTCTCTTTTCCTCTCCCTGTATATCTCGCTTTTGTTTATTATTTTTGGTCAAAACAAGATCAAAATCAAATCAAAAGTAAAACAAGCAATGCAGTTGTCAAGAAACTGCAACAAATCAAACGAAATCAAGCAAGATATAAAGTTTGAATCAGCTCCAAAAAAGGCCCAACAATATAAAAGCAGAAAAAGAAAAAAAAAAGAAGTGAAGGAGAAAATGGTTGCCAGAAAGATAAAAAACGCAGTCATTGCTTATTATAATATTGCAGAGGCTGCAAATTCAAAAGACAAAAAAGACAAAAAAGAACAATGCAATGATGCCTGAAGAGTACAAAAGAAAGGCAAAAGATGTCGACCTTAGATGATCGCAATGATGGGAGGGCGGCTTAAAAAAAGAGAATCAACAAAACCAAATGCAAAGAGAAAAAAAGCTAAAGAAAAAAGAAAATCAAAAACCCAAAGAGAGTGAGAAAAGAAAATGAAAGAAATGAAAGGTCAAAGATGATATGATGGACGGCCTCCAATGCCACACCCACTACCAATTACGAGTTCAGCGTCCGGACCATCATCCTTGCCCGTCGCCGGTCCGTCACCAGAAGGTTGCGCTCCCGCAGAACGCTCTTGATGGTGTCGGCCACCTTGTGGAAAGAGTTGGCCGAGCCGGTCTCTTGGGTCATGCGCACAATGCTGAGGTGGTGACGCTTGCCGTGTTCGATCACCGTAATGATTTCGCAGGCGAACGAAACCTCACGAATGCCAAGGTCTAAAGGTCAGCACACAAGTCAAGAAAGTGAAGAATAAAAACCAAAAAAAAAAAAAATTGCGCGAAAAGAAGAGCGCCAAAAAAGAGTGGAAAGAGAACCCACAGTTATTCGCGGCCACGCGGGCAAAGACAATGTTGCGTTCCTTGTCGACCTCAATGTCGCGCACACCAAAAACGCGCCACTCGCGCAGCAGCAGCGACAGCTCCTGGCGCACGCGGCGCTGCGACAGCACCAGACACAAGTGGCGGCGCGCCGGCTTCACGCGGAAGAGGCGGGCCAACCAGTTGCGCTGCGGTTCAATCTTGCGAATGCTGCTCTGGTCGTCGGCCTTGACTGCAACACCACCAACACCACCAAGACTCTCGTCGTCAAACCAGCTGCTGCTGTTCTTGCTGCTCCGCCGGCTGTTGCGCGAGCTGCCCTGCTTGTTGCTGCTGCTCCGGCTGTTCTTACCAGCGCCGCCGGCGACGCCGGCATCGCCGGCGCTGCTACCACCGACGTCCTTGACCCGACGCTGCTTCGTTACACCCATGCCCAGCAATTTGGTGTCGCTCTTGTTGCCATTCTTCCAGAACGGCGGCAGCTGCAGAAAACTCTTTTTGCGTGTCAGCTCCGAGGCCGATGCGGAGTTCGTTGCCAATCCATTGTCCGCTTCGTGGCCCGCCGTCGCCGCTGTTGCTACTGCTTCTGCCTCTGCCTGCATGGTCGCACTGCTGTTTCTGTTGCTCTTTTCGTTGCTTTTCGCGCTCGTGTTGCTTGAGCTGCCATGACTAGCGCTGCGCCACACCTCGGCTGTCTTGGCCTGCCACCGGAACCACGCCCGTCGGGGATGGGCCGCGCCAGATCCCGCAGCAGCGGCAGCAGCAGCGTTCAGCTCATCGCGGGCAAGAAGAGACGGCCGCTTGCCCTGCAGCGAGCACCCTTGAGACGACGTCGCTGCCGCGTTTTCGCCCACCACCACCTCAACAGGCTCAAACAGGTCATCGGTCTGCGTAGCAACTTCCGATATGGCTGGCGTCTTTGTGCGTACCGCTGTCGGAGACACAACGACTCGGATGGTGTCCTCGGCCCGAGCCAAAACGTCCAGTCCTTCATTTTGCAAGCCCTCGCCGCTGACGCCGCCGCGGTGCTTCGACGATGAAGGTTCTGACACCACGCGCGGCTTCTTATCCGTCGTCACACCACCACCCGTTTCATAGATGGATGACAGCGGCCGCACAGTGGATTTGGTCTGTGACGCGCTCGCAGGTGCGGACACAACACGACGCGTTGTTGGCCTGTCAGCGAGACCCGATCGCTGACGCTGCTCTTGCGCCAGTCGCTGCTGTTGTGTGTCCTCTGCATTTTTGGATGTGGCTGTGGCTGCGCTCTCGGCATGCGCTGTTGGCGTTGACATCGGACGGCGCGTGGTGCTCCGCGCTGCAGCAGCACCTGTCCGCTGCTGTCGAGCCTGTGCCTTCATAATTTCGAGCTGGATCGAGTCCGACCGCGGCGGCGACGGCGGCAACGGCCGAGAATCCCATGGACGAGGACCCGCCGAGGACAACGCCCCAGAAGCCACTGAGCGCCCGCTCGACACCACAACCGCCGATGCGGAGTTGGTGGAGGACGCCTTATTAGGTGGCGCGTCTGGGCTGCTCAGGCGCAGCGAAAATGGCGAGTTGCGGCCCTGCGCTTCCTCTTCGGCTTCTTCCAAGGCCACACTTAGCAGCGAACTCATGAATGCCTCGTCCAGGTCCTTTGCAATACGGTTGCTAAACCCAGACAGGTCATCGTTCCAGGCCAGCAGCGACTCATCCTGGGCAGCCGGGCGCGAAGAGGCTGCATTGGCCGGGGCCGGGACTGCAGCTTCGACCGCCGTACCAGCCACCGGAGTTGAGGGTTGCTCAGCCAATGTCGCGCAGCTAGCCCCGACATCGGGCATACTGACATCCATGTTCAAGCTCACATCCCTCTTCATGCTGGCATGGCTGGCATTGCTAACGACGCTAACGCTACGCTGGCGACGGTGTTGCGCAACCGCCGCCTTGCGCACTTGCGAAAAGTCGACGCCGCGCCGGTAGCGGCTAGCTGGCCGGACGGCCGGCGCACCGTGGCGGCCGCCGGCGCTGCGCGTGCTGCGGATGGAGCTCATAGACCCACGGGAAGCCGCTAGGGCCACGCCGGGAGTGTTCGCCCGCCGCGGCCGCTTTGCAGCGGTGGCAGCGGCGGCGGCCGCCTTTGCGGCCTTGGCTGATTCGGCCTGCACAATGGACCGCACCTCAGCTTCGGCGCTCGAATTGCTGCGGTGGACCACAATGCGGGAGTGGGTGGCCGTGCGGGCGGCATCCTGGCCTGAGAGCTTGTCTGACGTGGGCTTGTAAGGGTCGTAGCTCTTCTCAGTGCCCGCCTCGGTTTCAGCCACGTTGGATATGACGGTGAAGCGTGACACGCTGCGCTTGTGGCCGGCACCGCGTGGCTGGGAAAACTGACGCGTGGAGACTTTGCGGTAGCTGGGCTGGCTGACGTGGTGGTAGTCACTCATAGAGTGCGTAAGCGTCGGGTTAAAGTTTTCCTGCTGGCGCTCCCGGTAGTTGTAGAGAAGCCAGTAGAAGAGCTTCTGGTCATTCGGCCTAGCAAAACGACATGTGAGAATGAGGAGGCTTTAGGAAGCAATAGGAAGCAAAAGGAAGCAAAAGGAAGCAAAAGGAGAAAAAACAGAATCAGACAGAATCAGACAAAAAAAAATCAAAAGCACCAGGACAAACTTACTCGTTGCTCACAAGCTTCGCAGCTAGGTCGTCCTCGCGCAGAGTGTGCCACATGGACCGCAGCTGGCGGAAGATCTGAGTGTCAATGCTGGCCAGGTCGAGGGGGCGGATCTGGGTGCCACGGCTGGCATCAATGGCATTGCTGCCACCGAGCTCATCCAGGTAGCCGTACTTCCACACAAGCGGGTGCAGCCACATTTCCTCCATGGAGATGCGGGTCTCGGGCTCGACCTGCAGGATGCGGTGGACCAGGTCCTTGGCCTCGGGAGAGAAGAAGTGGGGCATAGTGTAGATGCCCTTCTTGGCCTTGGCAAGCATCACACGGAGGTCTTCCTCGTCAAAGGGCAGGCGGCCGGCCAGCATGACGAAGAGGATGACGCCCATGCTCCAAATGTCGACCTTGGAGCCGTTGTAGGGGCGAGCCTTGAGCAGCTCGGGAGCGGCATAGTGCGGGCTGCCACAGGAGGTGCGCAGCTGGTCGCGTGGGCCCTGGTGCAGGGCGGCCATACCAAAATCGGCAATTTTGATCTGGCCGTCGGCCTTGAGCAGGATGTTCTCCAGTTTCAGATCGCGGTGGCAGATGTTGTACTGGTGGCAGTATTGGACGGCGCTCATCATCTGGCGGAAGACATACAGCGACGATTCTTCGGTGAGAGGGCCGTTGCAGCTAATGTATGTGAAAAGGTCGCCGTTTTCGACGTACTCGAGAATCAAGTAGCTATTTTGTCAGTAAGGCCATCTGTGCTTGTGTTGACGCGTTCTTTTTTTCTCTTGCTATCTGCCTTCGTGCTTCCTTTTGCGCTTTTCTCTCTTTCACTCCATCTTCCCTTCTTTTCTTCTTTACAGCGTTCTTTTTTTCTGTTTGCATTTTCTCATTCTTTCTGTTCCATGTCCACTTACATTTCGTTGCGGTTTTCCCAGATATCGTATAGCTTGACAATATTGGGATGCTCAATCAGCTTGAGAATGGCAACTTCGCGCTCAATGGCCAGAGGCATGCGACGGATGCCGTTCATATTTTCGGGCTGGCCGCGCTCGACCTGATCCAGCTGAGCGATGCTGCCCGACTGAGTCATGCGTGCCGTCTTCTTCGCAATAATCTTTACGGCCACAGCCTGGCCGGTGGCACAGTGACGGGCAGCTCGCACGCGGGCCGATGAGCCTTTGCCTAGAGTCTTCCCCAGCTGCCAAGGCCCAATATGGGACTTGCGGTTCGGGAAGCCATCACAGGCAGAGTACTGCGAGTCGCGAGGATTGGGCTCGGCAACGACGTCCTGGGCTTCAGCTGCCATGTCCGCCGCCGCCTGCTGCGCAGAGACGGATGCATTAGCAGCCGGGTGAGCATTGGAAGCGGCCCGGTAGGCGTCAGCCATCTCGTCGCCATGGCCGCCGCCACCGCCGCGACCGGGATGGGCTGCATGCTTGGCGTCGGCCGTGGCTTGTCGGTTAGCCCGCGATGTAGCATCGCCAAACGGCACACGCGTACTGGTTCTCGCTGCACTAACACGCGACGCCATGGGTGGATGCGTGGGATAGCCAGGAGGCTATAGCATGCTTTGGAGGAACCTAGAAGCTTGGGAGGCTGACCAGAAAGAAACGAACGGCTGGTGGACTCGACCGAAATAAACGTTAAAAAGAGAGAAAGGTCGAAGACTGACAAAGAAGCCAGAAACTGGGAAGCAAGGAAGACGAGAAGTGGCAAAGAGTGAAAGAAGAGTAAAGAAAACAGATTGACTGTAAAATAATGAGAGCTCGAAACTGAGAAAAATAAAAGAGAGACTATGTAAAGAGAGACTGTTAAAAGAAAGAAGATTTAAAGAGAGACTATGAAATGAGAGGACAGGCAAGGCCAACAGAACGAAGGAACACAGACAAAAAAAGTCTGAAAGGAGTGTCGACTTGGGACGGTTAGACAACAAGTGGTGAGTAAAGGAAGAAAAAGAAGAAAACGAATGTAGGTGCTGGGGATGGCGTCGGTTTTGTTGATGTCTCGTCAGCATAAAGACAGTTTCTTTTTTCAGACACACACATATACACAGAGGGAGAGGGAAGACAAAAGACCAGGGTAGAAGGCGCGTTCTAAGGATTCATTCAGCACGCGTTCTTTTTTTTTTTTTTTCAAAAGCTTTGCGTGTGGTTGCCGGGTAGGCAGGAGGGGGGGGCGCTTCGTGAGCGAATGTGGAAGGCAAGAAGCAACGCCGGCCGCTCTTTCCTTCCCTTTTTTGCTGGCTGTCTCGCATAGCAATGAGGTCACAGGCTGGCGTGGCTGCCTCTTGCCATGACTGGTCGGAATGGGTTTTACAGGGGGGCAAGAGGTTTGAAAACCAAAAAATGGAAAAAATGGCAATGATGAGAAATAGGATTACCCCGTAGAGGGCAAAGAGAGCGGGAGAGAAGAGAGCAGGAAAAGAAGGAGCGAATGCCAGCGCAGGCTCGTTCACAAACAATCTTGCTTGCGCGGCATCACGAGCTGGAATGCGGGTTCACTGGCATGAATGTTGGAAGGAACTAAGGGTATCACCCTAGCGACTTCTACGGGTGGGCAATTCAACTGCTGGCAGCTTTTGAGAACTTTTTGCTGGCAGCTGCTGGGCAATTATGGGAGCGGTTTTTTTTTTTTTTTTTAATTGTTTGCTATCGTCGCCGTCCTCTTTCTTCTGGCCATCTTTTGCTCCCTGTTGCCAGGGATGGATGGAAGCAATGAAGCCCACATTTCAAGGCGGTTTTTCCGAAATAACAGCTTCCAAGCCAAACGTGTTTATTCCGCCCCATCGCTTTCGTCTGGCATGCAGTGTAAAATGACCAAGGCAAAATCCAACTGGAATTTGCTAAGATTCGATCAGCGGAAACGAAGGCCGGGCCCCAAAAAGAGGGAGCGAAAATAAAGGAAAAGAAGGAAGCTTTGTGACTGACCGGGAACCAAAACAGCTCCGAAATTGAGAAGGACAAGAAGCCTCCACACACTGAGAAAATAGGAGGAGCAAAATATATCCATATGGATATATATATATACAAAAAATGAAATGAGCAGACACGACTTACGAATATGCAGGCCAGGGCGGCTCCTGGCGGGTTGAGAGAGATTGCATGCCAGACGGAGCGAAATGGCTTTACGTCTGACAACAGGCTGCCGCCGCCGGCCGTGGCCGCCTAGTACGAAGTATGCCGTACTACACGGCTTTCCAACGCTCAACGCGCGAGCCCAAGGATGGAGCGATGCAGAGAGGAAGACGTTGTGCTGGACCAAGACAAGACGACAAAAATGGTATTCTGCATTTCGACGTACTATTTTCTTATTGTGCGCCACAGGGGCTGCGCCACAGCTCTAATGAGCAGTGGCATAGAAAACACGGGGTGTGGGCCCAACGCGCCACAGACGCGTGCCTGCCTTGTCCTTCGTCTCACTGCCAGGCAAAATTTACACATACCGACGCAAAAGCTATGTAGAATTTTTTTTTTTTTTTTTTTTGCCTGAAACAAAACCCTCAGCAGCAAGACAGCGACGAGGCAGCAACCAGGACAAGGCAAGCCACGGGGGCAAAGAGAAGACAGAAGACGAAAGACGAAAGCGAAAGGGCAAATTTTACAACACCAAAGCCATCGGGCGATGGACGGCCACCAAGGCCAGGCAAGGCGGCGACGGCGGCCCAACCATGGCGAAGACGACAATGACGAAGACGGCGGAGGCGGCAGTGGTCACCGCGGGTCGGCACAGAAGCCGAAGCGCCCTCGGCCGTCTCTTGGGTCGGACGACGAGCGCGGCGAGGCGAGTGGAGTGAACGAGACGTTCTACTCGGCGAAAGGCGAGCCGGGCGTGAGCGAGGACGATGATGGTGGCGAGCAAGGCGAGGACGACGACGGTGGTGGCAACGGTGACGACGGTGACAACGGCGACAACGGCGGCAACGGCGACAACGGCGATAGCAGAGACGACGGCAGCCAAGCCGCGGGCCGGCCGTCCACGTCAAAGTTCCAGCGAGGAGCAATTGTGCGGGTGTACGTGGAAAACTTTGTGACGTACGAGCGGGCCGAGTTCAACCCGGGACCTAGCCTGAACATGGTCATTGGGCCCAACGGCACAGGCAAGAGCTCGCTGGTGTGTGCGATCTGCCTGGGCCTGGGCTTCCCGTCGAGCGTGCTGGGGCGGGCCAACGCGTTTGGCGATTTTGTCAAGCACGGGCGGTCGCACGCGGTGGTGGAGATTGAGCTGTACGGGGGCAGCAGCAACAGCAGCAGCAAAGCAGCAGCGAAGCGCAACTGGGTGGTGCGGCTGCGGATCAACCGCGAGGACAACGGGCGGCGGTTCTGGATCAACGGGCAGGAGGCGGCGCTGCGTAAGGTGCAGGCGCTGATGCAGGAGCTGCGGATCCAGGTGGACAATCTGTGCCAGTTCTTGCCGCAGGACCGGGTGGCAGAGTTTGCGGGGCTGAACCCGGTGGAGCTGCTGGCGCGGACGCTGGAGGCGGCGGCGCCGCGCGAGATGCTGCAGTGGCAGGCAGAGCTGCGCGAGGAGTACCGGCGGCAGCGCGACGCCGAGCACCAGATGCGGGTGGACAGCGACCGGCTGCGGCAGCTGGAGAGCCGGCACCAGGCGCAGCAGGCCGACGTCGAGCGCTACCACGAGCGCGAGGACATTTTGCGCACGGTGGCGGACCTCGAGGACTGCCGGCCGCTGGTGCGCTTCTACGAGTCGCGCAACCGCTTCCGCGTGCTCAAGGCCCGCAAGCGCGCCGCGCTGGCCGAGCTGCGCAGTCTGCAGGTGCGCGCCGAGCCGGCGCTCGAGGCCGTCAACCGCAAGCAGGCGTACTATGCGCGGCTGCAGACGGCGCTCGACGCCCGCAAGGCTGCTCTGCGCACGGCCGAGCAAGCGGCGGCCCGGGCCGCGCTGGCCATTGAGCGCGTCGAGGAGCGCCACACCGCGGTGACGCAGCGGCGGCTCGGCATCCTGGACGCGACCGAGAGCAAGAGAAAGGAGATTGCGGCCACGCGGCAGAAGATCACGGCGCTCGAGGCCAAGCTCAAGAACAAGCCCGCCGACTTTGTGGCGGCTGACTGGAACATGAAGATTGTGAGTTTTGCTTGCGTGGTTGCGTGGTTGCATAGTTGCGTGGTTGCGTGGTTGCATAGTTGCGTGGTTGCGTGGTTGCGTGGTTGCGTGGTTGCGTGGTTGCGTGGTTGCGTGGTTGCGTGGTTGCGTGGTTGCGTGGTTGCGTGGCTGCATAGTTGTGTGGTTGCGTGGTTGCATAGTTGTGTGGTTTGCGTGTTTGTGTGTTTGTGTGTTTGTGCACTGCTTGCTTGCCTTTTTGCACGCTTACTTACAAACGGCAGCGCGAAAAAGAGCACATCCGCCGCGACATCGAGGAGGAGCGGCGCGAGCTGTTGGCGGAGCGCGACCGCATGCGCGGCGAGGTGGAGCAGCTGCAGAGCCGGCGGGCGCGGGTGGAGCGCGAGATTGCGGCGCTGGACTCGCGGCGCGGGCAGCAGGTGAGCCTGCTGCGGCGGGTGGCGCCGGAGGTGGCGCGCGGGCTGGAGTGGCTGGAGGCGAACCGCGGGCAGTTTGCGGCGGAGGTGTTTGGGCCGCCGATGGTGACGTGCTCGGTCAAGGACCGGCGCTACGCGGACCTGGTGCAGTCGCTGCTGCAGAACGACGACTTTCTGTGCTTCACGACGCAGAACGTCAACGATCACAAGCGGCTGAGCGACCAGTTCTACGAGGCCATGGGCCTGTCGGTGACGATCCGCACGTGCACGACGCCGCTGGCCAGCTTTGCGCCGGCGCTGCAGCCGGCCGAGCTGGCCGAGCTGGGCCTCGACGGCATGGCCATTGACTTTCTCGAGGGCCCCGCGCCCGTGCTGGCCATGCTGTGTGGCGAGCGCCGCCTGCACAGCTCGCCCGTCGGCCTGCAGAAGCAGCAGCCGGCCCAGTTCGACCGCACCCAGGCCCACGACAGCGTGGCCACCTGGGCCGCCCGCGACCAGATGTACCGCGTCAACCGCCGCCGCGAGTACGGCGCCCACGCCACCTCCACCATTGTGCGCGACGTGCGCCCCGGCCGCTTCTGGCGCGACGACCAGCAGGGCGGCGGTGCCGCCGCCGACGCCTCCGAAAAGGCCGAGCTGCAGCGCGCCCTGCAGGAGCTCAACGACCAGTTCCGCCAGCTGCAGGACGCCGTCAAGGAGAACCGGGCCAGGCAGGCCGAGCCAACCCAGCGGCTCGAGCGCCTTGACGAAGAGATTGTAAGTTTGTGGGGGGGAGCAGAGGCGGTGCCAGGGGCGGTGCCAGGGGCGGTGCCAGGGGTGGTGCCAGGGGTGTTGTGGCCGTCCTCTCCTCGCGCGCAGGCAAGAGCGCTAGCTAACAAACATGCGCAGGAACAACTTCGAAAAGAAAAGAACCAGCTGCAGATGGAGCACAAGAAATGGAGCGCGCTGCCGGAAAAGATCCAGCTGGAGAACAAGGCTCTGGCGCAGATCCGCCAGGAGCACGCAGAGCTGCGCAGCCAGCAGCTGGCGGTGGCGGCGCAGGCGGACAACCTGGCCATGGAGCGCGCGCGGGCGGTGGTTGCGTATGCGGAGAAGGCGGTGCAGCTGCGCGACGCGTGCCGGGCCGTGGTGGACGTGCGGCTGCGGGCGATCGAGGCGCAGTCGGACTACGAGGGGCTCAAGGCGCGCAACACGGAGCTGGCGGATCTGCTGGACGAGAAGCAGGAGAGCATGCGGCAGTTGCTGGAAGAGATGCAGGACCTCAGGGAGGCGGGGGCGGCGGCGCTGGCGGCGGCCGAGGCGGTGGCGCCCGGTGACAGCGAGCGGTCGCAGGCGCTGCACGCGCTGGCGCAGACCAAGGCGTCGTCGGACGCGCTGGAGCACGAGATTGCGGCGGAGCGCGCCAAGCTGGAGCTGACGCGCGTGGTCGACGCCGGCGTGGTCGAGGCCTTCCGCCAGCGCGCCCGCGAAATCGAGCAGCTGCGGGCCACCATGGCGGCCCACGAGGCGGCGGGCGCAAACCTCGACGCCACCATTGGCGCCCTGCGCGGCCGCTGGGAGCCGCGCCTGGACGCGCTGATTGCCCAGATCAACGACGCCTTCAGCTACAACTTTGAGCAGATCAACTGTGCCGGCGAGGTCAGCGTGCACAAGGACGCCGACTTTGACAAGTGGGCGATTGACATTCGGGTCAAGTTTCGGTGAGTGGGGGGAGGAGAAGAAGAGAACGAAGTGTTGAGAGAACGGGCGAAGGGACGAGAACGAGCGAAGGGAGGAGAACGAGCGAAGCGAGGACAAAAGAGCGAAGCGGGGAGAAGAGAACGAGCGAAGCGGGGAGAAGAGAACGAGCGAAGCGGGGAGAAGAGAACGAGCGGAGCGAGGACAAAAGAGCGAAGCGAGGACAAAAAACTAACTCTCTCAGGGAAAACGAACAGCTGCAGAAGCTCGACCAGCACCGGCAGTCGGGCGGCGAGCGTGCCGTCAGCACCATCTTCTACCTGATGGCGCTGCAGGGCATGGCCCAGGCGCCCTTCCGCGTCGTCGACGAGATCAACCAGGGCATGGACCCGCGCAACGAGCGTATGATGCACGAGCGCATGGTCGAGATCGCCTGCCACGAGCACGCCAGCCAGTACTTTCTCATCACGCCAAAGCTGCTGCCGGGCCTGCGCTACGACGAAAACATGACGGTGCTGTGCATTGCCAGCGGCCAGCACATGCCCAGCGGCGAAGCAAAGCTGGACTTTGCCAAGTGCATGCAGATCCAGCGCCAGCTTCTGGCAGCTCAGGGGTGAAGACGAGGGTGACCCAGGCCAAAAACGCAATGGGAAGTGCCCAGCACTGCACAGAGCAAGGAGGGAGGCCCAGGAGGAAGGAGGAGAAAGAGACAGAGGGAGGAGGGAGGAAAGGAGACGACCGCTACGACACAATGACAGCGACGACGCGACGACGCGACGACTCGACGACGCGACGACAGTGACCTCGAGCATGACCGGATCGAGTTTAAAAAACGTGCATGTGTCAAAGTTTGCCAGAGAGCGACTTTAGGGCATGGGCATTTGCTGTGTGGGCGAGGAGGTAGTCGAGGTATATAAACATGAAGCTGTGGGCGACGAGATACTTGGGTGTATGCACATGAAGCAGCGAGGCTGCCCAGCCTTATCCAGAGCGACCTTTTTGTTTTCTGTTTGCCAAGTTTCCCCGCTGTCGGTTCTTGTTCTTCTAGTTGTGCAGTGTCCCACCAAAACTCACGAGGTGGTTTTCACTTTTGTGCTTTGCTCTGTAAATTGGCTGCTTCGTCGAGGAGAGAGACGGCGCCAGAGAAGAAAAAGGCACAGAAGATGCTTCCCGGGCCAACAAAATGATAAAAGGGGCTGCCTTAGACGCTCCAAGAGACACGGCACAGCCCGAACTCTAGGGCGGCGCGCAGAAGCGGCTCTATTTAGCCAAGAGACTAAATAATATATATTTTTCTTCCATGTCGTATATATCCTCAGTCTGGCTCGCCTCTCGATATACGAGGCCATCCTCTTGGATAGCAATACCTGCTTGACGAACACAAAAGAGACGGGAAAAGACAGCACAGACAGCAGAGACGGCGCATTCTTCTTCCAACTTCTATCGATACAGCCTGTTCTATATAGTGTGTCGTTTTTAGTGATGGTGTTTTACTCTGTACTGGTGTCACAACATAACATCAAACTGGATGCAGTGCCAGGCCAACAAAAAAGCCATATCCATATGGACAGATGAACGCCACACACATTACGGAGACACGCAGGCAGCTGACTTTATATCAAGCTGGAAAATATCTACGTACGGAGTATACGCACGCCTTGACCGCCTGTGGCCTGCTTCGTGTTTCCAGGGGGGCGGCGATCTGAGTTTACATAGGCGTCCTCCGTTGGTCGAAACTTACCGGGGCCGCCACTGACTTCTGAGATATAACACCCCTGTGCACAGCTCTACTCGTAGAGGAAAGAAAAGTCGGCGGCTCGATTGATCCACCAGCAAGTTTCACTTACCACATCAAGAGGTCATAAAGTAAAATACGGAATCGCACGACTCAGTGAGGTTCTTGGCACTTCAGCTGGAGGATAAAGGAGAGCCCAAAATGGAGAGGGAGAGCCATAGTCTCTGAGTGGATGATGGTCTCGGGCCCACGCAGACTCAAGGCAAGCAGCATCACCGCTTTGGCCCATATTACAAGGGGGTTCCATTCCCGTCGATCACAGCACTTGTGAGTGCTCACGATGCCTTTTTGACCTTTTGCCTCGTACCGCGAGACTACGCACTCGTTTGTTCGTGTGCTATTGGCCCTGGAAGAATGGCTCTCTCTGCTGGCTACCGGGGTGTGTGGTAGCATCCCCCCAAGACGTCGGCCCGGCAAGGCAAGCCACCCACGATGTTGCAGCTCGTCTCTTGCCGCCTTGGAGCAGAGAAGAGAAGATGGTGTGTGCGCGCCAGCACGAGAAAAGAAAAAGAAGGGGATCCCAAAGGAAATAGCAGGTGATGAGCTGGCTGAGAGATGTGACAAGCATGCTCTGCCCCCCCTTTTTTTTCACTTCGCTTGCTATTCTGTATGTCCCAGCTGTGAGAGAATATATCAAAAAGTGGTCCCAGGAGATTTACTCAGCATAACCAGAATTGCACCCCCATGTCCAATATTACGACTATTGTAATGAGGCCTTGTCAATATTGGCCGAGTTTTCTGGGGCCAAGAGGGAAAAGAGCAGGCCGGGGAAGGGGGGCCTTGGCAGCTGCGGACGACGAACGAAAAGCCGGCTCCGCCCACCCCTTTTTGATGGACTCTTTTCTCGTACGAGTTACACTCTGTGTGCTGTCGTGGGCTTCGTTCAGCTGTGGCAGCCAATCCGGGCGCCGTCATGCACGTTTGCCTCACGCAGAAAAATAGCTTCAATTTACGAGCACAGAGCAGTACGAGTTCATCGTGACGAGGCAGCAGCTCGGCCAGCCAGTTGCGACGCCCGTCTTGCACACGGCCATTTCTTACTTTCCAAATTAGCTGCAAAAGCATGCTTCTCGCAACAGAACGAGCACGAGTGCACTTGAGAATGCCTTGATCTCATTGGCTGTTGTTCATGTGTAGAGGAAGAGCAGAGACAACAACCGTGCTTAAAATAACCTGCCTAAGACCAAGAATGGCTATCAAAATGTGAGCGCCTGATGAAGAAATTGCTAGGCACCGTCAACAGAGCTGCATTCCTCAAATGGCTGCAATTTCCTTCGTATACAAAACGGGGAATTTGTGCTAATGCATAGTAATACGCCGCCATAACGCGGGCGCCTTTTTCTAGAGCACACGAAGCCTATGAAGTCCTGAGCAAATCATAAACAGTACGGAGGGCGAAGGCACCCAAAACTGTGTTGATTTCTCAAGGAATGGCCCCCGTTTGTTTCCCAACGGGGCCGTGTGGCGGCTTCATTCCTGGACCGTTGCTTAATAAGTTCTCAGGCACTGTTGTGAAACCCGACTGAAAAGAAAAAAGAAAAAAAAAAGAAATTCGCACGTTGCATCCTCGAAGGATCACTGCGACGTCCAAATGGATCCCACTTATCCGGGTGTGCCTGATCGACGGCGTTGTCTTGGCGCAACGAGAACAAAGAAGAAAGAAAGAAATCGAGTGACGAAAAAAAAATCATGAGCTAGCTAAGGCCCAGGAGATCGTGATTGGGCGATGGTGTGCGGTGGTGCTAAAAGTACGTAGCTTGAGTACGTCGTAGTTTACGTAGCACTCTGTTAGGGAAGAACAGCTTTGCGAGAACAATCTCTGTTCTACGTACTCGTAATGCGCCCTACAAAATGTTTTCTGTCCTAGATCTGTAGATTCTACTACTCCGTATTACTTCCTCATCATGATTTGGTAGGACTTGCCTTACTTGCTCCCTGTCTCCTATTAAGGGTACTTCGCAGTAGTCTGAATCTTCAAAATGTAGGCGGTATCGTTTTTAAAGGGGCTTGTTACGGTATACACGTACTTTGTAGAAAATTGCTTTCTCCATTACCAACAGTTATAATACTTATGAAGTGATGTACCGAGTGTGCACCGTGCTCCGTCTCACTCGTACACGTGGAAATACGATGTACATGGGTCCGACAACACCAAAGAGCAGGCATCGAAGCTGGGTCCAGACCTTCCCTAACTGCTGCGTATGACGGACGATGTACGTCGTATTACTCCGTACGTGGTTCGTTGGGAGTCAAATGGAGTGGACTGAGCTAGACAGCCACAAGCTCAACGAAAAACAAAACAAGTTTGCTTGCGCGAGAAAACCTAAAGCCTTCCAGCGTTGAGCTCATGTGAAAACACACGGTCGTACTCTCGAAGTAATATACTGCAACAATTATCACTGCCGCTTTCACTCTTTTCTCTTTCTATTTTTACGTCGTGTTTTTATCTTGACGCCCGCGCCACATCGCCGTTTCCTTGTTTTCCATGGACGACCGGGTGCTCCGGAGATCATGTTCGTTATCTGTGCTCCGTACCGAGTAATAAAAAGCGTACTCGTACTGACACAATCCCTGCTGAACACCCACCTGCATGCAACGTTGATGCATAGCAAGCACTACCAAGGACAATACAACGCCAAAACCAGCAAGGATTAATACTTTGTACTCTTACACAGTCCGTAATACGTCGTACTCCCGCATTTGATAATATTCCGTGCTTTGGACAAGGCCGTCGGTTCGGGTTCTTGGTTAAAACCCCCAAAGGCCTTTCCTACGTCGTATTACTCATACCTCATGCTCATGCTTGTAAAAACCCAGCTTTGGTTCAAAGGGGGGCAATTTCAGTATTTCAGGTTTTTCGTTGATACCTCTATATAAATCATACAGCTGTTTTTGTGGGCGGGGGTGGATTCTGGATGGAGCTTGTTTATTTAGTTTTAATACTATGCTGTTAGTTTTTTTTTTGGAATACACTGTACGGAGCATATTACAGAGCAATTGGGAAGCTATTAATACACCCTCAGCTTCATCATGGTGAAAGACGGCACTTTGTCGTCGGAGCCCGACGTGGTGTGGCAAGTCTACTCGTATGTCGGATTAATGCATAATCGTAAGGTAGCTTTCAGGGTAATGTGCAAAGGAATGTCCTTCTCTTGCAACAATGTACTGAGCAACACGCTCATTGACTTTTTGTTGGCTTTCCTGTTCTCGGTTGCTGTCTGTCCCTTCAGTTCGGCCACTGACGCGCTCCGGTTCTCTGCGTCGTCACTTTCTTGGTTCAACGGTATAGAGGTTTAAGGAAACGTGCATTGTGCGCAAGGGCTATGCATTTCGTGGCACCGGAGCATTTCTCCTTTGAACAGGGTTCAGTTGAGTATGACAGAAGCCGGGAGAGATTTCTCCGTAGTGTTTCGAGTGTCAACCTTTTTTCGTCTGGAGTAATACAAAGCGCAGACTATTACATATGCCCATGGACAAACCAAGATATGCTGGCAGATATCTTCAGCATCATAGATATAAGCAGGATATGGGCGCCTTTTGGCCGTGTTTCTACAAGGTATAGTGAAGGCTTTGCTCTTCCCACATCTCGTCTAAGAGAACTGTGTTTTTTCGTTTGCGTGTTTCCGCTCTTCGGATTCACCATGTCCCAAGAACCAAGAACAAAATTGCTCGCACAAAACTCTATCCAGCTCGTGAGCTGCAATATACCCGAGACAAGGCCACCGAGGACATTGCGTATTATTAGTACGTCGTTACACGACCTGTGCAGCATCCCACACATAATACCCCGGGATAAGGCTCGTTGACCATGGGTCTATTGTCCGAGACGTGCGTGCTCCAAGTTCATTATGTCTCGAAGCTCTTTACATCAAAGCCAGGTACCAAGGCGGAGTGCGACATAAAAGCAGAAACCCTCCGCTGTGTATAGCAGATTAGAACCAGAGTCATCATGTTTGCATCTGGGCCCTGAATCCGTATTCTAAGCACATTCGTGAGCAGAACAAAGTCAGAGCATATAATAGCGAGCACAGAACGGCAGAGCACAGAGCTTAAAAGAGAAAAGCTTATTCGTTGCAGCTTGTCCTAGCTACGAGTCATACGTTTTGGGTTTTCAATGAGAAGATCAAGGGGCTGATCGAACACAGTATGACATACGGAGTGTACTCTGGACTTTACATCGCATACTAGCCCTTGGCTGCGGTTGACCAGGTTTAGATTGGTATTCCACCACATTACCATACGAAGACTGAGGTTGAGTGTGTTTAAAAGAGTACGAATATGTTACTCCCACATTTGTTTGGCTGGCCCGAATTGTGTCCGCTGCGAGTACTGAAAATTATCGATACGCCATATTTAATACTATCTACGATGTAATACGGAGTATTACAGCACATGTCAACGCATCACGTCGTATTGCTTCGTACTTTGCAACGGCTTACGTCGTAAAAGAAGTTTGTGCTCTTTTGCTCGTATTCCATATATCTTCTTTTGGCCTTATCATTCGCACACGCGTCATATTTCCTCGGAATTTCTTCAACCCTTGCCTAAGCAAGTTAGCCAAGCCTCATGGCGGTCCACGTTGAGCATGCAACACGAAGTAATACGGGAGTATGGATATTACGTCGTACTCCGTACTCACTCCGTACGAAGTATTACAAAGTATTATTACTCCTTCGTGTTATTACAGAAAAGATGCACGACGCTTTTTGTAAGGCTTTTTTTTCGGTGCCCGTTTGTGCTCATTGCAAGCTTCTACACGACGTGGCTGATAATGTGTGCAGAGAAAGTCGCGGCTGAGGAAAACCATCAAAAACCAGAGAGGCAAACTACAACTTTGACATCAAACCGCGCCGCAGAGCGCAAACCGCACTCTACGAGTATCTTGCAACCTATTCGTAATTTCAGCATAACTGTGCCATGACCACTGAGGCCGTTATGTCTTTTGCCGGTTTCATGAATATGCACATATACAGAATAAGAGTTGGCCAATATGGTTCCTCTTGGCCTTTTTTGGCCGTGTCTCGTAACTTTAGACCTATTCTGTCTACGGGTGAGGAAAGTATCCATATGAGCCTTGTCAACAGAGAGAGGAGCTTGGACTAGTTCGAAAGATGCTCTCCATATATCCAGTCAACACTCCGTATTACGAACGCTTCATTATATTCAGTCAATTCTCCGTATTACAAACGTGCAAAACCTCGTATCGCAAGATAACACGAACGCCTTTTCTATGGGGCTTAGCGGAGTGCGTTTTTTGGCGCTGCATACGAGTACCACGAGTATGGATACATCCCACCCCCTTTTGTGCATAATAACGACGTAATGCGTTGTACTCCGTATTACGTCGTACATTACGAGTGCTCCATGGCACCTTCCTGCCCAAAACCGAACACGAAAAAAAAACCCAAGGAGCAGCTCGCTGCAGCAACCAGAGGGCCTGCGCCTTCCAGCGGTCCCAGTGGTCCCGAAATAATCCTCGTCCCTGGTCCTTCGTAGTTGCCTTCCTGGGCAAAGAGCTCATTCGAACGATAGTTGCAATACGAGCATTAATTACCTGTCGTAATACTCGTACTCTGTATACACACAGTGTACGGAGTACGAAGTGCGTTTTATGTGGAAGACGAAGAACTATTACGACGTATACCGTAGAGGACGGAGTAATCTGTGCAAAACCAGTGAAAGGATGTGGAATAAATGGATCAGCTTGTTCCTGTCTCACACCACCCTTTTGCCGCTTCGTCTGCATGTTCGCGGTAATATGTATAATACACTGTGTCCAGCGGATCCAATTTAGGCTTCTTTCCATGCCTGCATCCCTTTGCTGGTCGTGCAAAGCAGGATAATGAAAGAAGAGCGATGAGAAAAAAAAACAAACCGCTGTGTGGGTGACAGTAATCGAAAGAACAGACCACATGAAAGCCACCAGAATCCAGTGCTGATTTTCATGTGTCCCATCCCCCATCGTGATTTTCTCTCGTTTTTTTTGTTCTTTTTCGTTCCTTATTTTCCACCCTTCCTGGCAGCTGCTCTTTTGCTCTTCAATCGGCTGCCCTCTTCCTTCCTCCCCTCCTGTCCTTTCTTCTCATCGCGCTCGCTCTTTTGCTCCTTCGCCGCTTCTCTCTCTTTTTGTTGTTGTTGCTCTTCTCTCTCCTCTCTCTCTCTTCTTGTCTCTCCCTCACTGTCTCTCTCCCTCTCCTCTCTGCGAAAGCGGCTTGGGCAGGAGTTCCGTGTTTCGTTTGACAAAGACGTCAGCGAAAAGGTATTAGAGGACGACAGGAAAAGTAATAAGAAAGATCAGAAAGGGAAAAACGAGGGGGAGTTTCATCCGATCGCTCTTCTTTTCTCCCGCCTAATCTCCCCCCTCTTCTGTTTTGGATGTTCTGTGTGTCGTCCTCTTTCTTTTTTTTTTCTTTTTTTTGACGCGCAGGCCTCTGCTGCGGCTCTGACTTAACGCGACCACGCCTTTTTGGGTTCCCGGCTGCAACACGAGGATTCCAGACGTTCTAACACCTCTCTCTTTCGCTCTCTCTCTTCATTGTGTCAGTTCCTTCCCCTCATTTGGACGTCGTCTTCACACGATCGTTTTTTTCGACATCGACGACAACCCGATCTTGGAAAGAAGAGAAAAAAGAAACCCCATTTTATTCTTCACTCTGTATATATTTTTATATTCTACTCATTCCCATTTAGGGTTTGCTTCCTTTTCCAGCCGCGTCCTTTCTTTACGAGTACAAGCTCAAAGCACACTACTGCGCATCTTTGCTCTATTTTAATTTTCAGCTTCTCTGGCCACCGCAGCAAAAGGACCAAGCACGCGAAAGAAAAACCTACCACGCGAAATAGTCAACGCCCATTCCAATTTCCGCACCCCCCCCCCCCCCCTTCAGGAGCCCCAGACCCCTTTTCTTCGCCGAAAACAATTCACTAGGCCATTTCTACAGGGGGAAATAACGCCACTCGACCGCTTTTTCGACTCTTTTGTCCACCGTCGTCTCGGATCTCTCAGCTTTAAGCCGTTTCTGTGCTTTACAGTCATTCGTTTACGAGCAAGAGTACGGAGTACGAGTACACTTGGCCAGACCACTCTACCTCGTCACGAACAACCGGCCCCGGCCTGCTGCGACCCACGAAGTAATACACCGTCTATTACGACTTGCTGGCAACGCCGTGTTGCGTTGTACGGAGTCCTCGCACTCGATTCACTTGCTCGACCTCTCCGGGGGAATTTTCATGGTCGCCTCTTCCTTTTTGCAACTCGCCGTGCGCGGCATTGCCCTCTAAGTCGTTTCGGCCGTTGTTAATCACCGCCCGGCGAAAACGGTTAACTTGCTTTGTCGAGAAGGTCAATCCTCATCAAACAACTCGCGCGAGATCTGACACGGCAGTCAGCCACTGGAGAAAAAAAGAAAATTACGGAGTACTCTGCGCCACCCCCCGTCAATCGTTGCGGTGACTGAATTGCCTCTAGCCTGCATCCTGCAACCTGCAAGCAGGGCACAGAGGCACACTCTTAACTATTTCTTTTGCTGCCTGCTGTGCTCTAAATACGGGGCGTAATACGGTGTACTCCGTACTTGTGCTCCCCACCCGGCCTATCCGGGCTTTTTTTTTTGGCGCCCAGTCTTCTTTTTGTTGGGCTTAGACCGCGCCCGCTCAGCTTTCTTTTTTTCTCTGACGAGTACTTTTTTTTTGCTTTTTTGCTCTGTCGGTCTACTGGGGCTCTACTGGGTCTCACAGCGGGTTTGAGAACGCCCCCTGGGCCGCTTTCTCTATCATTTGCGCCGTTACCATCGTCCAAATCGGATGGGGGTCTGCATTTTGCTACCTGCATCTTTCTTGGTGCACTTGTTTGTGTTGCCATCTCATCCCCCCCATCCCCTGGAAACGACACCTAACAGTGCTGGAAACCACTAAAGCGAATCACCAAAATTTAGCGATTCTGCGCTAGAGCCCGAGACTCCTCCGCATCCGATCTACAGTCTGTTTGCCCCTACGGCAAGTACTTTATCGGACTAGTCACTATAGCGAGAGTCTGCAGGGCCTGGCTAATAAAACGATACCCTCCTCCAAATCGGACAAAGAGAGACTCGACACGCAGACGTGCAGCATAATCAATATCTGCGCTTCGACACCAGATATCCATAGAATACGTCTTATTCGCAGCACGAAGAATTACGCAGGAAGCCTGCGCGGAGTACGAGTACGAACGTGTACGAGTACTCGTGCATTTAAACTAGCTCATCCAGGCAGCACCAACCAGACGCCCTTATTCTCATTGCTCACGCCCCCTCGGTCCCCACGCTACTGCTGTTTTTTCTGACGCCAGCGCACCACCCAGCTGTCCGGTGGCAACCGGCTTTCGTCCTTCGAAGTACGGAGTACTCGTACGAAGAGTAATAATCTCAATACTTTGCAGATCTGCAGACAACTCAGCAGAAATAAGAAATAAGAACGAGGAGCGAAGAACGAAGAGCTGCGAAAATAAAACCCCAAAAAATACTCGTACGCTGTGCTAATAACGCGAGACAAAAAAAAAGGCAACGAAAAAAGGGTCAAGGGTAATAATAGATTTGAAGAGGGAAAAGGAAAGCTGAAAGCTTTCTAAGTGGGTTGCTTGAACCCAGTCGCTCGGAAGGGCAATAGAGAGACGAAATCCTCTCCTATAGCCATTCGCGCGCGACTGCCCCCTTGTTATTATCCCTCGAATCGGGCAGGCTACAGGGGTCCACAACTGGAAAAAAGAAAGTGGCCTCGGCCGGCCTTGGCTTGCGCCTTGCTCTTAACACCCTGCGTGTTTCTTCGACGTGCACGCGCGAGCTGACTGGCACAGACACCAAAAAAGGTCGAGCTGAAGCAAGCTTCTGCTCTTTTCGTCACAGCCACGTCCTGCTCGTGTCTCGGTTGTGAGAAAGTAACTTTGGGTCTTCCCGGCTGGCTGCCCTCCCTTCCAGCATTGCTGCTCATCGACAATGGCTCCCATGGGCATGAACCCTCGACTCAAAGTCCTCTCAGGTACGTTTTTTTTCTGTCTCCCCTTTTAGCATTGAGATTATCACCACTTTTTTTTCATTTGCGCAATCCGCTTCCTTTTCCTCGCCCATCCTTGCCGCTCTTCAATCCTGTCTTCTGCCTTCCAAGCGGTTGGTCATCTTCTCTCTCAGCCTACCCGCTGCCGTAGCGTCTTTGCTAGTGACACCGCTGCATTCTTCGGACAAAGTGACCCCCATCATTTCCTTTTGGGTTTTTTTTTTTGCTTTCCTTCTTTTCCTCCTAAGAGAAGTATTACGGAGTCCTACTCCCCGTACTCCGTACACCTGATATTTCCGCAGGCTACTGCTATGTCTCATCCTTTTTATTATTATCATTTCTTCCCTATCTCTCGCTTTCCCTCTTGTTATCTCGCCTCCCCTCAGATCGCACCTCTTTTTTTCTCATTCCTCTTCACCACCCCTTGAAGTTTTTGTCCTTCGTTTACAACTACGTCTTTTGTCTCGCTTTTTTTTTTTTTTAATTTTTTCCGCCCTTCTATTCTCGCCCATCCTCCCTCACACTCGCTCCGTGCAAGATTATAATTCTTTCTTTTTTTTTTTTTTTGCTCTCTCCTTACCTGCCCCCTTTTTGGCTGCATTATACTCGTATTTCCTAATTGCATTTCTCACGCCGTGTTCTTGCCCACGCTCGTTTTCTTGTGCTTGATTTGCGTCTTCTTCCGATCTTCACGACGATTTGTGATTTTTTTGTGTTTTGGGGGTTTTAGAGAAGCGTTTCTTTTTATCCTTTGCGATTTATTTTATTTACTGGAGAAATTAATAATTCCTTTTTCCCCCCCTCTGCCTTTTCTTCACTTTATTTCCCGGATTTTTTATTCGCTTATTTATATGCATTGCGACACTTTCTCTTCTTCTCTTCCGTCTCTACCTTTCTACCTGGGAGCCAGCCATGGACGACTTTGAACTGATGAATGTGGTTGCAGTGGGAGGCAATGCGGTGTCGGCCTTTCTGTCCTGGCGCCTACAGGCAACCAACGCGTGCGATGTTACCCTCGTGTGGAAATCGGGTTTTGATCACGTTGCCCAATACGGCATATCTTTCAAGTCAGTTTAACTCGACAGCGCTCTTCGATTTGTAACGAACTGTGGTTCATTTTTTCTTTCCTTTCCTCGCATCTGGAACGACCAATTGCTGACTGGATGCTGTGAACTTTAGATCTCCTGTCTTCGGCAATGAAAGATTCAAGCCACGACATGGTATGGCGTCCGGCTGCTTTTTGTGGAGTAATGGAAAATTGCCATTGCGATTGTGGTGTGCTAACCCTTCTTTTTTTTGCAGTCGTCAAATCCCCAGAAGATGCTGCGTCACAACGAGAAGGCGCCTTCGACTATGTCATTTTGTGCATCAAAGCGCTTCCGGATGTTTACGATCTCGCCACGATCATCGACGCCGTCGTCACTCCTCAGCACACGTGCATTCTGGTTAACACGACCCATAGCTTGGGTGTCGAGGCTGCGATCGAAGAGCGATTTCCCACAAATGTTGTCTTGTCGCTGGTTTCCAAGGCTGAGCTTACACAGCTTGGCGCCAGCGAGTTCGAGCACAAGGGCTCAACCGAAATCTGGGTTGGCCCTGCAAACAGCAAAAATGAGCGCATTCCCCAGTCCATCCGCGAAGACATGGCACAAGCCCTGGCAATGACGTTAAGTTCTGGCCAAGTTGACTGCAAAGTCTCGCACAATATTCGCCAACAGCAATTTGAGAGACTCATCGGGTGAGTAGTGGAGAGGGGGGGGGAATTAGATTGGTGTTGTCTTTTTTGTGTTATTTTTTTATTTTTTATTTTTTTATTTTTTAATGTTCTCTTCACGATCGATCGAGCAGTTGTCTAACGAGTTTTATTCTAGTCCAATTGCGTTTCATCCTGCCAGCGTTGTTTTCGAGACACCAAATCACGCTGCATTGATCGAAAAAGTAGGCGTGCGTCAAATGATTTCTGGCATAATCGATGAGCTGCTCGCATTGGCCGAATTCCAGGGCTGCAAATTTCCGCCGAACTTCAAAGACGAGACAATCGCCGAGATGACCCGACCACAAGCTGCTGAGAGCATCATGTGGCAAGATTACGTTGCGCGTCGTCCCATGGAGGTGGAAACGTATCTAGGATCGCCGCTGCGTTTGTCCCAAGAGACCGGAATCCCTGTTCCGCGGATCGAGGCAATGTATGCCATCATGCACAATCTCAACACCGTCAATCAGTCTCGGCCGAAGGGTGATGCCAACGGACGGCCGCCCAACTCACCTACCGGTGGCAACCCGTCAATAGCGCCGCGCCTGTCTTCTCAAAACACCGGCGGTATGCGACCCGCACCTAACGGTATGGGCGGCATGCCCAACGGGGGCCCTAACGGCATACCCAACGGCATGAACGGCATGGGTCGGCCACGACCCCGCAACTCGTCTCAAGCTGGCCCACCAGGTCCTGGCCGCCGAGGACCACCAGTGTCTATGAATGGCGGTGGACCTAACGGGTTCGGACGGCCTCCGATGAACGGTTATCCTCAGTCTCGGCAGCCTTCTCGACGAGGCTCGATGGAAGGCGCTGATCTCGAAGAGTTCAGCCACATGGTCTTGTACGAAGATTCGGCTGAGGGTGGAGCAGGAGGACCTGGGCCGGATGGGGCTGACATGGCTCTGCGCGAACGCGAACTGCAGCTGCGTCAGCGGGAGCTGGCGCTTCGGGAGCAGGAAATGCGTTTGCGCCGCGCCGGAGGCCCAGGAGGCCCGCCATCAAGGCGCGGTCCTCCGCCCATGCGCAACGGTGGCGGCATGCTTGACGACGAAGACGAGGACGATGATTTCTTCGACCCCGGATCCGTCCAGGGCTCTGCGCCCATGATCAACCCCGACAATTTCGACATGATGAGTGTAACGTCCCGCAAGAACAGAAAAATGGGTGGCAGCACCAACAGCGCGCAGTACCGCATGAACAGCGACCTAGGCTCGATTCCGTCTAGGGGAGGTAGATTTCGTCCTAGTTTTGGCAGGAATCGCTCCAGTCAGATTGTCGAGCAGACACCGACCATGCATACCAACATCCTGGACGATCCGCTGATGTCATACTCTTCGAACCGATATGCGAACGTCGACCGCGGCCAGATGCATGCCGAGTCAAGGGCAAACTCGCTGACAGCGTCCCACCTGGGTGACATGCAGTTTGGCCCCGGCGGACCAATGAACGGACCGATGAACGGACCGATGCCTTCGCCGATGGGTGGTTACCCGCGGCGTGCTAGCCAGTCCCCGGGCAACCCATACAGCCCATCGATTCGAGGAGCGAACGGCGGCCGTCCGTCACCACCTAATGGGTTCGGCGGACCGGCCATGATGAATGGTGGGCGGCCGTCGCCGCCAGATGGTGTTCGCCAACCGGTACCACGCTATCCGCCAGGACACGGAAATGCCGTGGCGCCACAGCAGGTTGAGCAGCACGCAGGGGTGAGCCCTCTTCAGCCGCCAATTGGAAAAAACGTGCGCAGTCTGACCGGAAGTGCAAGTGCTAGCGCGGGCAGTGGTGAATCATCCACCCACCTTGATTTCGAGCCGTCTGCACACAGCAGCCAGAGCAGCTTGGGTCCCCGGCCCCCGATCGGTGTTCGGTAGCTTTGCACCTGATGCAGAGAGGAGAGCCTTGCAGAGATCACCACTGGAGAGAAAAGGACCAGTTTCTCTCTGTCTCGCTCGGGTGGTGTGGTCTTCCCCGTGAAGACGAATTGCCGACGACCGAATTTGGCGATGCATCCCGATACGAGCATGCGAGTGCTTTGTTGATCTCGAACGGGTTTGGACAAGCTCGTCGACAAAGCCCCTGGATGGACTTGAATCCGAGGAAGAACAAAGCCTTTTTCACGTTGTGGCTTTTTGGTTTTTTCTTTCGTCATTTACGGCTTACGTCGGTCATGCCTACTTCTTTTCTGTCCATTGACACCCATCAATTTCGGCAAGAGGTGGCGACAGCCTTCGTTGGCTGTCAGCCTCGTAATGACACCATATGAACATACACGGTTTCTTGTGGCTTCTCTTTTGTTTTTGTGTGTTTTTTGGTTTTTTTTTATATGTGTGTCCTGTGCTGAACAAAGTTTTTGGAGAGCGCACTTTTTAAAATTACCTTTTCATCCTTCTTTCTCTTTGCTTCTGAGCTATCGTCTTCTGGTTTTCTGGTTTTCTTTTTTTTTTGTTTTTGTTTTTCTCATGCACAGTTGCGCACTCAAGATACATTTTGCTTGGGTATTAGTTTCTACAAGCACTTATGGGAGCCGAGTACATACGGGGGTATTCTTGGTCTTCGTCTTACGACGAAAGAGGGAGACATGTTGTTTATTCTTACTACTACTACTATTAATCCCTGTTCTGTTTCTTTCTGTTTTAACGTTTCTTGTGTTTTTTTTTTTCGGCAATAAACATAGCATCGGGCAGGGGATGCCAAAAACAGGTACAAACAAGAAGTTCTTTTTTTTGGTTTATGCACTTTTGACTCTTTGTCTCGCTGTCTTTTCAACTGGATTTACTCCCATGTACCTCTTTCCGCAACAAGCACTCGACGGCGTCCCGTTGTATAATGCAAAAGTATGAAGACAATCCCCCAATGGAAGCTGCACTATATGGCGAAAAAAGCAAAGTGTTATTATATGAGGGAGAAGACGTGACGAAAGTGGACGCATCGTCGAGGCGAGCTCCGGCTTTACTGCATTAGACAGGGCATATATACAATAGAGATTCGTGGCGACGAAGAGAGACCTGAAAAGCTGAGGAAAGTCGGTTTACTTTGTGGTATTCCTCGAGTTTAGCGCTGTAATAATACGTCCAAGGGCATTTTGCTTGTGAGTGATTTCATTGGTCGCCCGGTTGTACCAAAATACCTCCCTCTGCCCCTCAGTTTGCTCACTTCGCAGCCGACGCGCCAAAGACGCGATAAAGTACACAAAACAAACTCAAACTCTGCGACAGATGGGTTTTCGCCGTCTCCTCTCAAGCATACCCTCAGCAACACTCCGGTCACCTCCAGTCACTATGAGCAGCAATAACCCGCCCACGGCGACGTTCAACGCCACAGCAACGCGCACAAACCTGACGACTCCTTCGGGGCCGGCCGTCAAAGCCCGTCAGCTGGTGTGTAGATTTTAGGTTTAGAAGGATGGGGCGGCGGATGGCTCGCCAGAGAGTGCTCTTGAACGTCTGGCTTTTGACTTTGATTGTATTGCAGCCAGCTAACGGACGCAACAACACTGTCCAGTCCCATCTCCAGGATCAGCTTGCTCAGCTGTCGGCCCATCTCGCGGAAACCGACAGCATCGTCCGGGTCACCGCCGCGCAGGCCGCATACATGCGAGAGTTGGGCAGCTGGCACGGTGGACTGTATGTGTTTCTGTGTTTCTGTCTTTTCTTTTTTCGCCATTTTTTTTTTTTTTTTTTTTTTTTTTTTTTTTTTTTTTTTTTTTTGGTTTATGCGTGTGCGGCTGGGAGCTGACGGTGTCCTATTTCTCAACCTTAGATTTATGGCTGCCAGCAAAGTACTGGGCGAAGACGGCGGGAGCAAGGACGGAGGCAATGGCGGTAATGCGTGACGAGAAGACGGAAGAGCAAAACTATGGCAAAAAAAAAAAAACGACATATAGTACTAGGGGCCAAGCCACAAGCGATACAAACGGGTCGTGCAACGGGGCCGGTGGGCGGAGCTGATTGACGGCTGACCTTCCAAGCGAAAGAACGAAAAAACGAAAGAACGCCGACTCAGGGGAAGGAAGAAAGGAGCCCTGCGTTTGTCAAAATTTGCATGACGGGAGAGAGAAAAGCGCTCGTACTACGAAGCTGCGAAAGACCCCGGTTCAAAGAAGGGCGAAGGACAAAAAGATGAATTCCCTCTCCGGAAAAACAGAAAGAAATGCAGAAATAGTGCCGATGAGGCAAGAGAAAAACGAAAGCTGTCTGCGAGTGGCTTGGCTACTATGTGCCGTGTTTGCATCATTTGCTGGCCTTTATGAATGCAAGACACTGGGGGGCTCTTCAGATGGACATTGAAAGACGCGGGGGTTTTAAAAACGCCTTTCCGTTGTCATGACACAACACAACTGTTTGCAGATACTTCTTTAAGCTATCTTCTATTTTCTTTTCATTTTTTTTTTTTAAGAAAGCAAACCGCTTCAGCAAAAACAGCTTCTAAACGGTCCCAATCCAGTTTGATGCGTGTCGCTGGCATTGGATGTAATAACTCTAGTGCTACTGCCCTATAGCGTGCCCTCAAAAAGAAGACATTTCTTTTCTGCCCAAAGTGAGGGCTTGGCCTTCGCACGAGACTGCAACACAGCCGTTCTGTGTTTCCCTCTTAGCTCCAGCAGGCAGAGCCGGGGGGGTTGCTGGTCCAGTTCACTTTGCGAGCGGTCTCGTGGCTTTAAGAGACCTATCGGCTTTTCGGTGATCAGACCGTTATCGGTTTGAAACCAGCAACAAGAATGACACTTTACGTGCCGTTTGACTTGCGCCCTTTCTTCATTTCTCGTCATTTATATCGTTCCTTTCTCACCCTTTCCCGAATTGCCTTTGCTGTGGCTGCTCGTTCTGTGGCTGTTTCTCTGGCTGTAGTTGCGTCTTATGCTGTTGTTTCTGCTGCCGCTGCTTCTGCTGCTGCTGCTGATTCTGCTGCTTCTGCTGCTTCTGCTGCTGCTTCTGCTGCTTCTGCTGCTTCTGCTGCTTCTGCTGCTGCTGCTGCTTCTGATGCTCAGCTTCGCCCAGCTGCTGTCCTAGACCACTGGCAGGGCTCGGTTCGCTACTTCGCAGTCCCCGCCGTCGCTGCCGTTCTGCTGCCACCGGATACCGCCGCACGTTCTTGCACGTGAGGCACTCAACCACCAGCACGTCGGCCCACGGCTTGCGCATGCCGCGGCTGTGGTTCTCCACCGTCGACGTGCAGGTGTCGCCCTCGATCAGCAGCGTGTCGCACATCTTACAGATGCTGCGCTTGACGCCTGGCCGCGCGCGCAAATTTGTCTTGCGCAAAACGCTACGCATGTGCACCAGCAGGCGCCGGGACATGCCCCTAAGAGGCGGCGGTGGCGGTCCTGGACGCGAAGCTGGTGATGGCCGTGATGGCGATGGTGGCGGTGGCGGGTTCATTTTCATAGCCTGATTTATCTCTGCCGAAGGCGGTGGCGCCGCCGCAGTCGGTCCCGGTGCCGCGGCCAACAGTGCGGCCGCCTGATATAGAAAAGACGCCCTAGCATGAGCAGGCCGGCTGCCGGGTGTGCCTTTGACCTTGGCCATGGCTATTGAGTCGAGGAAGGATGAAGAAGCTTGGAGAATGGAGAGCTTTAGGAATAAAATATGTATTACAAATGAAAAACAAGCCTGATTGGTTGGTGCCTTTTGCTCACATTTGACAGACCACCATGAGTAAGCATATTCATACTCGTACATCGCTAACAGCATTCATGAACCGGAATATCTCATAATCCGCTTCCGCCACGCAAAAGCCCCTGCCTCGTTTGGTTTCCTTTGTGTTCCCTTCGCGACGCCGCATTCGTTAATTCATATTTTCTTCCTCCCTTTCTTGTTTATCTCTTTGAAACCTTTTCTTTCTTCCATCTCATTTCCCACCCGCCGTCGCGACAGTCTCTTTCTTACAACCTCTAGTTATTTTTTTGTCCGTCTCGGGGGCTTTTACGGTATCGACATCTTTTATATCCAGCAACCGCTCTTGTTTTCTGTTTTCTCTCGTGTACGAACTACTCAGCTTTTCGCCCCACTCGAGTCAGCTTTCGCAGCTTTCGCATCTTAGAGATTCTTTTTCCTTCGCCCATTTTCTTGTCCGTCCGCCGTCTTTTTTTTCTTCGCCTTTCCAGCAGCCGCATCTTCGCGACACATTCCGTTGTCTGTTTTAACGGCATCGAAAACAACTGGAAACTTAGTTTCTTTTACGCTTCCTAGTTCCCACTTTTACGAGCTTTTAACACATCGAATCGACAGTAGCAAACATGTCGGCCGAAGAGGATCTGATCGACTACTCCGACGAGGAGCTCAACACCACCGAGGGCGCCGCTCCCTCTAATGGCAAGAAAGGCTCTGCTGCCGCCGCCTCGGGCGACGCCGCTGATGCTTCCGGCAACAACGTCGACAAGAAAGGAAGTTATGTCGGCATTCACTCGACCGGCTTCCGGGATTTCCTCCTGAAGCCGGAACTGCTGCGCGCCACCGCCGACTGCGGTTTCGAACATCCATCGGAGGGTTAGTCCTTGACAATTTTAAAATATTAAAAAAAAATTAATCCTTTCCAGCTTCGTCACCTATACTCTTTTTTTGGCTTTTCCCTCCCCTTTCTTTCCCCCCAGCAGTACCCCGGTTTTCTCGCATCCCGTTTTCTTCGTTTCTCCCTTCTTCCTGCCCTCCAATACACACGCGGCGAATAAAACGGTCCGTCCATCTGGCAAAGTAAGAAATGCGAAAGGCGAAAGGCGAGGTGGAACCTGGCGGGAAACTGCGAAGGCCCAACAAGCCAGATTCCGAGCTTTCTTCGAACTCGGCCTGGAGGAGAACAAAACCTCGCTCCCAGTCTGAGTTGAGGGCAAGATGCCAGAGAGCAGACAAGAGAGGGAGAGGCGACGGCACTACAGATGGTCGTCACGGCGGCGTTGGCACCAAACAAAGGGGCAGAAATGTTCCTTTTTGAGAAGAAGGCGTTCGACAACTAGGCCGTGCTTTTGATTGGTTTCCCTGCACGCTTTGGATTCGAATTCTTTCTGCAGTGAAAGGGGGGATGCTGTGGCAAGATACCGAATCAAGGCGAGGCAGCGGAAGGGTTGAGACAATACCGACTTTTGAGGCAGGCCTGGGTTGAAGGTACCCCGAAAGGGGCCATTTCCCACCCGCTTCCCTCTGCGGCGTGCGGAGACGAAGTGGGATTTGGACTTGTTTTGTTCAGACGCCCTGGTTTTATAGGACACGGGGCTTTGGGCATAAAACTTGGCGGCTGTGTTTTGGCTGGTGAAAGGCCGGGACAGCTGTCGCCGAGCGACAGTCGTTGGTGTGTGTGTGTGGTGAGCTAAGGCGCAGGCTCGACATGCAAGACGCAGACGTTGCGGCGGGGAAAAAGGCCGAAGAGGTACAGGCAACTGAGATGAGAGGGCAGGATGTTGATGGTGACCGCCCTACTCATTCGTGAAGTGGGGGCGTGGCGTGTTGATTTAATTCACACTCGGCTGCCCATCAAGGCATGACCGGCTTCGAAAGAGACATCTTTTGATGTCTTTTTCTGGAGTTGTCTGCTTTTAGAGGCGCCGGGTTGTTGTCCGTTGTGGCTTCGTGCCTTGCCCTTGCAGTGTTTCTCCTCTTTGGGGCGGCGGTCGGTGCATCGATGCTTCTGAAACATGACATCGAGATCAGGACCGAGGCCCTTTGTGGAGTAATGTTTTACGGGCTTGGACTTTCCTGGCTGGCGTTCTCCGTGAACGGCACGTCACCAAGCTCGAGCTTTGATCAAGCTTACATTCGAGAAGCTGCCTGTCGATCGTCGGGCGTCGTCGCTGTTGTTTTCTCTCTCTCTCTCGCTCTGTTTTTGCTTTGTTAGCATCGGGCTGTGACTTAAGCCAGGTTTCTACGAGCCCGAAAGATCAGGGTAGCTGGTCTCTCATTTACGGACTGCCGAATCGGGTTTTTCTTGCCGCGCCGATGGACGGGACTGACGAAGACTGCCGCATTTCTTTCTACCTTCTCATTCTGACCGTGCCTCTCGTTTCCGTTCTGCCTCACACTTTCTTTCTTTTCATTCTTTACATGCCACAAGCACGCATACACTCGCATACACTTCGCACACACTTTTTGGCACAAAAAGCTTATTACAGTTGTATTCTGACATTTCGAACGCATCACTACAGTTCAGCAAACCTGCATTCCTCAGGCTCTGATAGGAGGCGACATTATCTGCCAGGCCAAGTCGGGTCTGGGCAAGACGGCCGTGTTCGTGCTGGCGACGCTGCAGCAGATCGAGCCGGTGGCCGGCGAATGCTCGGTGCTGGTTATGTGCCACACGCGCGAGCTGGCATTCCAGATCCGCAACGAGTACAACCGCTTCTCCAAGTACATGCCGGAAATCAAGACGGGCGTGTTCTACGGCGGCACGCCGATCCAGAAGGATGCCGAGATCCTGCGCAACAAGGACACGCACCCGCACATCATTGTGGGCACGCCGGGCCGTCTTAACGCGCTGGTCCGCGACAAGTACCTGCGTCTGGGCAGTGTGCGCATTTTCGTGCTCGACGAGTGCGACAAGATGCTCGACCAAGTTGGTGAGTAGCCACCCACACCCAGACAAGACACCCTTACTTTCCCTGCGATGTTCTAACATGCCCCAGACATGCGCCGCGACGTGCAGGAGATTTTCCGGGCGACGCCGCAGCAGAAGCAGGTGATGATGTTTTCGGCGACGCTGTCGGAGGAGATCAAGCCCATCTGCCGGAAGTTCATGCAGAACCCGACGGAGCACTATGTGGACGAAGACACCAAGTTGACGCTGCATGGCCTGCAGCAGTACTACATTGCGTTGGAGGAGCGCGAGAAGAACCGCAAGCTCAACGACCTGCTCGACGACCTGCAGTTCAACCAGGTCATTATCTTTGTCAAGAGCACGCTGCGCGCCACCGAGCTGGACAAGCTGCTGCGCGAGTGCAACTTTCCCTCGATTGCAGTGCACTCTGGCGTGAGCCAAGAGGAGAGGTATGTTTTTGCTGGATTTGGGCTGAGGGCTCTTCTTTTCCCGAGTTCTCTTCACCGGAAATTCTCGTTTGTCTATGTCTTCTGTTCTTCCAGGCTAACCAGTCAGAATTCGCCGCTACAAGGAGTTCAAGGAGTTCAACAAGCGCATCTGCGTGGCGACGGACGTCTTCGGCCGAGGCATCGACATTGAGCGCATCAACCTGGCCATCAACTACGACATGCCGGCGGATGCCGATTCGTACCTGCACCGCGTGGGCCGTGCTGGCCGCTTTGGCACCAAAGGCCTGGCCATCTCGTTTGTCAGCTCCGAGCAGGACAAGGAAGTGCTCAAGGCCATTGAGAAGCGATTCGAAGTGGCTCTTCCGTAAGTTTTTTTTTGTTGTTGTCGAACTGGTTGCGTTTTGGATACTACGTTTTTTACCTGTCTGCTAATACTTTTTTAAAAAGTGAATTCCCCAAGGACGGCATCGATGCCAGCACTTACATGGCTTCGTAGAGAGGGACACCAGATAGACGAGGTCCAAGACTAGGTTGATTGTCTCTTTTGACCGTCTTCGGCCGTCCTCTCTCGTAACATGCAGGCTGGGGGTTTTTTTTGGTGTGTGTGTGTGTGTGTGTCTCGTTACAGTTGCTCTTTAGTTTGTTGCTCTCTTCTTGTTCTTTGTGTTTTATCCCTCTGGTTTGTTTGCTGTGTCCCCCTCTGGCGGGAGAGGTAGTACAGGGTGTTTGCTTTTTTTTTCGGGGACAAAGATCAATAACACAAGAAAAAAAGAACCGAGAAAAGGGATGGAAAGCGGAACTTTATATTTTCTATTTCAAACCAGGGAAACCAAAAAAAAGAGAAGAGAAAGGGATTACTGTTATATTAAGCAGTGGATTTGATTTTATAAAACCTTTTCCGTGTCCGGTGTTTAACCAAAGTGTAAAACTGTAAAAGGTTCAAACGTGTTGGTACAATACAAATAAAATGTTATATGCGCCGGGTTCACACAAATGGGATATTCCGCGATGCGAATGCCAAGTGCAACAGCAAACAAGTCGTGAATCTGGTCCGTACGATCTCAACCTCATAAATCATTCCTTCTGTAACTTGGCCATCGAGCGGAAAATAGACAAAAAAGAAAAGCAAAAAGATACACCTCGTAGTCTCAAGACGCCTGAGGCTTCAGCCAGTGGTGATCGCGGCAGCTGCTGCTGCTGCCGCAGTTCCTACTGTTGCTGCTGTGGATCAGTCTGCAGCAGCTGTTGCGAGCCCATCTCCAGCACAAACTGGTCCATCAGCGTGTTGAACGAGGCAAAGTCCTGCGGTGTGGTCTCATCCTGCTGCTGGGCAAGATAGTCCATGGTGCTGCTTGGCGCAAAGAGCGGAAGCGAGATGTCGCACAAGCTGGCCACGACGGCCGGATGCTGGGGGTAGACGTGATGAGAGAGCGGGTAGGCGGCAGCCGTGGCTGGCTGGGTCGGCTGAGTGTGGTGGCGAGGCGAAGGCGGAGCTGCGGGCTGCTGAGATGCGAAATAAGCCGGATATGTGAACGGAGGCCCAGGGTGTCCAGGGTGCAGCGCATACACTGGATGCACAGATGATGGCCCGTCTCCGAGTGGTGAGGAGGTCAGGGTCGGATTGCTCGGCATGTCCGACACGTCTGGCACGATCGCCATGGCTGGCACGGCTGGTATAGTTGGCATCGTTGGCATCGTCGACAATGCCGAAACGGTCGAAACGGCTGGCACGGTCGTGGGCAGCGCAGCGACTTCTGGACTGGCGATTGGGGGGGTTGAGGTGGTAGACTCAACTGCTATGCGGGGCGGCAGGGACCCGGGTGGCGTGTTGGCTGGAATTGGGACAGGGAAGGCTGCGGTGCCATGCTTGTAACCAGCGGCCGACAAGGCAGGAGACTGCATGGACGAGTGAGACAGCTCGTCGATAAGAGAGGAAATAGCACCTGCAAGTGTCAGATTTGATTGATCTTTGTCGCAAAGAGACATCAAGCATAAAAGGAAAAAGGCAAAAAAAACGAAAAAGTCCAAGCTTACGATCCGGCGGCGGCGGCGTGGACTGGCGTGTCTTCCCCAGGCCAAGATTAGTGATTTCGGCGTCGGAGTGGGCGACTGAGCTGCCGGTGTGCCAGACAATCTCGTTGTGGTTGAGGATGGAGCGCGAAACGCGGTCGCCGGCGCCGTTGTGGCCGGGCGGCATGTTGAGGGCGGACGGGTCGTTCATCAGCCTGGGCTCGTCGTCGAGCTCGACGGGATTGACGGCCTGCATGATATAGAGGGTTCTGGCGTTGATGCCCTGGTGGTGTTAGCGATTATTAATGGGCGTTGTCAAAGGAGAAGAAAAGGGGGGGGGGGCCAAAAGGACATATCCCACCAAGAGAGCAATGAACTTCCAGTGCTTCCCAAGCTGCTGGATGATGCGCAGATTGGCCAGGACGTTGGCGCGCACGCGGGCCTGCACGGCGCGGTTGCGGCACCAGAAGAAGGGGATCTGGACGGCACAGGCCGTGTAGGCGGCGTAGCTCACAAAGCTGGGAATGCGGTTGGGGTCGATGTAGCTGGTGTCGACGTTGGTATCGCACGTGGTGCAGCCGGTGTCTGTTTTTTCGCAGTTGGTTTTTGTGGTTGTATTTCTGGCGTCATTGGTTTTGCTGCTGGTGTTGCTGGTGTCGTTGGTGTCACTAGTGTCGTTGGTGTTGCTGGTGTTGCTGGTGTTGCTTGCGTTGCTTGAGTAGTTGGTGTCGCTGGTGTTGCTGTTATTGCTGCTGCTACCGTTGCTTTGGTAGTTTCCCTTGCTCCTCGGACTGGTCCAGATCCGCAGCAGCTGCGAGATAGCGTGGGCGTGCTCAAAGGCCAGCTGGGCCGAGCCACAGCGAGAGTACGGCAGCAGATGATCAGTGTTGTTGTTGCTGTCGGGCCGGTAGGAAAACAGAGGCACTATAGACGAGTGCAAGATGCACAGGCTCTGGTGGTACATGACGCGCAAGAGCAGCATTAGCGCCTTGTAGTGGTCGGTGCCGGTGGGGTCGAAGGAGTCGGGGGAGGCTGAGGCCGGGGCCGAGGCCGAGGCGGATGAGGCTGGGGTCGGAGTAGAGACCGAGGCCGGAGCGGGTGTGGATGCCGAGGACGATGAAGAGGAGGGGGGTGATGAGCTGGTTTGGGGGCTGTCGGCGCAACGGTAGACGTGTTGGTGGTGGTGGTGGTGGTTTTTGTCGCCGGTGACGGTGGCCGCGGCCATTGGCGGCGGCGGCGGCTGTTGTTCAGTGAATCTTGGCGACGACTGTTCTTGGGCCATCAACCGGGCGGCCTGGCCCTCGTCGGCGGGCAGCTTTAGATCGCCGGGCACACTGGCCCACCAGAGGTCTATTTTTTCGTGCAGCTGCTGCAGCAGGGCAATGCGAGGCTGTGGCTGTGGCTCTGGCTGTAGCTGTGGATGCAGCTGGCGAGCGAGTGGCTGGGCGGGGTCGAGGTTGTTGGCAAACTCGGAGACCTGGGTCCAGAGGGCCAGGATGCGGGTGAGCTCGCCATAGATGCTGCCGCGCTGAGTCGTATCTGTGTCGTGTATGAAAGACGGGTGCTTGCAGTGGCGTTTCTTTTGAGGCGGCTGGCTGTCGTCGTGGAGGTGGAGGGCGGCATCGCGGACGGCGTGGACGCCATGGCCGGCATGGCCGCCATGGCCGGCGTGGCTGCTGGCCATGCGGCTAAAGAGCCGCTCGGAGCAGGGCAGCGGCACTTTGGCAAAGCCGTGGGTCAGATCGCGCTTGACAAAGTCGATTTTGGAGCCAAATGAGAGGATGCAGAAACAGGCCCAGAAGCGGCGGCGGCTCATTTCGACGGCCAGAGATGGCGGCCTGCCCGAGGAGAAGCTGTCGTCCTGGTAGTTGGAGAAACCGAGGCCATAGGCGATGAGGGTGGCGTTCCCTTGGTAGTCAGCGGGATGAGGGAGAGAAGGAGGCCACGTCTTTCTTGATAGTTTGCTAAAAACCAGAAAAATAGAAAAAAGAAAACAGACAACAGACAACAGACAACAGACAACAGACAACAGACAACAGACAACAGACAACAGACAACAGACAACAACAACAACGACAACAACGTCAACAACA